>JALDNG010000100.1:397500-707500 GCA_024349245.1 Neodontobutis hainanensis | reverse complement strand
AAAACACAAAAACAGTGCAATGAGATTTGTTCTACTGAAAGCTGCTCATGCTTATTATTCTCATAGATATTATTAATATCTCTCCACTGTGTGATTGTGGATTGCATTTTGACAGATCTTAGGCCATGCCATTGTAACAGCAAAAAATATTTAAAGGAATAGTTCAGAATTTTGTAAACACACCGTTTAGAGAAATAGATCAAATAGAAAAAGATTAAAAAAAACACACACAGATAAAACGTATTTCTGTAAACGGGGCCAGTTATAAAATTATGAACATCTGTAATCTTCAAGTGCTTTGAGTCATTGAAGTCTACACACACTCACACACACACACACACACACACAAAAAAAAAACTGTATTTATCTTATTTTTGTGCATTTTATATTATTTAAGCAAATGTTTATCCTAACTTTATAATGGCCTTAATCTTTATTCAGCCTAAATTCATTCCTGATAAAATGCATCTATAAAATCCCTAAACCAGTGTTTTTCAAGGGACACATTTAAAAAGACCCAAAAGATTTATGACCCAATTTCCTGGTTAAGTCTTTTTCCTTGAAGTTTGCTCTCTTTTTTAGCACCTGTGCAATTATGAATAGTGTCATTCAGGACATTTATAGATTTACAGAAGCAGCTGTATTTACACAATCTATTTTGAAAGTTACCAAATGTTTGGAAACCACAGTCCTGAGCCACTTCCCTAGATTTATAAAACAACTAAACTAAACAGTAAAAATAATCTGAAAAGTCAAATGAATTGCAATAATCTTAGTGTCTAAAGGGTTGATTTAGCTTAAGTCTCACAGTTGGACTTAGACAACACTTAGCTCCTATTGCAGGTGCAATATTAAACTTACTTCTACTTTGTATTATCTTTCACTATTCTTGAGGTTTTATGCTTTAATAATATTGTCAGTAGGTTTGCACATGGCCTTGAATGTACTTGTATACTGCCTGTTGTATTTTCGTTCATGTAATGAACTGTTGCTGCTGTGGCACTTTGTTCTTGATAAAATAACATTTGATAAAGCCAACTTGTGCTAACAGACGCCTCTTTCTTGTTGATCCTATTTGTTTACAGAAAGACGTGTTTGCTTTACCTGAGCATCACTGTAGCTGAAGAAAACAAACAGGATCAGTCCACAAAATCCAAAAAGGTTCTTCATTTTGACCTGAGAAACAGCTAAACTAACATGAAGTATTAAATGAAAGACACAAACTGAACCTGCGCTCAAAGCCTTTAACAGTCGCAGTACTGTCCTGACACACCTCCTTCTCTGTGCGAGCTCAGTGTTGCTCAGTGAGTGTGACTCACGCTCAGAGGAAACAAAATCAGCAGCCAATCAGAGTTAACCTTTGGTCCTGAAGATATTTCAACACGTCTGCGCAAAAAAGAGCACTACTGTGTTTACAGAGGTGTTTACCAGTTTGTAGCTACATAGATGTAGAAACACAGATAAACTGCAGGTGTTGACAGCAGGAGGGACTTTTTGTAACCAATGCAAAACAAGACACATTATTTATCTTTGAAGACAGGCAGTGATACAATGTACAGTACATAGAAAAAACAAAATACATATCTTGATTAATACGTCCGTTTATGCTATCTAAAAACTATTGTTTTACTCTGAGTTAACAGCAAAAAAATCCAGATGTAACTGCAATTTTATTCCCCTGTGGTAATGACATTATCAGTGAATAGGGGAGCAATGGGCGTGAAAAAAAGTAACAAAAAGTGTTTGATAATGTTCAATTTCACTTTATTTCACTCTAAAAACATATCAGTTTTATTTGGGTATAATCATTAAACAAAAGATTGTTTTAGATAAAAAAAGAACGCTGTTTCTTTGGAGAAATAGTTATCAAAGTAAACTGCACATCTACAGTGTTCTACTGCACATCTACAGTGTCCTACTGCACAGTTACAGTGTTCTACTGCACATCTACAGTGTTCTACTGCACATCTACAGTGTTCTACTGCACATCTACAGTGTCCTACTGCACAGTTACAGTGTTCTACTGCACATCTACAGTGTTCTACTGCACATCTACAGTGTTCTACTGCACATCTACAGTGTCCTACTGCACATTTACAGTGTTCTACTGCACATATACTGTGTTCTACTGCACATCTACAGTGTCCTACTGCACATCTACAGTGTTCTACTGCACATCTACAGTGTCCTACTGCACATTTACAGTGTTCTACTGCACATCTACAGTGTTCTACTGCACATCTACAGTGTCCTACTGCACATTTACAGTGTTCTACTGCACATCTACAGTGTTCTACTGCACATCTACAGTGTCCTACTGCACAGTTACAGTGTTCTACTGCACATCTACAGTGTTCTACTGCACATCTACAGTGTTCTACTGCACATCTACAGTGTCCTACTGCACATTTACAGTGTTCTACTGCACATATACTGTGTTCTACTGCACATCTACAGTGTCCTACTGCACATCTACAGTGTTCTACTGCACATCTACAGTGTCCTACTGCACATTTACAGTGTTCTACTGCACATCTACAGTGTTCTACTGCACATCTACAGTGTCCTACTGCACATTTACAGTGTTCTACTGCACATCTACAGTGTTCTACTGCACATCTACAGTGTCCTACTGCACAGTTACAGTGTTCTACTGCACATCTACAGTGTTCTACTGCACATCTACAGTGTCCTACTGCACATTTACAGTGTTCTACTGCACATCTACAGTGTTCTACTGCACATCTACAGTCCAAGAAAATCCATCCACCTCACAGATGTGACATATCAAGAGGCTGATTAGAGAGCATGATAATCACACAGGTGTGCCTTTGGCTGCCCACAATAAAAGGCCACTCTAGATTTTTGTTACAAGGAATGGTTCAGGTTGGTTCAACCCATTCTAGCTTTAATTTTCAGGGAATGCTCTTTCATAAATCAGTCACTCCTGCTGTTCCTTCTGAAGCCCGAGGACGGCCACGACTGCTACTTCACCTGCCTCAGTTTTGGTTTCAAAACACTATTGTAACTGAAGAACAAGTTGTGTCTCAGTCCTCCTCTGTTCAGAAAGGGCTTTTTCCATTTAACACCTCTCTCTCTAACCATCTGGCCTCTCTGGCCAAAAGTCAGACATTGCTGTCCTCAAAGGAAGTTCTTTTCTCTTTGAGGTGGAGATGGACTGCAAATTTAATTCCACCAGGGTTGGCTCTTCTGTGTTGGTACATCTTTTTATAAAGGACCTGCTTGGTCTCCCTGATGCACAGATCACAGTGCACTGAGTTCAAATGCTCAAACAAATAGTATTACTGTCATCTCTGTTCTCCTCTACTGCTTTCCAAAACATCCCAGAGCTTGGATGTTTGATGTACTGTATGGGGTCAAGAAATGGTTATGACAAAACAAAAACAAAACAGGTCTTTTCTTACAGGTGTGTTTTTTATTTTTTTGCTGCCATCTAAAAAAAATCAAATGATTAACAAAAAAAGCATCCTCAGTAAACTTTGACATAGACCAGTCTGTGATAAAGAATAATCAAAATATAAAGCCAAAATAATTTTTTGTCCATTGTTTATTTTTCTTAAAAACAAGGTATTCTTTTGCATAAACAAAGGACTATAGTTCTTAAATTCCATAACAAAGAAAAGATTTGGAGGCAGTGGGTTGGACAAAAGTAAGACTAAAGGTGTAACACAGAATTGATTGACTATTTATTCATAATACATTAAATAACAGTCAAACCAGGTGGGGTCATTTTTGACCCCATAAGACAAAGGGTGTAGGTCCAATGGGAGGACATTACAAAGGACATTAATTTGATTTTCCACACCTGTTCTCACAACTGCACTCACACTTGTTGATCCTCACATGGGGCCAGTTGTTTCTGGTACGACTCTATTGTTATGTACTCAAAGTTACTACCTTTGATCTTGTGGTTGTTTTATTTCAGATTTATGGCAGCCCACGTGTTTCTATAAACCTTATTTCTTGTTCAAATATATTATTCAAATGCACTACAGTTAGTCTTTTGGATTCCATACAGCATTTTAACTGATGCCCATGGTTGTAGAAAATAACAAATGAACTAGCTATTAATCAAATTCCTATCTTATACATGGGTTGTTCCACTTTATGAGCTTCAAGTTTATTTTATCATTATGAAAGGCTTACAAAGGGCAGCTTAGTATCGGTTAAATGTTATCTCAAGGCCTCGACAAACTGTGTATTTGATCTTTTTCAATGTCAGTGAGATGGTTCTTTACATTGCACACTGGGTTGTTTATGTGACCCTGAAGACATGAGGCCAGATGGTGTGACAGAAATTGTACAGTACAGGGTGAGTTAAGACCAGCTCATTTTAGTAACATCCATCCTTCTTTAGCCAGTTAAAAACCTTAATAAACCAGGTTACACACAGTTGAGTTTTTGCTGTGAAATAAAATACACTCAGAAATCAGCTGGTTGCAAAAGGTCCACACCTGTTTCTTGTGCTTAACAGGGCTGTGACCCTCAGTAATGCCATTTAATAACTCTGGTCCTTTATTTAATGGTTAAATGATGGCAGCAGTGTTGAATGCACTTGTTAAATTACCTTTCCCTGTGCAACATTGAGTTGTATCCACACTTGCAAAGCTAAAAGTTGACATGATTTTAGTATTGTTTCTGTCACCCTCTTCCTGTTGGTCCAATTAGACGTCTGTGGTTCGCAATTCAATGAAACTGATCCATAGCTAAATTGGACATGGGCCAAGACCCATGTTTTGTAGGGGTCTAGATGTGCCTAATCACACTGAATTACACTAACATAACCAGAGTTCATTTTAATGGCAGCAAACATAATAAGTCTAAACAAACCCCAAAAGCAGGCATTGGAGAAGCTTTCAAAAGGGCCAGCAAACATCTATGGCAGATGATAGTTTTTCTAATGTATCTAGTTTTTTTAATTTTCAGGAAGGTGCACGTGGCAGAGTGGTTAGCACTCCTGCCTTACAGCAAGAAGGTTGTGAGTTCAAAACCCGGCTGACTCAAAGGACGTGAGGAGTCTTCATGTCCTTCACATGTTACCGTGGGTTCTCTCTGGGTACTCCAGCTTCCTCCCACCGTCCAAACACGTACAGGTTAATCGGCAACTCTAAAGTGTCCCTAGTGAATGAATGTGAGAGTGAATGTTTGTCTGTCAATGTCTGTCTCTATATGTCAGCCCTGCGACTAACTGGCCACTGTCCAGGGTGTACCCCGCCTCAGGCCCAAAGCTGCTGGGATAGGCTCCAGTCACCCGTGACCCCTAAATGGGACAAAGCGGTAGAAAAAAAAAAAATGAAAGAATAGTATTGTAAAAATGAATTTTTACTCATTTGACAGAGACCCGATAGTCACAGAGCAGTCATCCTCCTCCATGCCGAACCCCGGGAACAGGGGCTCAGTGAAAGTGCTGTTGAATGTGTACAGGTGTCTGAGTGTCCCGGCAGAGTACACACTGTAGAAGGACAAAGTACCGGCGGGCCAGTCCAGATACACTCCTATCCTACGTGAAGCCCCACCCGGCGCCGGTATGTTCACAGGCTGCCGGTCGTGCTGAGCGCTGTAGTGATCCATAGAGCAGAACAGACTCCAAGACTGGTCCGTGTAGCCAAAACCACACAAGTAGGAACCGGCCCGGCGGCGGATACCCCTCATGGCCACGGCAATGTCCACCCAGCGGCCCGTCCACTCCACCTCCCAGTAGTGCTTCTGGGTCAGGCCTTGGTGACAGAGTACCTGGGCCACGCTCTCGAACCTCTCAGGGTGGTCTCCGTACGGCTGTGTCCCACGCACCCATGTAACCTGTTTACCCCCCTCGTACACGAACAGGGACGTGGAGGCGGTATCTGTGTTCAGTGTCAGCTCACACGCATCTGAAACAAAATATACATATGTGTTTGACTTTAGGGTTCAGTTTGGAACTGGTCAGGAACTCAGGTTTAACATTTGTTGGCCAACTTTCTGAATTGTCAACAAGGCAGAAAACTAACAGCCATGATTCTTAGTTATCATTCAGCTTCTGACAATTGGATCGAAAGCTAACGTCACATCTGTCTATTAAGTCTATTATTGTTTAACACTATCAGATGACATTAGTAACAAAAACAGCCTTTCTTTGATAGAAACAGGAAGAAACACGATAAGAATGACATTAAGAAGATTAAATGGTTATCATAGTGCATTTTGTACAAAAACCATCAGCTCTGTGACATATTATCCCTGTCACATTTCATTCTGATGGAAACAAGCTGTCTCTGTGACTGAGAGAGTGGACACAAAAGAGAAACCCATACAAACCATGTCAATGAAAAATATCATTAACTTCTTAGAATGTTTAATGACAATAAAATAAAAAGAAAAATAATTACTTACACTTTGTCAATGCTGATTTTAAGAAGCATTCACCATCAGGCTCCAGACTGCAATGACATAAATGAATAAACAAATGACATTTATCATTATAAAACATGCCTCTCACTGTAACTCATGGAAAATTCAACATTAAAGAGATTAAGGCTGTGATTAAATCAACACATTGAGCTGACCGATCGGTACAACAGGACACCACAGAATTATGAGCACTGATCACTCCTCCTCATTTGAATCACATTTGCAGTCACATGGTTGGTTCCTCTAACACATTCTACTGCATCTTGATCTGTCGTCCTGATGGTGTCTTTTTACACGGGTTTATTGACTTTTTATTTAGTTGCATCCCTAAATAAAATAATTCAGGAAGCAAGTACTTTTAGCAGCTAATATCAGCCAACAAGAAAAATCCTAAAGTGCTATTTGACACAATAACATCCATTTGTCCCCTGCTGCCACTGATACACCTGTGCTTTGTGTCTGTCTCTGTGAGGCTCCTGACCCGCACCAACAGGAAAACCCACATCACACCTATTCTTAAGTCTCTTCATTGGCTCCCTGTTGCATAAAGGATACACTTTAAAATATTGGTTTGACATTTAGAGCCCTGCATGGGCCGTCTCCTGCTTATATTATCGACCTAAGAAGCTCTGTTTTTGGACAAGCATTCCAGCCCCAATAGGCTCAAGGCTGCCTTTACTGACTGCACGTTGCTGTAATATGTATTTCTATCTGTCCATCTGTCTGTCTTTTATTGTGAAGCACTTTATAAATAAAGTTTCATTTTCCGTGGAAACGTAAATTCATTAGAGAGCTTTCCTGTTGAGGCATAAAAGAGTTTAAATAATCCTGTCAGTGTCGGTCATTTATAGAAAAAGAGTAGTGTTGAGATGTATTGCTAAAGTCTGTTATCAGTTATTTTAAGAGTTATTTTTACATGTACACCAGAGTCACTTGACAGCGACAGAAAAACATGTTGTGTAGCGTCCTCAAAAACTACTGCACTGAACGAATAATCCTTACCTGAGTAAAAACAACACCTGAAAGAAAAATATTAAATGGGAATGTTTTTTTTTTTTTTTTTTGATAAAGACATTTTTACTCTTGTGACAAATGTTGAAAGAGGAAACATAAATATTGTATTTTCTTCCAAAGATAAAGATAGCATTTACTATCAACATCTTTTAAACAGAGTCAATGTTGTACAAAAGTTAATTTGTAATTAAAACTGTATCACTGTATTAAAGACAAGCAGAACACACAATTACAAGAAATTGGTGCAGTACTATGAATTTAATGTTCAGAAAGCTGGAACAAAACTGTCTACTGTTTAGACTGCAGCTCCAATATTTATTCTACTCTTTATATTATTTTCTGATTTAAATATGATTGTATCTGTAACCTCTGTAAAAGAAAGACTCTTCAAGAGAAACTCAACCAAACTTAGCCAATCTGTACCGTACCACTCGAGTGGAAAAAACACTTTTGAGAACTGGGAACACTACAGCACAGGCATCACTGCCGTTCTGCTGCAGGTTGATACTTCTACAATACAGTGGCATGAAAAAGTGTCCGAACCCTTGGGAATTTCTCACATTTTTGCCTAAAATCACCATCAAATGTGATCTGATCTTTGTCAAAATGACACAAATGAAAAAACAGTGTCTGCTTTAACTAAAACCACCCAAACTTTTATAGGTTTAATATTTTAATGAGGATAACATGCAAACATTGACAGAAGGGGGAGGTGTAAGAAACTGAACCATCACATTTAATATCTTGTTGCCCCCCCTTTGGCATCAATAACTTCAACCAGACGTTTTCCTATAGTCGCAGATCAGCCTGGCACATCGATCAGAATCAATCTTGGACCATTGCTCTTTTCAAAAATGCTTCAGTTTCCTGGGATGTCTGGCATGAGGTGTTGATGTTGGTGAGCCATTCCATTTTTCCTCCACACATGATGTTGTGTGTTCCTCACAAACAGTTCAACTTTCGTTTCATCAGTCCATAAAATATTTTGCCAGAAGTTCTATGGACTATCCAAGTTCCTTTTTGCAAACATTAAAAGTGCAGCAATCTTTTTTATAGACAGCAGTGTCTTCCTCCTTGGAGTCCTCCCATGAACACCATTCTTGGCCAGTGTTTTACATATAGTCGATGTTTGCGCAGAGATATTGGACTGTGCCAGTGATTTCTGTAAGTCTTTAGCAGACACTTTTCTTTTTTACCTCTCTGAGGATTCTGTGCTGAACTAATTTTTGGTGGCCGGCCACTCCTTGGGAGAGAAGCAACAGTGCCAGACTCTCTCCATTTGTAGAGAATTTCTCTAACTGTGGATTGATGAACATCCAGACTTTTAGATATGGTTTTGTAACCTCTCCCGGCTTTATACAAATCAACAATTCTTGATCGCAGGTCTTCAGAGAGCTCTTCTGAGCGAGCCATGGTGCACATCAGACAATGGCTTCTCATCAAGACACAATTTTTACCAGGTGTGTGTTTTATAGTGAGCAGGGCAGCTTTAAGCCACTCCTCAGTGATTCGACCCATCCCAGACTTAAATTGTTTGGTAAAAATATTATTAATTGCTCTCAAAGTCTCCTTAGGCAGAAGGTTCTGTTACTTATGCCTCCCCCTTCTGTTATCCTCATTAAAAATTAGAAAAACCTATAATAATTTGGGTGGTTTTAGTTAAAGCAGACACTGGTTTATCATTTGTGTCATTTTGACAAAGATCAGATCACATTTGATGGTTATTTTAGGCAGAAATGTAAGAAATTCCCAAGGGTTCAGATACTTTTTCATGCCACTGTAGTGCCATGTGTTGTTGACAGAAGCTAACAATTATGAGTCCAAACCTGAGTTGTGTGAGTTTACACAGTGGGTTGTCTCGAAGAATAGACAGTAGCCTCACTCTTGAGTCCTGGAGGTGGTTATAGCTGAGGTCTAGCACTTTCAGCTTAGAAGATTTTGACTTCAACACTGAAGCCAAGTCTGTATAGCTTTTCTCTGTGATGCTACAGAAAGACAACCTGCAGAAAACATTTTTTTTAGCTCACTGCCCCAAATTTACAGCTGTAAATTGTCAGCCCATACCTCAGTATCTCCAGTTTACATCCTAGTTTAGAAAGTCCAACACAGAGAAGTTGAACCTCAGAGTCCAGCAGGTCGTTTCCACTCAGATCCAGCTCTTTTACTTCAGAGGAGCCACAGCTGAGCACAGAGGCTACGTCCTGGCAGCATTTATAGAGACTACACTCATTTAATCTGTGGATCAAAGCAGGTTAGTTTATTAGCAAGAGGCACAACACACACACAACAGTGTTGCAGCTACTGTCAACAAATGTGAATGCTAATAATCTAAACCTGAGCGTCTCCAGTTTACAGTGCTGACTTTCCAATCCCACACACAGAAGCTGAATATTTAGCAAGTTGTTTCTGCTGAGATCGAGCTCCTTCAGACGATTGCATTCAGAGCTGAGGATTGAGCCAATCACGCCGCAGGATTTCTGTGTCAGGTCACAGCAGCTCAGCCTAAAAAAAACATTTGTTGAGTTCATGAGTTATTAAAGAAATATGAAAAAAGGCATCTGAACAGAGACAATGTAATAATGGCAGTAAATAGTATGTTCCACTACGTGACTTTACAAGTCTTATCGCCTTTAATGAACTGAAGGAGACAAATGTTACTGAAATGCCATACAGGACAGTGACCTTTGTGAAATTTCTAGTTTATGTTGTAAAGCAAATTTGTGTTGATGTGATATATTCTGGCAAGATGTGTTCCCTTAAGTTTTTTTTTTACTATCCCGTGGAGAAATTCTAATTGCCAATCTGCGAGCCCTCCCACTGTTACAGAGCATCAAACCATCCATACTTAAGATTTATCAAAATAATACTAAACTATATTATTTTAGAGATTTTAGGCATAAAGTTAAAGTGTTTTTTTAAATACCTTTTGTGTACTTTAAAAAAAGCTATTTTACTATAATACCGTGTACATAAAAGTATACAGTAGTATTGTACTTGTTTGTATTGGCTTGTGGTTTGTTTCTGGTTTACTCTGTCCATTTCTGAGAAATTTCTGCCAAAATGAGAGAAGGTAAATTAGCCTGGCCTTTTACGTCTGGCCAGGCCGTTTACAAAGTAAAATGGGTCTGATATCGCTTTCCTGTATTTTTCAATTCTGTCAGACAAATCTTCATAATTTATCTAAAAGGGTGCAGACTTTGTGCAATACTTTATTTATTTGATTGGTTGTGTGTCTATTGAGTTCCTCTAGAGGCAGTTTATTTGGCACTGTTTAAACTGTCCCCAGTAAATCCAACTAAAATGCACAGAGTCCAGATTAACTGTTTGTAGAGAATAAATAAAGCAAAATCAAAAATGAAGAACTGTGTGAGCATAATTAACACAATTTACACAAATAACCAGCAATTTCAATAAAATAACAGCAATATTTTCACTTCACATTCTATTTATTTCAATATTAATAATACAAAAAAAGATACATTTGACAGGTTGCACAGGCTTTATTTTTTATGTTTTCAAGACCTGGAAACTACAGATAAAGATACTATCTTGAATATATTGACACCTCTTCTTACCCATGTACAGCAATGTGTTTTAGAAAAATGTCCAACTTTTAAATAAACTAATCTACTGTATCCAGAAATGTGTCTGTAACTTCAAGGTCACTCAGATTTTCTAAAATGTATGTTAGGGCACAGACCTGAGTGTTTCCAGACTGCAGTGTGGACTCAGGAGTCCAGAGCTGAGCTGAGATAAACCAGAGTCCTTCAAGCTGTTGTTGCTCAGTTCAAGCTCTTTCAGACGAGAAGAGCCTGAGGTTAAAACAGTGGCCAAGTCTGCTCCGCATTTGTCGTTTAACTTGCACTGGTTCAACCTAAAAAAGAGAAATATTTTGTGTCAGTGTTGAGGAATATGGTGATAAGACAATGATAAGAATTTAAAGTGTATTGTACCTGAGGGTTTGAAGTCTGCAGTGTTTGCAGAGTCCCACACACAGTGCCTTTAAACCAGCTTCATGAAGCTCATTGAGGCTCATGTCCAGGAGTTTGAGCCTGGTCCAGTCTGTGCTGAGGACTTCAGACAGTGTTTCACCACATTCTCCAGTCAGTTTACACTTCTGCAGTCTTTAAAAGAGGTCTTAATCACTTAATCTAAATATTTTCTAGTCTCTTTCTGCGTTTTAAAAAATTATATTGCTATAATTTATGAGCTGTCCATCTTTACATACAAAACCTTACTTTAAACCATTCAATCCCATTTTTAAAGACACAAAATATCTCAGTTTGGTGTGTAACTATAGAAACACTTCATTCATTGTACAGAATAAGAGTAAACTCAAGTTAAACACTGTTTACACTGATGCACAAAAGAGATAGAAAATCACAAAAACAACAAGGACAAGGTCAACAAACCCAGGGAAAGAAAACGTCAAAAACCTCTCACTAACAGCACATTTACACAGAGTGGACTTTCAGGAAAATAATATGTTGGTGGTTTCAGGTGTAGCTTTCAAATTAAAACTGTCTGCACTGTCTTGTTTTCTTCTTCAGCCACTTCAGCTACATATTGTTGTTCTTACTGTACCAATATGAAGTTCAACGTACCTGAGAAGCTCCAGTTTACAGTGTTTACTCCTCAGTCCCTCGCACAGCAGCTTCAGCCCTAGATCCATTATGTTGTTGTCACTTAGATCCAGCTCTTTGAGACGTGAGGCTGAGGCGTTAAGAGCTGAGGCCAAAACTTCACAGCATTTTTCAGTAAGCTGACAGTGATCCAGCCTGGAAAAATAGCACCCAAGTAGGTCTGTATGTATATGAAATAAAATACAAATTTAAAATACACAATCCAGCTTTAGGTTAAGAAACATAAGGAAAATACAGAATAAAAAAATGTAATGACAAAGAAAAAACACTTGTCTTTACTGAATGTAGGCGGAGCTAAACAGGAAGGTTTTTAACTTCCCCATTGTTAAAGTTGTGTTTCCATAAAATATAAAGCATTTCTTTATTTGACACAAAAATACAATATAAATATATTGCCAAATATAAGCCTTTCACTCTCTAATGCTTTCTACCCTCTCACTGACAGCACACACATGTTGTCAGTCTTTGCCCTCTATCTGACATCACTACAGTCTGAGCACTGTATTTGAATATAATGGTTCAATCAGCAGAGGACTGTGGCTTTTTACCAAAGTTTAGCTATTGCTTGTGTCCTTGTGTCCTCTCCGTTAGATAGTACATGGTTTTACTCACATGGCTCTTGTCGAGGAGGTGATCACTGCTCGTAAATTAACCACTCCTTCCTCTGATCTGACGTACTTCTTGAGATCAAACTCCTCTGTGGCTTCTGAGGTCATGAGTTCAAAGTTAAGCGCTGACCACTGAACAGGAGACAGGTTTTTAGCCGTCAGTCTCCCGGAGTTTACAAAACCCTGTATCACCTGCACCAGGGACTCATCTTTGAGTTCACTCAGACAATGAAACAGGTTCATACTTGGCTCTGGATCTGCTTTAATCTTCTCTTTAAGGAAGTCAATAGTTTGGCTCGTCTCTTCTTCTCCTTGACTTAAGTCTATTATCCCAATCAGGAGTTCTTGGTTTGAACTCAGAGACAAACCAAGTAGAAATCGAAGAAACAGATCCCAGTGGCCATCTGGACGCTGCAAAGCCTTTTCTATTGCAGTTTTGTGGAAACCAAACACAGACTTTGGTAACAGCTTTGTGGACATCCTTTTAAAGTTGCTGAGGAAGACATTTTCCTTTTTCCGCATGTACGAGTGGTGAGCAAACACAGCTGCCAAAAACTCCTGAACGGTTAAATGCACAAATGTAAAAACCTCTCTTTTCCTTCGTCCTTCCATTTTGAAAACCTCGGTGCACACTCCTGAGTAAACCGCTGCTTCCTTTATGTCAATACCGCTCTCTTTCAGGTCTGATTCATAAAAGATCAGCTTTCCCTTCTCCAGTTGTCGGAAAGCTAACTCTGCTAGTTTCAACACAACGCTGCCACTCTCTTTCAAATTGCCTCGCAGTTTGTCAGTCTGGCATCGCAAAAGTTGGACGTACATTTCCGTTAAGGTGCTTGGAAAACTCCCTTTCGAGTTTTTGTGCGTATTTGTCACAACTGTAACCGCTATCGAACAGAAAACAGGTATTTGACACATGGCGTAGAGACTTTTGGATGACTTTACGTGGCTAATCATCTTGTTAGCACTGTTTTCGTCGGGCAAACGTCTCCTGAAGTATTCCTCCATCTTCTCAGGGGTGAAGCCTTTAACTTCGGTCCACTGTTGCACATGCTTTCTGGGGATGGAGTTTGCCGCGGCTGGTCGGGATGTGATCCATATCAAAGCGCTGTTAAGCAAATCTCCTGAGATCAAATTTGTCATGAGTACATCCAAAGGGGCTGCCTCGGTCTCGTCTCTTAGGACCTTGTTGTGTTTGAAATCTAATGGTAAGCCAGTCTCATCCAAGCCGTCGAAGATAAACAAGACTTTGCAATCGGTTCCTAGAACTTTCATAGCTTTTGTCTCGGGGAAAAACTGATGGAGAAGCTGCATCAAACTGTAGCTCTCGTCACTGATGGGGTTCAGTTCTCGAAAAGGGATCGGGAAAAGTAAAATGATGTCTTGGTTCTCCTCTCCTTCTGCCCAACTCAAGGCGTACTTCTGCGCACAGACAGTTTTTCCCACTCCAGGTATCCCTAGCGTTAGCACAGTTCGGATTAGTTTATCTTGACCTGGCCAAGGTTTAAAAATATCACTTGCTTTAATTGTGATCTCGTTCATCATCCCATACATGCTTCCTTCAATTATATGCAGCTCCGTGTAGATTTTCTTCAGGTAGATACTGTATCCTTCCTCCATATTGCCTTCATATATGTTTTGGTACTTTTTCTTTAATGTAGATTTGAGTTTTTCTTGAATTGTTTTAAGGTCGACTTCTTCTGTAAGGAGAATACACTTTATCACTTTCAAGCAATGTTATATAATTTAAACTTTATATTAATACAGTGGTTCTCAAACTGTAGTGCGATTTACAATGGGCGTATGCTGTCATGGCACACAGGAGTCTAGAGTTTACGTTTTTTTAGCTAAAGATAAAAAACTAAATTATATGTTTTATTTGTACTACTTTTTACAAAAAGCTATTTCATGCTTTTGATGTCAAAGAAAAAAAAAACATTGAACAATGCATGAACAACAGCACAGCTTCTTCTATGGACCAATTACATGGAAGACAGCAGGTCTGAGTAACCCTCTACTGTCCCATTCAAAGAAACAAATTACTAAAGACCCTTCCAAAAGTAATGTAATCATAAACTGCGTGTGCATTCTGTTGAAGGTAGTGTTAACAAGGGAGGAAACAAATAAACTATTGATTAAATATGACTGAGCTAATAATTGCTAAATGGCAATTTACTCACAATCACTCTTCCACCCACTCACTGACAACAAATTTATATTTAAGGTAGGAACCTTAAAGAAGCTGTAGTCTCTTCAAAAAAAAAGGATTATTTTGATTGCAGCAGCAAAATGGATGTCAATATGTCTGCTGTGTAAGCGATTAAATACAGTATGTAGTGTTGTGACAGTTTGGAGAGACAAATATATCCTCAAGGTGGTACTTGATGTAAAAAGTTTGAGAACCATTGCATTATTTTTGTATTAATGTTTGATCTAGACCCGGTTCTAGAACAAAATGACAAAAGGTGCATCTAAAACTGAAAGGTACATCTTCTGGTGGCTGATGTTGTGTCAATCTCATGAAAATATATAATACAACAAATTTAATTTTGCTTTTAGTCAGGTGAGATCAGGTTAGTGAGTTAGAAATAAATAATATATGCCTACATTTAGGATCTCACTTTATAGCTATAGTTACATTCTGGGCTGCTTGGACTGTAACAACAATTGGATTTTAAGCCAGTCTTAAAAATGTAATATGAGGGTGCAATGCAACATTTTGTATTACTGTAGAACCTATAAACCTATTGGATGGATGGAGTGTTTTATCACCTTACCTTTGCCTTTCACTTGGCTTCTTGGCACTAATAACAAAACATAGACAAAAGAAAAAACAGTTACACACTTGAATTGTAAACCATTTAACCAATTTTTACAGTCAGTCATACCTTTTTCGTAATCTTCTTTCAACGTCTCAGCTCTCAGTTTGAGTCTCATCCTCGTCAGCACATCTAAAGTGACCGAAACAGCATTGTCATTGCCATAGGTCTCCAACAGAATATCCACCGTGTCCGTTCTGCTCGCCCCTTCAAGCCAAGACCTCGGAATATGAGGGTAGTTTTCAATGGTCTTACTGTAAAGAAACCATTGGAATTTGCTCAGCTGGTTGTCCTTTAGCTCTTCCAAAGAGGTTAAGATGAGCTCTGGAACAGTCGCCATGTTTGTTTCAAATGTTTCATTTGTCATGGGTCCAAATGAAGCAGCAGTTTCACTTTGCTGATGTGTGCAGCGACTAAACCACTTCCTGGATTTGTGTCATCTCTCTTTCTGTCAGTTTCACATGCTTTTGTTTGCATTTTATACACAGTAAAGCAAGTAGAGCCAGTTGAGAGATAAGAATACGGGATAGGGGCAGCTGTAAGTAGACAAAACAGTGACGCAAGACACATTCACACGTGGTCTTTGCCTATTCGATGGAAATCATCATACACATTTTCTTCATTATTTTTCTATAACTTTTGAACTTCTCTATAACCTTTCGTCAAATCTCAATGAGCCAAAGGTGACCTTGTACAACTGTAAATATAGCTGTCTCAGAAGTAAACGACCCTCGCCTCACTGGTGACCATGAGGTCCCACATCCTCAGACAAACTGCTTGTCATGCCTCAAACTGCAAATTTTCAGGCAATGTCAAGCATGTGTCTCTAAAGCAAATGAACCAAAATGTAACCCAAGATGGTCATCACAGCCAAACCCAAAAACGTATCCAAAAGCTTACTGAAACGTTTTGTAGGCAAATTTGTATAGATGAGATTGACTTTATACTTTGTTAATTAAAAAATGTATGACATTTCCTGGCTTTTTAAGACAAAGCCTGAAGGAATAACTAATTGTTCAAATCTTGTTTTGTTGCTGCAGTGTAATAGACTAAGCTAAAAATGTCCACTATAAATGCAACTAAATACAACAAAATAGAAAAAAAATATTTCTAAAAGTATAAAGGATGTTTATGGCAAAAGGGCAGGTTATATTTCCACACCTCATACTCATCATGCAGAGACTAGATCATCATCATAGCATATTTATTCAATGAGAAGCTAACATGAGTTGAAACTGCTTTACGCTTACATTTTACACATTGCTTTTACATCAGAGCACAACTTCACTCAAACAGGACATGTGATAACTTCTGAAAGAAATCATTATCTAAAAAAAAAATAAAAAAAACAATTATTGTGAAAAAAAAAATTTAAGTCATACCAAGAGCATGGATGTTTTTTAAAACAGTATAAATACATGGCCACTTAAGGTTTTAGTACATTAGACCTAGTGAGTTTGAAAAAGGGAAGTTAAGTGTGGACTAACTATTTAACAAAATCAAAATCACCATTTTCCCAATGTGTTCTAAAAGCTTATTTGTGATTTATAAATTATTACTATGTTATAGTCATTATGATGGAATACTTGTGTGTATCTAACATATCGGAAGTCCTGATTTTATATTTTAAACAACAATTTTATATCACAATTAAATTTGTTATATAGTTTTATTCATGAAAATGTTGTTTTTGTTTTGTTTTATAAATTATGTATACCCTGTGTTTCAGACTCAGATGGGTCAAAGAGTGACTGGAAATCTGAGCCATCATTCTCCATCAGCAACTTTACACATAAATCAACAAACCCAAAAAATGGATCCATGTGTGTTACCAATGAGCACTGGGACATTCTGAGTGATATCCTCTTGTTAGCGACAGGAGAGAGCAATACTTTGGTGATGCCTCCCTCCTCCAGCTGTCTTGAGGATCTACGAGGATCAGGTCACACATATATTCTGAGCCCAGGCAGGAGGCTTACATTCATAACCATAACTTTCATTCTGTTCATCCAAAGAGTCCATCCTGTTTGAATCTGAATATGGCTTCTCCAACAAGTGCAGGACCCTGTTGACCTGTTAAAACAAAAATCTCATTTAATGCATAGATAAACATTAATGTTTGGTAATAGTTTTTAAAGTTCATATAAAAGTTGGTATGGATTGTTTAAAGTGAGGTTGTTCACCGGTCCAGCGCAGTCCAGTCTGTTCTCCGGTCCTATATCTACTTGCCCAGCCCTGGTTTCGCAACTACTTGCCTAGCTCTAGCTCTGTTCCCACACTCCAGCTCCAGCTCCAGCTCCGGTTCAGTGCTTAAGCCCTGGTTCTAACTCCTATCCATCTGCTGTTCACCCCTGCAATGATTACTATGCTCTCAGTTATATCACAGTGAAGAACCGCTACCCTCTGCCTCTTCTGTCTTGAGCCTTCAAACTGCTTTAGGGAGCTACCATATTCACCAAACTTGACCTTTGTAATGACTATCATCTGGTCTACACCAGGGAAAGAGATGAATGGAAGACAGTGTTCAACACTCCTTCCGGACATTATGAATATTTGGTCATGCCCTTTGGACTCACTAGCACTCCAGATGTTTTTCAAAACTGTTAATGACATCCTCCGTGACATGCTCAACCAGTTAATTTTTGTATGCCACAATGACACCCTAATCTACTCCAAGAACGCCACAGAACACGTTCACCACAACCAGTCTGTACTACAGCACCTACCTGAGAACTCACTCTTCAAAAAGGCTGAGAAGTGTGAGTTTCACACCTCTACCGTCTCTTTCCGGGGCTACATTGTGACTGAAGGCCACATCTAAATCGACCCTTCCAAGGTCACTGCGGTCTTGAACTGGCCAAAACTGACTAGCCCCTATCATGGACTCTTCCCACCTGCTGGCCACAGTTACCTTGCTGATAAAAGACCGCATCAGGACCGCCAAGGAGAACCAACCGGGTCCCAGTTTATGCCCTACTGGGAAACTGTTTGTCCCCAATGACCTGTGGTCTGATCTTCTCCAGTGGGCCCATTACAGAGATTCTGGTGGCTTACTCAGGGGAGGATGTTCACCCATAAGTGACAGCTTGCCCAGTCTGCTCCCAAGAAGTGAGAAGTTCTATCATCAGCCACCAGCTGGACTGCTGCACCCACTGCCAACTCCTCGACAACCCTGGTCCCTTATCTCCCTGGACTTTTTCATAGGACTGCCTAAGTCAGAAGGCAAAATGGTCATCCTCTCTATTATTGACCGGTTTTCCAAGAGGGTCCATCTCCTTGCCTTGCCAAAGTTACCTTCTGCCAGGGAGACAGCTAAGCTCCTGCTACAGCATGTATTCAGGCTGAATGGCCTCCCGGTGGACGTCATGTTCAATAGGGGCCCACAATTCAGATCTGTCTTCTGAAGGGAGTTTTGCTCACTACTTGGTGCCACAGTCTCTCATCTGGTTTCCATCCCCAATCCAACGGGAAGGTGGGGTGGCTAAACTAGGAGATGGAGACGGCACTGAGACCATGGGACTTACTCCATTTCAGTGCACTTATGGCTTTCCAACCTCCTCTGTTCTTATCCCAGGAGCGAGAGGCCAGCGTTCCATCGACCCAGGAACAGACCTGGGAGAGGGCCCACGCTGCTCTTCTGCATGCTGCCAGATATTCAACCTCCATTAATTGACGATGGTCTCAGGCTCCACCATACAAGGCCAGTGACATGGTCTGGTTGTCCTCTAAGGACCTTCCTCTCCAGGTTGGGTCTCTGAAGATGGCCCCATGATTCGTTGGTCCATTCCCGGTGGAGAAGGTCATCAATGCGGTAGCGGTCAGACTGAAGATCCCATGGCCTATGCAGATACACCCAACCTTCAACATGTCACAGAAAAAGCCGGTCCGGAGCAGTCCTTTGATTTTATCTGCTCCTTCCAGTGGAGTCCTACCTGTCCTGTACCTACCTGCAATGCCTGACCCTGCACTCCAGCTCCAGCCCTGCGCTCCATTTTGTTTGTGCATTTGAGTCTACTAATAACCCCCATTTATACTCTTGCCTTTCGGCATGGCAAATGTAAATTGTCTTAGAGCAGTGGTGTCAAACAAATAGTAAATAAAAATAATTTCAGGGATCAGATCGTGTGACATTATCTTTACCTTTATTCCCTCATTTGAAGAGGTTTTAGTTGGATTTGAACAGGTTTTATGTGGCTCAAACAGAATTTCTATATCTTTGTGGCAAACCTAGGCATAACCTAATAAAATGTTTTTGATTCAAATCCAACTAAAACCTGCTGAAATCCATCAAAACATTTAAAATTTTAAAAATTATTCACCCAGAAAATGTATTGCAAAGGACCACATCTGGCCTCCAGACCTTGAGTTTGACATGTCTGGCTTACAGGGTGTTTCAACTATACAATACAACGTTTTAACTTTTTTATTATCCCTTTATTATCCTTGTGGAAAGATTCCTAGTTGGATGCCACACCAGGGGGTGCCCAGCATGTTTTTTGATGTTGATGGGGAAACTGCAGTACCTGGAGAAAACCCACCCAAGCATGGTTAGAAAATGCTAACTCCAGCCAGAAAGGTCCCGCGAGGCCTTTGCACTACTGTGCGTGCCCTTGGACTTACTGTATATGGTCATATTTAGACTTTCATATCACACAAAAAAACTTGATGATCCAATTCCTAATGATGCATTAAGTTAAATAAAGGCCCTTTGCTGACCTCAGAATAGTCCCCCTTTTCTGCCGCCTGAAAGGCTCTGTGGGCAATGTAGTTCCTGAGGACGACACGTGGGTTAATGTTGTTCATCACTTTCAGCCTTTCACTTTTAATGGAGGACATTTCTCTAGTGCCATCGAGCTCTCGGGTCAAACGCTTTCTGCAACAACAAGCAGCACAATTCTTTCATCTTTTCTAATCCTTGTTATAAAAACTATTTCCTTTATGAGTCTCTATTATGTCTCTCCTGACCTGTATCTTTTAACCCAGCGTCTCCAGTCTTCACGCTGCTTTTCCCTGAGCTCATTTCCATCTGTCTCCATCAGCTCCTTCAGTCGTCCCATACGCTCCAGCTGTTTGGCCACATCAGGCTGCTCTGCCACCATTGAGAACATGACGGGGTTGGACTGCGCCAGGGACAGAATCATGGCCAGTTCACTACAAACAAACAATAACAGAGAGATCTCACATGAATAACTATCACGCAAAATGTAGCAAAAGATTCTTGAGTCATTGTCTAAACGAGTGTTTCTCAACTGGTCTCATCTTGGGAACCAATTTTTATTATCATTTGATTGCAACCAACCTTTTACCAAACCACGTTATTTCACAATCTTCTCAATTTTAACATATCACCATTACAATTGCGTCAGTAAACTGTGTCTGTCAAAATAAAAGTCTTATATAATATTGTCAAATATTATTATATATATATTAGAATATTTCTATATTTTTTGACCCACTAAGAGCCTTTTGGTCAATTTGAATGTTTTAAATGTGCTTCATAAATAAAGTTGCCACTGCCACGACCCATTTTTAGCCCCCACCCCACCAGTTGAGAATACTGTTGTCATGCTACTGTGACTTACATATTGTCTTGGTAAGTCTTTTGTCCAAAACACTTGCAGAATAAAAAGAAACGTAAATTTTTAAATATATATCTGCAATAAATGTTGTGACATTGCACAATGCTAATTGATAAAAAGGACAAGAAAGATGGTAGATTTCTGTTGAAATAAATGTTCTAAGTTCGTCTGCTTTACAACAAACAAAATACAGTTTTCTGGTATCCTGTTACTTTTTATCTAATAAGAGAAAACACATTTAATAGCCTTGTGTGTGTACTGTGTTCACGGGGTTCAGAAAACGGTGGAAAAAGGAAAAAACTAGCAGCAGGTTCAGGGCTGGATGTGACTCTACAGTAGAATAACTGCTTTTTATTAAAAATTTTAAAATCAACAAATACGATTATGTCTGTAAAAACTGACAGAAGGTTAGCACTTACTTTTCCTTTGGTTTAGTGGGAGTATATGATGGCACAGCCTGTCCTTGTTGCTGATTAAAAACGTTGAATACCCTCCACTTATGCAGCTTAACTGCATTAACTTAACTGATAAACCAAGGTTGTTCTAAGTGTTATATAAATACATTTTGACCTGCATAAGTATGCAGTCTAACCCGCCACCATACACCCTCACCGTTGGTCCATTGAGGGCTCATTGGCCACCTTTAGCTCCTCAACAGAAGCACACTGCTGAAGGATCTGCGCCACCACTGGCCCTTCTGTGTCCCCTTCAAACTGGTCCTCCTCAGGCCATGGCACGAGGCTCAGCAGACGGAACGTATTGGTAAAGTCTGCTCCTGGAGACACAGCACACACATCTAAACATCATACCGCTTCTAAATTACAGGGAAAACATTTATCATAATCAAAAATAATGTGAAAGAGCTCTATCATTTCTTTACATTTTACAAGGTTTTATTTTTTGACATAGTAAGACCCATAAGACATAACTTTTGTCTAAAACTGGAAAATCGACAGCTGAAATATACACTAGCTTTGAACGAAAATGGTATAGAAATAGAAATAAAAACATAAAAAACAAAAAAATTTAATCAAATAGATGAATAGAAAAAAACATACACGTTTACACTGGCACCTAAAGTGACCCAGAGTGACCCAGAGTGACCCAGTACTACTTACTGCCACTTTTACACATGGTTCCAATCAAATTCAGATTGGTTTTAACTTTTAATATATCCAATTATCTAATCAGCAAAAATCTTTTTATCACAATGTAAACCCAGCTCCCTGTACTGTATGTGTCCCATTGTTTTTACCAGTGTTGTGCATGAGCTGCAGCAGGTCAGATATGAGCTCTCTGTCCTCTGACTCGTTTTTTCTCACAAAGCCCAGTTTCTTCCTCATGATTCCCAGATAAAAGGCCTCATACATTGGCATAAACTCATCCAGCACTGCCCCTGCTTCAGCCGGGATCAGCTCGGACCCCAGTGCCTCGGCCAAACGGGCCAGGTTCCAGCGGCACACTGACGGCTGGGCTGCGAACGAGTAGCGCCCCCTTTTGTCTGAGGAGTTGGACACAAAATCTGGATCATACCTGATAATAAACATGAGAGTGTTATGCACCACACCAGATCACATGGTACACTGATGGTTCAAAAGAGGATGGGTTATTTGAAACCTCGGAACAACAAGTACAAAAATATTTATAACAGCGGTACTAGATTAAAACGTCATGTTAAAAAATACATAGTAACATAAAACTCATTGATTAAGAGATGTTTTAGAAACAGATGCCAATAAATATAACTAAAATGGCAAAAAAAAAATAAGTTGGAATAATAACTGGCCTCTCTCTCCTGGGACAAGTTTGGTTTGGTCTTAGGCAGCCTAAACATTAAACATTTATGTGTAATGCTCTGTTGATTTTCCTCCTTGATAAGCCAAACCGTGTACAAAACACTCCAAATCCATTCTACCTGTCCATAAATGCGAAGGGTCCATAATCCAGTGTCAATCCCAGGATGCTCATGTTGTCCGTGTTGAGGACGCCGTGACAGAACCCCACACTCTGCCACTGAGCCACCAGCCTCGCCGTGTGCACCATAACCTGGCACCATCAAATCCAAATAACTACTAAAACTAAAATGTAGCATATAACACCAACTGACTCCATACCTCTCTGAAAAAAGATGTGTTTCTTTCTTTACGGTTGTTAATTTGCTGAAGTTCAGAAAAAAAGTTCTTGATGACATAATCCAGCAGCTGAGCGCGGAGGTCGTGTCGGCCTGCACTGGGACCTTCTAGACCTGTGAACTCGTCCCGGGTCTGGAAGATCTCAAAAGACCCAAACCTTTAGGAGAGAAAAGAGATGATGTGAGTCAATTCTTGTGTTCACCTTTTAGGCAACATGACATTGATTTAGAAGATTGGTACCTGATAAAAGAAGGAGCGACTCTCATGATGACAGAGCAGCGTTCAGGAATACGCCGGCCGTCTATGAGAGTGTCTCTGTTGACGTAGAGGTCAGAGGTTAAGAGTGAGGTGGCGCGAGTTGTGGGGATCCCCAGAAACGCCATGGCTTCGCTGCACAGGAACTCTCTGAGGCTAGAGCGTAGCACCTTCCTGCCATCTCCGTCTCTGAAACATGGATTGTGTGATCCATATGACACTATCCATAGACAATTAAGGTTTACTGCAGATGAAGATATATAAAATACTGGATGGTACTCTGCCCTATCAATAAATACGTAGTTCTCAAATATAAAAAAAGGAAAAAAGGAAAAATGGAAGAAAATATTTCCATTTTTCCTTTTTTTTTTTTTTTGACCAGTTATTTTCTTTATCTTATTAGTGAGCTAATAAGCTAAGTAGGTGCAGATTAGCTCTCTTTGGCACACTTTCACAAACTGGGAGACGTACACAGAATTTCTATGATTGTAAAAAAAATCAATAATGCATGTGTGTTCAGTTCAATTCCACCAGCAGGTCCTGCAGCATGTGATCTGCTGTTCTCTTCAAATGCACCTGTTATTTGTATAGAGCAACCTTCCGGTTTGAATCCTGCTCTCCCCAGTTCATATTGTCATTGTGTCCTTGGGCAAGACACTTAAAAAGTGTGGTTCAATAAAACATAATGATTGTAGTTATGGTTATGGTAGTATTTTTGGTAGTTATGAGCAGATCTGTATGGTTTAAGCTATTTATTGGGGTGTTATAAAGGTGCAAGAGGTGTCAAAGTAATAGACAATAGTTTTTTTTTAATTACTAAAAAGAAGATTTCCTGCAGTAAATCATGCCACAAGCTGTTACACAGCCAAAATGATCACCAAATAAAATAAATAAATAAATTAAGAAAAATTTACTAAAATGCGCTAGGGGGTTATCTCCATATTACCTTGGATTCATTATGTTTGTTTTAGGGATAAACTTTAAAAATCATCATAAATTCCATATTTTATTGTAGTTTGGTAAAATCTAATTGCCCGCCCTGGTGTAAGGACAGGGGGTGTTGTTTTCTCTTCTATTGAAAAAAGCTTAAATATATAACCTCCATTGACAAATATATTTTTTCCAAATGTGCCATTATTGAGTTACTCCCAAGTGTAGGGAACTAATACAGGTTTTGAGCTACAAAAGAATTATAGGTTTCAGATATGTGCTAAGCTGTTAATCTAATAAACTGCTCCAGTG
Organism: Neodontobutis hainanensis; assembly: GCA_024349245.1. Classification (NCBI taxonomy): domain Eukaryota; kingdom Metazoa; phylum Chordata; class Actinopteri; order Gobiiformes; family Odontobutidae; genus Neodontobutis; species Neodontobutis hainanensis. The sequence goes on along the minus strand of JALDNG010000100.1, from coordinate 682,803 downwards.
TGAATGCATCACATGACAGTTGTGTTGTGCAAGGTTTTCTGCAGCTGAAACACTCACCATCTGTTTATTACACTTTTAAACCACATTACTGGATAACTTCTGATTTACCCGAACACAAACGTTTAAAGATTTACAGCTTTATTAAGACCTGTACCTGGAGAACGGTGTGACCCCTGCTCCTTTCAGCTGGATTTCCCACCGCTCATTTCTCGCCTCCACTTCTCCCAGATACATGACCGCCCCGTCCCCGAGCTGTCCCGCAAACAGCCCGAACTGGTGTCCGCTGTAGCAGTGAGCCGCGGGCCGGGCTCCGGGCAGAGCCCGGGATCCGCTCAGGTACTCGGCCGCCAGAGGGTCACTGCGCACCTGCTGCGGGGTCAAACCGAGCAGCGCCAGGGCTGGAGCGGACAGAGCCACAAAGACAGGCCGGACCAGAGGCTGCAGGGAGCGGAGGAGAGAGAAACAGGCCCCGGGGACAGTCCTGGACCCGCTGAGGTCTGAGTCTTCCACAGGGAGCTGCTTCAGGGCCGTGTTGTTGAAGCGGAGTCGCTCCAGAGCCGAGGGTTCACTGCTCTCCATCGCAGAAACTTAATGAGCCTAAATCACGTTGGGCTAAATCTCTGATTGAGTCGGACAAGCCCACTTCAAATAATACAAGAACATCACGCGGAGCCTGTAGAACTAGAGTTTGTAATGGTTCCATATAACACTACTTACAAAATACAAAATAATTTGAAACACGGGTCAAGTGGGTGTATTAATATTTTGTGTTAGCCAGTGTTTTATTACACATTGTCTCTGTTCAACAAACAATTAAAATCAAAATTATTAAATCAAAAGTAGCCTATATTTCATTTCACTTTTAAATGGATTTACTCATGTGAAATGCAGATGCGCAAATGTACAGCAGGTGGCAGTGTGATTGAAACAGCGTGCGAGTGCGACCGTAAAAACATCCGAAGAAGTCCATGAAAACAAACATTACACTTTTGTAAGTGACTGCGATTGCGCTAATACGTAGACGACACAAATCTCAGTTTTATCAAACCTTACACGGCATAGCCTTTTTATTAAACCGTGCCTATATTTATGTAGAATTGTTTTTTTTTGTTTGTTTTTTTGCAGTATTAGTAGCGTTAGAATACTTTGCTCACAGCAGCTAACACAACTACTATCAACTTAAATATATTACGTCTCAGAAGAAGATGGACACGGCGGAGTTTGCTTCAGCAAAAGGTTGACTTGGCAAATATGAATTAGCTAGCAATGCAAAGGGTTGAAATTATTGCTGAATTAAAGAACAGTATGTCTATCTTGTTATGTGTTAGCCTTAATGCTAGTTTACGAGACCTTTTCGTATTTCTCCAAAACAATATCGCTATGTTTAAAGCTATTTGTTAAATTCGTTATAATAAACTTTTGTAGCAGTGGTTGCATGAATATATGAATATGAGCCGAATAATAATAGTAGTGTTTTTGAATGCATCCCTTTCAACAAGCCTAAAGCATGTTCAATAACAACACTGTTCTTAATTGCTAAAGCATTAATGCAGGCTCACACACAAGTCAGTCATTGTGTTATATGCCATTTTGTCAACCTGTTTTTATGTAATTTACTTTACAATACAGTGGTTTCAAGGGCAGTTTTAACTATTTCAATTGATGACGTGCTTCTAAATGTCATATTAAAGCAGTACTAAGTAACTTTAAAGGATTTGTTGGATGTCTCTATATGTGTCTTGTGTTAATCTAGGGTGACCATATTTCCTAATCTCCAAATGATGGAAAAGGATTAAGAAAACAATATAAAAAGTGTTTTAATTCAACTATTTTCAGAATGTAGATTTTACATTGTTAGCATTTAGAACCATTGTAATTATTACTATATATACCACTAGTTGGTATTATACACTATTTTAATTCCCCTAATTGATTATCAGTAGTTAAATGTCTATCTTTTGTTTAACGTGTTAATAATCCTCTGTTCTAGGAGACCTGCTTCCTTTGGCCTCTCTGCAGCTTCTGGTGCCTCCTCTTCAGCTCATGTCTGCCTCCATGTGGCACATTTTGAAGAAACAAGATGTTATGAATTACTGGAAAGTGGCAGAGTTTGTGTCCTTCGTGATGGAGACTGTCCCAGAGCTGCTCCTGCACAAACACTGGACACAGCTTAACCTGGGACTGAGAGCTCGAGTAAGTACTGCACAAAGAGAGCATTATTTAAAGCAGTCACGCAGTCAATATGACATTTTAGAGTTAGATGGACTTTACTGTCATTTTAAACTACACACACAAATCTACATACAATTTGATTTGATACGACTCCCTCTCTCCACAGTTCTGGTGTTTGAATGTGAGAGTATGTTTGGAGGTTGGAGAGTCTGTAGGAGCAAAATGGCTGCCACGTCTCCACCACCAGTGTTTGACTGTGGAGTGAATGAATAATAAACTCCGTGAAGCGCTTTAGGAGCCTTGAAAAGCAATATATAAAATCATGGATCAGATTCATATAGCGCTTATTTAGCCCTTTTATTACTATTATACAAACTAACAAGTTAAACACTGCATAATGCACTGCAAATGTAAAGACTGTACTAAATCCATGGCTAGTTTATGTAGGTTTGGGTTTGGGAATCAGTATAGACACAGTCGTTATGCCATATGTGTTTTTAGTTGACTTAAATTTAGACTAATTGAATTAAATTTATCCACCATGTTTATTGCTTTCTATCTGCAGTTTATCCTTGAGTTGTGTCGAAGAAAAGACCTTGTGGACCCTAAATTGATTCAGTCTCACCTTGAAAAGATCAAACAGCGTTCAACTCCACTGGGGGAGGTAAGTAGTGATTCAATGTTAGGATTACATGTATAATAAAACATTAAAAGGTTTATAATATTCCTATAACATTCTTTGTGTACTGTTTATTTATTTTGCACTTCTTTCAGATAAAACAATCAGAAGAGGAGAAAGCTGTGGTTCTCTTTCTGAAGTTAATTCATACTCTTCTTAAAGACACCCAAGAAAGACAGGACTTTTTCAAGGGGAGTAATTGTAATATGATTTAGACAGGCATTTTTCTGATCAGTTCTCCACCCGTGCACACATTGATATGAAAAAATCAAATTTAATGTGATTTATTTTATTTAATCATGTCTTTTAAAAATAATTTTATGACAAAGTGTTTGCAATGCATTCACTCACAACAAAAAGAAAAATGTATAGAAGAAACATTTTATTTTCTGCTAATAAAGTGAGTACAGAAATCATTGTGTTACTTTATTCTCTACAGGAGATCTTCCTAGAGGAGTATGGAGCTCAGTACGACAGTGATCTGCAGATGTTGTTCTGGGAGTTTCTCTGTCGACTCGAACAACTGCTGCCCGTCCCAGAGCTTGAGCAGGTAACAAGTGCCCTCATGATGTTGATACTCCTTTTACATTTTTAAATCGTTTCTTAACTATTCTGGCATTTTACTAGCATTATATATATATATATATATATATATATATATATATATATATATATATATATATATATATATATATATATATATATATATATATATAACCACATTTACAGTGTGTTAATTGTTGATTCTTACGTTCTGTTGCTACATTGGTTTAACTAGGAGCTGTCGTACATAGTAGTCATCTCTGTACCTGGACTGGTCCTATTTAGAATAATAATAAATAAATAAAATTATGAATGGTAATTAAAGTTTGAGTTTCATAATTTTGACAGGTCTGAACCTTATTTGAACGTATTGCCAATTTCAAATTTTCTAAGGTGGACTGAGTTTGCTTTAAGATCCATTTTCCAAAAACCTAATCATAATCATCATCAATCATTTTTGTGCTTTAGGGTTTTATAGGAACTCGTCTGTGGCAAATGGAGCATATTTTGAAACCAATGTCTTTTACGGAAATGGCACAAAAGTTGTAGCAAAGATGTATTACATTTGCGAATAAACAAGTGAGAAAGAGTGTGTTTTGACTCAACATTTGAAAGAGGTTATAGTACATTTTTTATACTTTATGGAAGTGAGTTTCATTTTCTTTGGAGCATAATGAGCAAATGATGAGCTTTTACAGAATCCAAATAGGTTTTGGTTTAAATTTAATTTTAATTACAATGATAATGCTTTTGTATAAGCTTATACAAAGTTCACCAAAAAAAAAGCATCTTCGGTTATAATCTCTATAATGTCTGAAATTCTTGCTTTTCCCTTTCTGACAGACGGTTTCCTGGCTCGGTGATGATGAATGCTCCGTTTTTGACAATTGTATGCAGTGTGTCTCTGAGCCGACCCACTTGAAGAATCTGCTCCAGCATCACAAACAGCTCGGACGTTTGGAGCAACATGGTACGTCCCCATCTTAAACTTAAACTGTATCATATTTTCTTTTACAGATTTTGTATTTAATGGACTTTTTACCTTTTTTCTCCCTCAGTTCCTCCGTCTTGTATGGGTGACCGTATTCTGTCCTCTCTCTCTGTTGCTCCTGAAAACAGACCAACAAAACCCGAAGAACAAAGCTGCACTGAGAGCCTTTCAGATCAACTCCAGGGCTTCAGCGAGGAAACACAACCTGTAACATTTGTAGAAGACGTTTCAGTGGAAATTATCACAGTGACCGACTATGCAGAGGTGGAATTAGGAGCCAACTCTGACACAGAAGTAGTGGTAGAAGAAAAAACTGATTTGGTAGAAGACGACACAGTCGTTATACTTTCTGAAAATGTGAGTATAGACAAAGAAGATAATACAAAAGAGGATAAACTTATAAATGGTTCTGAAAATGTCGTAATAAATAAAGAATCTGAAGTAACGCAGCATAAACCCACTTCGGGGCCACACAACTGCCCAGATTGTGCGAAAAAATTCAAGTTTGCCTCATCGTTAATGTCCCACAGAGTGATCCACACCGGAGAACGACCTCACAAGTGCTCCGAGTGTGGTCGATGTTTCTCCTTTAGGCAGTCCCTTGAGAGACACAGGAATACGCACCAAAAGAAAACGGGGAAGAGCTACGGGTGCGTTGTCTGCGGCGAGACCTTCCTCTCGCTGTTGGCCCAAATGGAGCACAAGCAGATGCACATGAAAGACGGGGTTTATGAGTGTCGACGGTGCAACAGAACGTTCAGCTGGGAGCTAGCACTGGCCAAGCATCTGAAAACACACACTGACCACAACGGAAATAAAGCAGCAGGGGAGAGTAATGAAGAAGAAAAGGTTGAGGATATAAATGAAGAGCAAAAGCAGAAGGCGAACAGTGAATGTAATGCCTCTGAGCCCGGAGTTATAGACCCTCGACTCATGAATGAAGTGATCTCTTTGGTCAAAGTGCGAACAAGTGGACGTAAACGCAGGCCTACGATGAAGGTCCAGACGATAGATTTACAAAAGAGCATTGGAAGTAAAAGACAGAAACAGACTGAGAAAGTAAAGGCTCTGGAACTGAAACCTGTGCCATTTAACAGGTAAAACATCCAACATTAGTACCACTGCAATCAAAATGAATACTACATGATATTATAGGTAACTGTAAGATAAGATATGACTTTATTGATCCCACAGAGGGGAAATTCACATGTACTTAGGTAAAATGCAAAAAGTAATCAAAAACTATCTATATAGATATCTTAGAGTTATTTCAACAGGTTATTGTTACACACATGAATTATAAAGTCTAACTGCAGCAGGCAGGAAGGACCTGCGTTAGTACTCCTTATTGTACTGAGGGTGTCTCAGTCTGCCACTACACATTCGGGTATTTTATAAATAAATAAATGAAGACATATAACTTACACTGTTTAAGCTAAAGGGGGCACACACTTTTTACTTTGGTCACAGAAAGGGGGAATTTCAGAACCTTAAATTATTTGTACAAACAAAGCATAAACGCCTTCACAAATTGAATACCATAACATTAGTGCAAGTCAGGCATACTTTGACATGTATTAATGTTGAGATGAATTTAAATAGGCAAACTATTGTGGCTACTCTATAACTATAGGTTTATCTAGGTTTGTACTGATGCATTTCTATATTTAACCACTCCAATATTGAAAAGTTGAAATGTGGATTAAATGCTTATAGTACTGCTTATAATACTGTATGTATGTATCAATTTTCCACAATTGATTCGTAAAAGTCCTCTTCTTGTTTTGGTCTTGATACATTCTGGCCATGGCAGAAATAAACAGTAAAAATATTGTTGAATTCAGTTTACTAAATTCATCTATATAATAGCCCTCTTATTATTCTTTTAATCAGCACAGAGCATTCCTATGGATCTGCCATAGCCTCATCAAAGGAGGGCAATGAAGGTGAGTTTTATTTTTTTATTGATTAGTGTCCTGTTCACATACATTTGAGTTTGATTGACAGCAAACCTTTGACTCTGTTTGCAATATACTTTACCTTTCAAAGAAACTTGTATGCAGAGCGTATGATAGTTAGTTGATCTGTTCGGGCTTTTCCCAAGGCTCTGTCCTGGACGGTACCTGTGCTGCATACTCGTGTCCCAAGTGCGACTACAGTCATCCAAAAGAGGAGCAGGTCCAGCAGCACATCTACGAGACTCACTCTGTCACAGCAGAAGAAAAAACCCAAACTATCCAGGCGCCTCCAGATGAAGAGGGCCGTTATATTTGTCCCGACTGTGATAAAACCTTCAAATTCCAGTCTTTACTCAAAGCTCACCAGCGAATTCACACCGGCGAGCAGCCCTACCTCTGCCCTCAGTGCGGGCGACGCTTTTCCTTCAAACAGTCTCTGGAGAGGCACAAACAGACGCACAAGTCCGGGCGCAGGTACAAGTGTCTGATCTGTGGGGAGTTTTTCAAGTCTTCAGTGGCTCAGAGGGACCACAAGAAGACACACATGGAGAACGGGGAGTATATTTGCACCGAATGCGGCAGGGCTTTTGCCTGGAAATCCGCTTTAGTCCGACATTTAAAAACTCATAATGGAGATGATGGAAAAGCTGAGAGTTTGTTTAAGTGTTCACATTGTGAGCAGGAGTTTAAGTGTGCCAGCTCGTTAAACAGGCACTTCCAAATGCACCAAGAAGAACGAGTTCACGTGTGTAACTGCGGGAAGAGCTTTGCCTACAGAGCAGCGTTAACGGCTCACCAGAGAATCCACCAAAAGGAAAGGCCTCATGTTTGTAGTCAGTGTGGAAAGGGGTTTCTCTACAGAGGAGGGTTAGTGAGTCACATGAAAATCCATTCACAGGAGATGCCCTTTATGTGCTCCTATTGCGGGAAGAGCTTCAAACGAGAGCGTAACATGAAGAAACACGAGCGCTGCCACACCAGGGAGAACGTCTTCAGCTGCTCGCAGTGTGACAAAAGCTTTGTCTACAAAGCCACCCTGACCCGACACGAGCTGACACATTCGGGCGAGCGGCCGTACCTCTGCTCCGACTGCGGGAAGGGGTTCTTTTCTCACGCCGAGCTCCTCAAACACGAGCGCTTTCACACAGGACACAAGCCTTTCCAGTGTCCACACTGTGGTAAGAAGTTCACCCAGTCGTGTTACCTGACGATACATCTGAGGTACCACACGGGGGTCAGGCCGTACTCCTGCAGTGAGTGCGACAAGAGCTTCCTCAGTGCCAACCGGCTCAAGAGGCACCAGAGGACACACTCGGGGGAGAAGCCGTACCCCTGCGTCGAATGTGGGAAGGGTTTTCGACAGTCGTATCATCTGAAAATGCACCAGAGAACTCATGCTATAAAGCTGTAGAAGTTGAATTGAGCTTTGAAATGTCTGTGAGAAGCACTAGTTGGGAACAAACCCTGTTTCGAAAGACAACAATAAACAACATATCAGGTTTTGAGACTGAAGTATTTCATCATTTTATGAAAAATAATAAAATTTAATTTAATGGCAGCAACACATCTCAAAAAAGCTGGAAAAGAGGAAACAGGTTGGAAAAGTTAGTAACAAAAGGAAAGTCATTGACAACAACATCTGGAACTATCTGGCATTTAACAATATTTCTTTGCAAAAAAAAAAGATCAAAACCAGTGGATAATAACAAAATTATAGAACATACATATGTCAATGCTCCCATGAATTTGGTGGAAACAATACAAGCCTTTAGCAAATCATAAATACATTTAGAGACATTACAAAATGTTTTGTCAAATGTCCATAGTGAGCTGGATTAATTAACGCCTTTAATTAAAACTAAAAATATCTTGGAGACCTCAATGCATTTTACTGCTGTCTAGAAGGCATCTGGACGTAGATTTGAAGGTTAAGAGCTTCTGTGCAACTGCTAACAGAGCTGAGGATTATGTCCCTCAGAGGGCGGGTTTAAACCTGAAACTACTGTGATTGGACAAGACTTGATGAGTAGTTAGGCTCCTGTGGACCATTAGCATCTACTACCTTCAAGCTTTAATGCCCTTTTAGACAGAAGGTTTTGAGTTTTATACACACTGTAGTATGTGGAGAGGTTGTCTCAGGATTTCCCCTCCTCTGGCTTCCTTACTCCTTGTTCAACTTGTCTAGTATATATGAGCTTATCAAAGGAATGCCCTTTCTTTTTGAGTTTGACGTATATTAAAAAAAAAAAGATTTTTTAAAACCTTTTCTTGAGCATGTCCTGGATGTCCAGACTTAACCTTGTGATTATTGACCTCATACAGTTTTAATTAAAGAACATCTATTTATTTAAAAACACAATAAAGAGGAGTTTTATCAAAAACCCAGTCTTTATTCTTCTACAGAGATACAGAGACACTTTTTTTGTAACAGTGATATGAAAGTTTCTTCAGTAGTACAGACCAAATGGACAATTTTTCAAAAACAGCTTATACATTTATATGGATTTAGTGTTTGGAAAATCTGGCACACAAATTCATTTACAGAAAACCAATGAGGAGTATTGGAAAAATGTTTATGGGAGTTCGATTTAGCTTAGCCTTTCATTACATCAAGAACACGTGACAAAAACCAGACTGGCTGTAGGCGATGATCTAAATGGCCAAATGCAGAGTAATGGGACAGTGGTCACTTCCCATGGCTTTTCCGCGGATCTTGCTGTCACAGAGCCCTGGCAGCAAAGCAGACGACAACACAAAATAATCCAGCCTCCATCCAACGTTCTTCCCCCTGGCGTTCATCATGTAGGTCCAGAAAGTGTAGGCGTACTGCTGCTCCGGGTACAACTCGCGGAAACTGTCGACAAAACCGGCCTCCAACAGCTGAGTGAAGCCCTCCCGCTCTTCTGGAGTGAAACCGGGGTTCTTCTTGTTCCCTTTGGGGTTCTTTAGGTCAATCTCTTGATGAGCGACATTGAGGTCGCCGCAGAGAATCAGGGGTTTTTGTTTGTCGAGGTCGCAAAGGTACGCCCGGAAATCCTCGTCCCAGGTTTTACGGTAGTCGAGACGCACCAGGCCTTTGCTGGCATTGGGGACATAAGCTGTGACCAGGAAGTAACTGGAGAACTCGGCAGTGATGACACGGCCTTCTTTGTCATGCTCTTCTTTGCCTGGAGAAAAAAAATATAAAAATCAGATTTTAGGAATGCTACAACATAGATTTGTCTGAGCCATGTGTCATTACGACCATGAACAAACCATGTTAATATCTGTATGGCCCAACAGGATGTACTGGCTTTGTTCAAAAAGAAAAACCTCCCCCACTTATGTTAGTGAATGAGCAATAATTTACCTCTACAAAACACAGTCTATGATAACCAACTTCAATGACATTATTATGACAGGATTTTTTTCAAATTCCTTGTATTTTTTTTTTAAAGTCAAGCACAGAACAACAAAATGTATTTATTTATGATTTATTCAGCTAAGTGCTTTTTGCGACAGATCACCTCCTATATATATATATATATATATATATATATATATATATATATATATATATATATAAGCTTTTGTATTATGTTAAAGCGGGCATGTGCAACACCAAAAAAAAACAGATTATTTTGAAACAACAAAAGAGAAAGTGACACTCTTGCCCGGCAGATCCTCCGTAAGTGTTTTTAATTGACGTTTTCATTCCTAAAAAAATTAATTTCAGTTTATTTCTGAACTGACGGGCACAGTATAACCTAATGCTTAACCTACCGACATATATTTACATATTACACTTAAAGCGACACTATGTAACTTTTAGCCACTATAGGGCAAAACCCGCTACAGTGGAAACTATTCTAAACATGCAAGTTTGGAAGAAAAGGAAATTTCTTCTAAAACAGTAGGGCAATTTTAGTGCATTTTGTAAAAATAAAACTCTGTTAGAGTCCAGTCTATGGCCTATTTATGCTTCCTGTGTTTGAGCATGTATCTCAGGAGATGTCTGCGCGTCCCAGTGGTTACAGGTATGTATAATTTTGGAATTTAAGTTACGCAGTGTTACTTTAAGGCTTAATTCCTAATTCCTGTGTCAGGCTGCACAGTCTACACTGAGTCTACACTGGGGAATACTTTTATGACATTACATAAGGCAAAAGGATGACTTGAGGGGCAGATCAGAGCCAAAACTCAAGTTTATAGCCTACTGTGTGTTATTGTGGGGAATCTAACCAGACTGAAAAATAATGGGATAGGCTTAACAGAGTGAACATGTGCGTCTAAAATCTAGAGCCATGTATTTATATTTTTGATACATAAACTTATTTCTCATTGTTTTACTCTAGCCAAGTATAAATTAAAATATCATATGAAAGTTTATATATAAATAAAAAGACACCACTAACCGATGCCATATGTGACTTTGATGGGCTCATTCTTGCAGAGCATGGCCACACCGCTGTAGCCCTGGTTCTCCTCTGACGTGGCCCAGTATTTGTGCGGGTACTCAGGCATTGACTTGATGTCAGCTGGAAGGTCTTTCTGGGCACATTTGGTCTCTTGCAGGCACAGAATGTCTGGGGCCTCCTCACGCACCCACTGGAGAGAAAATATATCAAGTATTAACTTATATGTCCATGTTTTTTTAAATAAATGTGTAGATATAGATATAGGTTTATTGAACTCACATCCAGGCCCTTCTTCTTCACCCAGGCTCTCAGGCCGTCCACGTTCCAGGAGGTGATCTTTAGGTTGGCATCTCTGCCGTCTTTGCTGGTCATTTTGTCTGGAGGGTCCTCGTACAGGATTGGGGCCTCTGGCTCTTTGGCCGGCTTAGCTTTCTTTGCTGAACCTGATGATTGTCAAAGAGGGAAACATTTACTTGAAAGCCCATTCACTGTTAGCCTGGTTCTACCAGACTCTCGTACATTTCATTTGTACAGAGAGTCTGGCCTCGCTCCATTGACAAGCGTTTACTTCCTTGTATGCGGGAACTCTGTTGAAGTTTAAAACTATTGGATCTGCCCAGAGTCACTCAGGATCTGCCATAGCCAATCGCTAACGTGTGGTCGTGACGTATGTCATGCGCCGAAACCGACCGGAAACAACAAGTCACTCCCTCTGTTCGCTGATTGGTCCTACAAAAAATTGATTTCTGGAAACCTAAGAATATACAGCGATCCCAGACTAAGTACTAAAGCGAAATGAAATTGAGCGGAAGTACGTAGGAGGGCGGAGCCAGGCTAATTCACTGTTGCTTTGACAGTGCATACATACTGTTCAAAAGAAGATGCTCAATATATAGAAAATGTGTTATTGCAATTTTAATAGCATCATTATTTGACTGCTTCAACTACAGTGTTTGTGCATTTTTGGTCCGTTTGTTCAAATAATGGGTCAGAAAATGAGTGACAGTATGTAATTTTTAATGCATGTCAGAGAGAGGGATTTAATCAACAACAGCATATTGTAACATCATCTGTGATTAAAAAAAAAGAGACATAAGATGTCATCTGAGATTTTTTTATAAAAGATTTTAATAAAGTATGTTTGGCTCATGTCAGGTTTTTAGCTAATCACAACTCGCTCCTGAAAAAGGACTGCTTCCATTGGTCTTCTCTGTCAATATGGAAGTAACAGCTACCAATAAAATAAAAAGCAAAGAAAGTGGTAATTACAGCACTGAAAATGTCTTTTTACACAGTGAAAAAAGAGACAGTGGAAGCAAAGTGAAAAGTGGCAATGCATTAATTTTATACAGTTGTGCTCATAGGTTTACATACCCTGGCAGAATTTGGAATTGTTTGGACATTTTTCATAGAATTTGACTGAATTTTGACTGTTTCTGTACGCTGAGTCATGGGGGAAAAAAATTGTCAAAGGATCTGCGGGAAAAGGTAATTGAACTGTATAAAACAGAAAAGGGATATGAAAAGATCTCCAAGGAATTGAGACTGCCAATCAGCAGTGTTCAAACTCCAATTAAAAAGTAGAAAATGAGGGATTCTGTTGAAACCAAACTAAGGTCAGGTAGACCAAAAATAATTTTAGCCACAACTGCCAGAAAAATTGTTTTGGATGCAAAGAAAAACCCACAAGTAACTTCAGCTGAAATACAAGACTCTCTGAAAAAGTGTTTGTGGGTTTCAAGATACACAAGAAAGGAGGCACATGAAGAAAATTGGGCTGCATGGTTGAGAAAGCCTTTACTACTATAATGCTGCAAAGCATCTTGCTTACAATACACCAAACAACACATAGACAAGCCTCAAAACTTCTGCAACAAAGTCATTTGGAGTGATGAGACCAAAATTTAACTTTTTAGCCACAACTGTAAACGTTACATTTGTTTTACAAGAGTCAACACGGCCTATGATGAAAGGAACACCATTCTTACTGTGAAACATGGAGGTGGATCTCTGATGTTTTGGGGATGTGTGAGCTACAAAGGCATAGGAAAAGATAAATGCAGCATGTTTTCAGAAAATACTGGAGGAAAAGTGGCATTCATCAGCCCAGAAGCTGTGCATGGGATGTACTTGGACGTTCCAACACGACAATGATCCAAAGCACAAGGCTAAGTTGACCTGTCATTGGCTACAGCAGCATAAAGTGAAGGTTCTGGACTGATCTCAGTCTCCTGACCTCAGTATCATTGAGTCACTCTGAAGAGATCTCAAACATGCAGTTAATGTAAAACAACCCAAGAATTTACAGGAACTGGAGGCTTTTTGAAGAATAAGAAGAATGGGCAGCTTTTCCATCTGAGAAAATAAAGAGCCTCATCCACAACTACCACAAAAGACTTCAAGCTGTCATTGATGCTAAAGGTGCAACACACACTATTAAGAACTGGAGTATGTAAACTTTTGATCAGGGTCATTTGGGTAGTTTCTGTTGTCATTATAATTTTATAAACAATTGTTTGACAATAAATTGCTTCACCCAACCACTAACTATGAGTGAAAAATAGGTTTTGTGTTATTCATATTCTCTGAAAAACAGCCCAAAAAATAAATATTACAAATTCTGCCAGAGTATGTAAACTTATTAGCACAACTGTACTTAACGGGTTAATTTATATCTTTTGGTGTGATGCTAAACTCAAGAGTTAGAAGTTTACCGTAAGCTCTAAACTGGAGTATTGCATTGGTATTTTGTGGAGGAATATAGGTCCAGTTTGGCCATTTTCTTATGAAAGAAAAACAGGAAAGGTCTTTAGGCTGCTGTTGGGGTTGAGTGGTGGAGTTAAAACAGTAATGAAAAAAAAAGAAAAAAACAAATGAGGTAATGTCGCTTGAAACAGTGTTTCAACCAAATTTAGAGGAAATAGTGTGATGGAATTTAGTTTAGATTGCTTCATATTTTGACTCAATACTAAAAGCTTTTACAACATCCAAAGGGAAACTGCAATATCCAACGTCACTGCATATTGTGTGCTTCCCTAATATAAAATACAGACCAAGCTCAGACAGTAAGTTCATGAGATGTAACATGTAAAATAGTAAAGGCCTTTACAAAAAGATCATGGCTTTGATGAAGACTCAATCAAAACGCGGACTTTTTTCCTTCAAAGCAGCCAGAACGCCTTTATTGTTTACCCCATTTAAGGTGCGTTTATGGTCTGTTGCGGAGTGTGTCGTACCGTTCTCTCCATCTGCAGCTCCCTCCTCTGCCTTCTTGCTTCTCTTCATACTTGAACTCGCTCTGACGACAAACACACTCTGCAAACGCAACACACGCACACACAACACACAAACGTACCGCTGGAAAGAAAAGACAAAACACACAAGACATTGAGTTTATTACATATTTTACATTTTTTAGTTTGTGATCAATTAATTTAACAGTCTGCAAACAAGAACCATGTATGACAGTCAGTACTACATGTATACAGTATATTTGTTAGTTTGTAATTTTTGACAAGCTATTGCACACAAGTAGCTAAAGCTTATTCGCAAAATACAAAAAATTGTTTAAGAAAAATACAATGAATGAAACAGCTTTTATACTAAGTTTTACATAGACAATTGCATGTCTGTTTTAATCTTTTACTACTACGACCATGTACAGAAATAAACTTACGAAACAGTTCCAACGCATTACACTTCAGTATAAGGTTTTTGAAACGTAATATTTAATATTTACATATTTTTATTTTTTGTGAGTAAGCCACAATAAAATATTAGTAATATTTTTGATCCTGTTAAAGAATCCTGTCAAAAAAAATGTAACTGAATAAAATTAACTGCTTACAGATCTTTCAAAGACAACTACAACTTATACTAAATGCAGTCAGAGTAAGTAAAAAAAAAAAAAAAAAAAAAAAAAACAATAAGAGTCACCATATAACTTGGATACTTGGATCACTTCACTGGTTTCCAGTCGCACAAAGAATTTATTAATTTTTTTATTTATTAATTCTTTGTGATAATTATTCTTGTTCATAAATCACTGAACATTTCATATCTAATATTTTTACCATCTATTTATTATCCCTTGAAAACATTCTTTGTATTTGTATATCTCTAATGATGGCTTTGGTAAAGCACTTTGAGTTGACTCTGCACATGAAAAGGTTGTTTTACTGTAAAAACACCAGTTTAATTTCAGCCTAAACTGTATAAACGTAAGAGACATGTCTATATATCTATACAGAAATGTGTGTATAAAGAATTGTTTTCATTCATCCATGTAAGCATAGTGTGTATATTAATGCCTTTACTTTACTAAACGTTCACAAAGATTTCATTCCTTAGGGGACAAATTTAATACATTCAAAATTGTAATTTTCAATTGTATTTGCATTTTCTCCAATGTGACAGTAAAATAATAAAAGCTTTCACTGCACAACCTTTTGTGTCTATTGACAGCTTTAGCTTTACTTAACATATTTTAGTGTAAGGTAAAACACTGTCATTGTGCAGCATGTAACTGGACACTGTTAATTCTTCGCAGACGATTGAAATACACCAAAGAGAAGGATAATCGCAGCAACAATTACTAAAGCTTAACATGTTAAGACTCATGGAAGGTTTTACAAAGACGTAAGCGCCATGCTAACGCTAGCCTTCCTCCTTTAACAAAGACCACAGCAGCAGCGGGGGCCTGGTTAGATAATGAATGAACACAGGAGCATCCAGCTAACTTGCATACATCATCAAGTCATTAATGCAAAACACCGGGTTAAGTTAAATTAGCTTTGCATGAATCGCGCGTTTTGAGGAAAATGCAAATAATCTTACGTGCACTTTTGCAACAGGATGCGAAGAAACAGTGCTTCTCCTCAGTCACTCCCACAAACACTCACTAAAACATAGCGTGCACGGATTTGGTTTAACCCACGTGTTAGATTTACTTAATTAGCGCCCGAAAGTAAATTCAAATAAACATTTAAGTTAAACCATCTCGCTGCTAATAAATAAAAATAAATACATGACAGCATGGGCTACAACATATGAAATTACAGCGTAGTTACGTGAAAGAGGACTTGTGAGTAACGGCTTGTTATTTTTCATCAGGCTTAATTTGAGGACTTCTCTGTTTGGGTCCTGACGGCTGAAGTAAGTTAGCATGTTGTTAGCCAAAAGTTAGCAGAGGTCGCGAATAAAATTATGTGGATACTTTATTCTTAATGTGAGCAAGTAAATTGAATGTAGAAATTATGCCGGATACATTTAATGTAATACAGCGTGAAAATATTTTGTTGGAAAGGGATTATATTTGTTAGAATTGCAGCTAGCATCAATACATATGCTTTGTATTGTACATACAATATAAGTTTATATGTCCACGTTTGTTTGTGCGCCCTGGTACGTTTTCCTTGTAATAGTTTAGATTTCCCTCCTAATAATGCAAAATACAAAAATGTTGTTCTAGTGTATTGTATTTTAATTGAATGATATAGGCACACTGCATCTCTTAATAAGAAAAAGAGTGACCACTTCTTGGATAAAACACTTTTTATTTAGTTATCTATTTAACTTACAGTTTGCCATGACTGTAGTGATTGGGTTTGAGGGCAGTGCCAATAAGATTGGTATTGGAATAATAAGAGATGGAGAAGTGCTCTCCAATCCAAGACGAACCTACATAACTCCTCCTGGACAAGGCATGTACAGTATATGTTCATTCACATTATGGGTTTGTCACAGTGTAGTTTGGATAATGTGTGTATTTTTGCTGCAGGTTTTCTACCCAGTGACACAGCCCGACACCACAGGGCT
This sequence comes from Neodontobutis hainanensis, assembly GCA_024349245.1. NCBI lineage: Eukaryota > Metazoa > Chordata > Actinopteri > Gobiiformes > Odontobutidae > Neodontobutis > Neodontobutis hainanensis. Next base: position 666,246 of record JALDNG010000100.1, on the reverse strand, counting down.
GTTATACTCACTGTTCTGAAAGAGGCTTTGGATCAAGCAGGACTCAAGGCTGAAGACATTGACTGTGTAGCTTATACTAAAGGTAACAGGCTCTGGGAAGAACATGCACATGGCACTTTATTGATTTATTTTTGCAAAATGTAGTTATCTTGTAATCTTCCTTAGTCTTGTTCTATTGCATTTCTATTTTCATTACTGGATTAATAAATTAATCAGATCTAAATGTGATTTATAAATAAATAAGGGGTCCATTAAGTCTGTGTTGCTGACTGTTGCCTCTCCGTTTTTGTGTCAGGTCCTGGGATGGGAGCCCCTCTGGTGACTGTGGCCATTGTGGCTCGTACTGTGGCTCAGCTTTGGGGAAAACCTCTGCTTGGTGTAAACCACTGTATTGGACACATTGAGATGGGACGCCTCATCACCAAAGCCGACAACCCGACAGTGCTTTATGTCAGTGGGGGCAACACACAGGTTAGTTACAGTATAAAGTACTGTAAGTAGTATATGATAAGATAAGGAAAGAAAAGTCATTTTATTCTAATCACAATGGGGAAACTGATAGCGGAAAGAGCAACAGTAGAGCAAGAAAATTAGACAACTTTTGTGAGCAATGAATAATTTTCTCCCTCAAAAAAGAAACATTCAAATCGCTTATGTTATGTAGCCCCAATACAAGGACAGGCAGGGAATAAATAAGAACATAACACAGTAAAAGCCTGTTAATATGTTTGTATAAAATAAATGAACATACTAGAAAACATGTTGATGCACCCAATATTTTAGATGAAGACTATTGCATTTTAGATCCAGCAGTCACAATATATACATTACCACAAACTGCTTCTGGATTGAGTGATTTTATTATTTTTTTTGTATTTTGAAGGTTATTGCTTACTCTGAGCGGTGCTACAGAATATTTGGGGAAACCATTGACATCGCTGTTGGTAATTGTCTGGACAGATTTGCCAGAGTTATAAAGGTAAGTGTATATTTTAGCCACATTATTGTCAATCATGGCCCTTTACTGCAATGTGATTAAAAACAGTGACTTCATTATTCCAAAAATGTTTTTAAACTGTCCACATAAGACTGTGCTGGTGAAAGTGAGCTTGCATTAAAAAAAAAAAAAAAAATCTCTAAAACACACTCAGCTTATTCTTCACTAATGACAACAAAAGACCCAAAAACTAGTCTGCTATTAGTGGATTTGAGTCACAGGGAAGAGATTGAAGACTCATTTCACAAAGACTGGATTATTTCTGCAAATTTAATGGGTGTGGTACAAAATTGTTCTCCAAATGATCAAAACAACTTTAATAAAAAGGAAGTTCTACTTTCTGTGAGAGATGTGTGTTAATATAATGACTATGTCCATTTAGATCTCTAATGACCCTAGTCCTGGCTACAACATAGAGCAGATGGCCAAAAAGTAAGTACTCAATAAAAATATAACACATTTATTCAGTGTTGGAGACTAAACTCCATTAAAAAAAAACAAAAAAAAAAATAAACAGTGTCATTAGTTTATGTTTGTCTTTGTTTTCAGAGGTTCTCAATATGTGGAGCTGCCGTACACTGTGAAGGGGATGGATGTGTCATTCTCAGGCATTTTATCCTACATTGAAGTAAAAGTGCTCTCTGTTCTTAGACTGTAATACTGAGCTACAGTAACTCTGTTTTAAGACATTTTGTTGCATGTTTGTATCTTTACAGGAAGCGGCTCATAAGATGCTGAGCTCTGGTCAGTGCACTGCAGAGGACCTGTGCTTCTCTCTGCAGGTTAGTACCACCGTTGTATGAAAATAACAGCCTAAAAGAAAGTTTTCATTGAGTGGTATGATACAGATCGGTTTGGTACTTGTAACCTCTAAAAAGCCTGTGTTTCTACAGTGCTTTGTGCTTATTTATATTGTTTATCAACAATACCCACTATTAGGGCCACATTGAGGGGATGCTTATGTACATACCTATTTTGACAAGAAAAACATTTCTTTACCAATGTTAAAAATTCTCATCAAATTATACAGATAATTTTACAACAAAAGTATAATATTATACCTGTGATTGTACATTAACGTAAGGGTCTCTCCAGTCCAAGTACTTATTTCTGTGTTTCTCCAGGAGACTCTTTTCTCAATGCTGGTGGAGATTACAGAGAGGGCCATGGCTCACTGTGGCTCTCAGGAGGTTCTCATCGTCGGTGGAGTCGGCTGTAAGTGAAACTAATGTGTGGTCTGTTTTCATCCTAGAATAAATTTACACGATAAACTTGAGCTGTATAAGCCACATGCAAAATTAAAAAGTGCATGTTCCCTAATGCTTCAAACTCACAAAATACAATCAACTAGACTACTATCATTTCTAACTAAAAAGTATTTTCAAAATTGAGTGTACATTTTAACCATATAACCACAAAAATGTGTGTTGACTTTTCTGCATGGGACTTTATTGTAGACAGTGAGCCCACTACATTCACAGACATACAGTTGATCCCATAGGTTTACATAACTAGCAGAATTTGTGATTTAGTTCATCCCAGTACTGTCCCAAAAGCCAGTTCCAACAGTCCGTAAGTCTAATGTTCCCATATTTATTTAAAATATAGTCCAAAGTTTGTCAATTTTTAAGTTTATAAATAAACATAAATAAAATCCGATTCTACATGCGTTTACATACAATTTAATTTGCATATAAGGCTAGGGTCTTTGAATAAGTGGATATTAACAAAGTAACTTAAATCCCCAATAAGCCTGCCTCTGATGGATTTAGACCTGGTTAATTACTTTGTGTTTAATAATTAGTTCTTATTAACCTTAGCTGAGAGCTAAAACCTCTTTAGATCAAACCTGTGTGTTTCCCTAAAACAGTAGAACTTTATCAAAACAACTCTTATTTGTTTAACTGTTTCCCTTTATGCATTTTCACCTGTTATTTATTAATATTAGCAAGAATCTATTAACAATAATAATTAATGTGAGGACCAGAATTACTTCACAAAGGCCCGGATTTGGTCCGTGGACCTTAAGTTGGAGACCCCTGGTCTTTCCTCTCAGTGGCTGCAGCAGAGACTCACAGAAAGCAGCACATGACCCAGAACATTATTACATCTCTCTGACAAGGATGTGCCAGGTCTGACTGTGTTATAAAATAATAACTTACGGCTCAGAGATTACTGCTCACATTCTCTCTGTTCTCCATCGGTGACGGGACAGTTACATGACGTTTTGTATGTTTTTGAGAAAGTAAAGCTCAGCCTTAGACAGAGACTTGTTTTTGCTGCATGTGTGTTAAGTCCGCTTGTAGTCAAATTGGCATGGGCCCGTCTGTGCAGCAGCAGTGGAGAGACACACAGTGAGCGAGTGAACACCTTTCGCTAAAGTGTATTTATTTATGTTGCTACACTTCTGATTTGAACAAGGATAAGACTTTCTCAATATCAACATCCACACTCTTGTCGCCATGCAAGAAACAGTTTGCAACTACTTGTTGAAAGCGAGTTTGCAGTAAACAGAGCGGCCCCTGTTGTTCAAAACATGAATGCGATTGAATTAACATCTCAATCGACTGGAAAGGAAACGTCAAATATCTGAATCAATTTTCAACCGGCTCACGGTTAATTGTTACATCCCTAATTTGAATGATAACACAACAACTTTTTCTCTGTCACTCATAGTTAGTGGTTGGGGGAAGCCATTAATTGCAACGGTGTTTACTCTTTAAATCATAAAAACAAAAAAACCTACCCAAATGACCTTGATCATCCTGATTATTTTTAACCTGACTACGCCAGATAGAACTGATCACATGATATAGTCTGTTTCACAGTACCTTCTGGGAAGGATCCTGTTGAAAGCATTTGCAAATCCTTGGGCAAGTGTCAAGTGTCTTGCACAAGGACACAACAGTATGTGGGGAAGAGCGGGATGTTATGATGTTTTGGGATGTTTCGAGCGGTGGTGGAACCGCCCACCCGCCGGTCGAAGGACCACTGAGCTACTGCTGTCCCGCATCAATGCTAATGTCTTTCAGCATACCCGTGTTGTGTTCAAAATGAGGAATTTTGTTGAAACCAAACTAAGGTCAGGTAGAAGAACAATCATTTCAGGCCCATCTGCTAGTAGAATTGTTTGGGATGCAAAGAAAATCCCACAAATAACTTCAGCTGAAATACAAACCTATCTCAAAAAAGTGGTGTGGCTGTTTGAAGATGCACAATAAGGAGGCACTTGAAGAAAAATTGGCTGCATGGTCGAGTTGCCAGAAGAACAAATCTTAAACGTTACATTTAGAGAGAAGTCCACAAGGTCTATGATGAAAGGTACACCATTACTACTGTTAAACATGGAGGTGGATCGTGATGTTTTGGGGATGTGTGAGCTGCAAAGGCACAAAAAAACTGGTCAAAATTGATGGCAAGATAATTGCAGCATGTTATCAGAAAATACTGGAGGAAAATTTGCACTCATCAGCCCAGAAGCTGTGCATGGGACACACTTGGACGATCCAACATGACAATGATCCAAAGCACAAGGCTAAGTTTCACTGTTATTGGCTAGCCTAAGAATTTACAGAAATTGCCAAGAAGCATGATAAAATAAAGTGCCTCATCCACAACTACCACAATAGACTTCAAGCTGTCATTAATGTTAAAGGTGGAAATACACGGTAATAAGAACTGGGTTATGTAAACTTTTGATCAGGGTCATTTGGGTAGTTTCTGTTGTCATCATGATTTAAAAAGAGTAAACACAATTGTTTGACAATTGATGGATTCACCCAACTACCAATTTATTGTTAGGACTTATTGTTATCATCTGAAAAATGGCCAAGAAATCACAAATTCTGCCAGGGTATGTAAACTTATGAGAACAACTGTATAACATACAGACATCATTGCTGTTCATAATCCGAGCTGTGTTTCCTCTGCAGGTAACCTTCGGCTGCAGGAGATGATGGGAGTCATGTGTAAAGAAAGAGGAGCCAAGCTGTTTGCCACAGATGAACGGTAAATCTACCTGTAACCTGGACACTGTTGTTTTCATTCTCACATTTATAAAATGCAATAATGAATGGGTAAGATTCGCTTGAATTGCAATGTCATTGTATAGAATACAACGTTCACATTTTTATCAGCACATAAAATCACACTGTGAGTGTGACAAAATACACCGTGTGCACAATTATTAAGCAAGGGATTATTTTGACCATATCATCATTCTATCCATAATTTCTAACTCTAAGCTGTATAAACTTGAATCCTTATTGGATTTAATGCATATCAGGTGATGTGTATTTGTGTAACGAGGGAGGGTGTGGCCACACACTATATCAGCCTTTCTCAAAGTGGGTGTCGCGGCACACTGGGGTGCCCCTGACTGTGTCAGGGGTGCCGCTAAAAAAAAAAATTAAAAAAATCTGAAATTTTATATATAAAATATATTTGAATTTACATAAATACATTCTTCTTATTTTTAACCCTTTCGCACGTACGATCACACATTCACACGCGTGAATAAAACGGTCAGTGCATCACGTTCATTCAAATGTGCTTTCGAGTTGGCTTACACTGAGCGCTCAGAGCTGTCAAATATCACAACTTTTCAGTGTTTTCAGCCACATAATGTTTATTTTAAGTTTCATACATGTTTGACTAAAAAATCCGTCTCACATCAGTAACTGTTATGACGTGCCCACCGGGGTCGCGTGACTGTGCAGTTGGCTACATTGTTTTATAATTTAACAGCGATATTATAATAATATAATTTAAGTAGCGCTGTTGCTATTTTGCTTACCTTCTCCACAACTTATCTGTGCGAACATGGCCCTTCTTCACCTGAACTTAAACCCTTTTGAGAACTTTTGGATCCTTCTAAAGCAGGACATTTACAGTGAAAGTAAACAGTACACCTCTCTGAACAGCGTCTGGGAGGCTGTGGTTGCTGCTGCACAAAAAGTTGATTCTGACCAGATCAAGACTGTTATCGAAAAGAAGGGTGGCTATATTAGTTACTGAGTTTTTTAATTTTTAATTTATTTCAGAAATGTTTATTTGTAAATGTTGAGTTTGTTTATTATTCTCATTTTAACACGTGAAAATAAATAAGTGGGATGGGAAAATCTGTTTTTCATTTAGTTGCATAATAATTCTGCACACTAATAGTTGCCTAATAATGGTGTGCATTTTCTTAAGAAAACCAAAACTTCACGTTTACTACTTAAATGTTCAGGTTTGTTAACATTTTTTTGACCATTGACCAAGAGCACTGAAGTTGTACAATAACAAACTGAATCCTCAAAAATACTTGCCTAATAATTGTTCACACAGTGTAAAAAACAATTAGAGGAACGAGTCTGACTAGTCAAAGTTTGTCTAGAGTTCTTGGAAATACAAATATTCAAAGTCCTGTTGTCATTGTTATTTGTTATCCAAGTCTGGATGGTTTGGTTATTTCATCTCTAATCCATAATCTTTTCTTAATGTTGTAGCACACCAGACCGGATTTAAAACTTTATAAAATGTTTTTGGTCATGTCTTGGACATGGAAGACTCGGGATGAAAAAAACATGTTCACCTAATAATAATAATAATTAATTAATAATTTTAACAAATTAAAAAAAGCGTGTTACTGACAGTCCAAATAGTTGGGTTTAAGTTGTGAGAGATCTTTATGGTTTTTCACTCATTGATTTTGACTCTGAATTATGTAAAGTCTGGAAAACGTTGGTGGAAAAGCACCTCAATTAAAGGGAACATTGAAGGGCACTATTACTTTATATTGTATTATCTGTTTTATAATGTCTGAGGTTACTCAGTTTGAACAATGATTTTAAACTTTTTTTTTTAAGGGTCAAATTCATAATTTTTTACAGTCTCAAAATAAAATGTAATTAATTTATTTGTTCACATCATTCTTGATTGATTGTTGATTTGTTTGAGCTTGGTCTAAGACTGGATTTGTACTTTAGAACTGTTCCCTGGGATCTCCTCCAGTGTATTACTCACTGAACTTGGTCATAACTTGGTCTTGGTTTATGTAGATTATCTATTATTGTTTCCCAAACATTGGGCAGGACCCAGAAGTGGGTCGGGGGCAATTTTATTTGGGTCGGCAAAAACATTTTAACTCAGCAATTTCAAATATTCTTATAAATAGTTGGAAAAGACAATGGGCATTTAATGTAGATGTAAAACAGATTTAGATGGATTTTAATAGTGTTTTATTAGGATTTCAATAAGTTTTATTAAGACTTGAACAGGATTTTATGTGGATTTTAACAGGATTTAGATGGATTTATAAATTGTCTATATTCAAAAATGATACTATAAAAGTACAGAAAAAAGAGAACTATACTACGTGGAAAAAAGGGGGTTTAACTCAATTAAAAGCCCATAAGAAAAAAATACTAAAACACAAAACGATGCAAAAACATAAATAAATATCTACAAAAAAATATGTAATTGGGTCAGGAATGCTTTGTTCTTTTGAAATATTGATCCCCTATAAAAAAAAAAAAGTCATTACTGCAGTCATTACTGTAAAGTTGCGTGCAGATGTGTACCTTTTCTTTCCTTTTGTAAACATTGTGCATCTGTGTGTGGTGCAGTTTCTGCCGATTGTTGACAGTCTGCAACTGCCACTAACAACCTGAAGTGTTGCTCATGTTTACAAATTTCTTCAACCTCCGTAATGCAGCTTCAAGTCACATCTATTGCACAATATTTCCTTCACTGTAACTGAATATAAAAAGCATTTCAACATGTCTGAATATAAGAGTTCCTAAAATAGTCTAAGGGCTGTTTGCGGAGTCTGTCTGTGACAGTGCGGTCCTGGTTGCAGTTCAGATAAGACTGTTTTCTCTTTACACCACAGGTTCTGCATCGACAATGGAGCTATGATTGCTCAAGCTGGCTGGGAAATGTTTCGTTCAGGCCAAGTGACCGAGCTGAAAGACTCGTGGATTACACAAAGGTATTACACTCTCCAGACTTTTTCAGACAATAATCTATTGTAATATTGGAAGGAAGCATATATACCTTTTTGTGTTTAATGTGTATTTTCCTGTTGTAGGTACAGAACAGATGAAGTGGAGGTGACGTGGAGAGACTGAGCAGCTGCAAAGAAGAGTGTTGGAGCTCTGTCATAACTTTGGGAGAAATGTCCTGCTTTGTGGGACAAGAAAGCCTTGCTAGGTTTTTAAATGGGGCTATAGCAGCAAATGTCACTTTTTGTGTCAAGGGACTGTGTTTTGGATGAAAATGTTGGGTCAGTTTTGACACTAGTCAGATGCACTCGTGGACAATTTTTGTTTTTCCATCTAATCCACAGCAGCCATATCTTTCCTTTTGTTGCATATGTTTATTTTAAGGATCCCTATTAGTCTGTACCACAATTAAAAAATAAATAAATCCAGGGCCCAATAACAATCAGTCCTTAAATTTCCTTATTGTGAACAGTACCTTAAAGTTATCCTTGTTTCCTGTTCCCTCCTTCTAAAGAGGAGACAGAAAGAGACGTCCTTTTCCTCAGGAGTATCATTTGTGGCAACATCTGTTTTTGACAAATTGACACAACTGGATCTACAGAAAAACTTAAAATTAACATCTCAATTTAAATTCAACGTTTTATGTTTTATATATCTGACTTTTTCCCCTCAATTGTTTAAACAATGCTCACAATTATTTCCTTTTTTAAAATTTATTTTTTAATAGTCACAAAAACAATTGCCTCGAGCAGTAAATATGAAACAAAATACAATACAACATCTGTGGTTGTTCTTTTCTTTCAAAACGTGCGTTGTAAGTACAGTCCCCCCGCTCTGACAGGAACAGGAACTTTCTGTCACCACGGTAACGCAGCAAGCGGAAGTGGCTACTGATACATTCTTCCCTGGATAATGTAAAATAAAATGTATTTGAAAATGGACACATTTAATGTGATTTTTTTAGTGTCTGCCATACTCCTGAGGTTTTATTTTTACAAATAAATGCATATGTTGCAAAACACTTAATATTTCTGTCTCCTCACAAATCTCCTCTTTAGGCCTGAGCCTGCGATGCAGGGCATGGGACTATTGTAATCACTGTGCAACACACTATTCGAAAGATGCTGTCTGTTCTGCATGACTCCTGGACGCCTTCCTGGGGAGGGGCATGTCCCACTGAGTGGAGGCCCCGGTGAAGACTTAGGACACGCTGGAGAGAATATGTCTCTCGGCTGGCCTGGGAACCCCTCGGTAATCTCCCAGAAGAATTGAAGGAAGAGTCTAGGGAGAGCAAAGTCTGGGGATCTTTGCTTAGACCTGGCCCCAGATAGAAGAAGATAGTATTATTAAATCTTATGACACATAATTAAGTATTAAAAATACAAACACTTAATAATTAAATAAATTTGACATTATTGGCTAATGCGAATATCAAATTGTGTCTGCGTTTTTTTCTAGTAACCATAGCAAAGCATACTAATAGCAGATTCTTTGGATCCTTAAAGTTAGATTTTTAAACTGTTCTGTTTCTAAATAGTTTCTGTTCTGTTTGAATAGTTTGAAGAGTGTACACTCATACACTCTTCAACATGTGTTTAATGACAATATACAGTTGTGCTCATAACTTTACATACCCTGGCAGAATTTGTGATTTTATTTTGGACATTTTTCAGAGAATATGAATGATAACACACAAAAAATTTTGCTCATAGTTAGTGGTTGGGTGAAGACATTTATTGTCAAACAATTGTGTTTAGTCTTTTTTAATCATAATGACAACAGAAACTACCCAAACAACCCTAATCAAAAGTTCCCCAGTTCTTAATACAGTGTTCTGCCACCTTTAACATCAATGACAGTTGAAGTCTTTTGTGGTAGTTGTGAATGAGGCTCTTTATTTTCTCAGATGGTAAAGCTGCATATTCTTCTTATTCTTCAAAAAGCCTCCAGCTCTTGGGCTGTCTTGTATGAACTGCATGTTTGAGGCTCAATGATACTGAGGTCAGGAGACTGACATCAGTCCAGAACCTTCACTTTATGCTGCTGTAGATAATGACAGGTCGACTTAGCCTTGTGCTTTGTCGACATTCAAACATGACATTGTTGTCATGTTTGGATGTCCAAGTACGTGCCATTCCCAGCTTCTGGGCTGATGAGTGCCACTTTTCCTCCAGTATTTTCTGATAACATGTTGCCTTCATTCATCTTTTCCAATAGCTTTGTAGCTCACACATCCTCAAAACACCAGTGACCCACCTCCATGTTTCACAGCAGGAATGGTGTTCCTTTCATTAAAGGCCTTTTTGACTCTTCTCCAATGTAACATTTATAGTTGTGGTCAAAAACTTAAATTTTGGTCTCATCACTCCAAATGACTTTGTTTCGGCTGTTTTGAGGCTTGTCTCTGTGCTGCTTGGTGTAGCTATTTCTAAGTGGGATGCTTTGTGCCATTTGGGTAGTAAAGGCTTTCTTCTGGCGACTCAAACATGCAGCCCATTTTTCATCCATGTGCCTTTTTATTGTGCATCTTGAAACAACCACACCTCTTTTTTCAGAGAATCCTGTATTTTAGCTGAAGTTATTAGTGGGTTTATATTTCCAAACAATTTTCCTGAAAGTTGTGGCCAAATTTTTTGTTGGCCTACCTGACCTTGGTTTGGTTTTAACAGCAACCCTCATTTTCCACTTCTTAATTAGAGTTTGAACACTGCTGACTGGCAGTCTTAGTTACTTGCATATCTTTTTATGTCCCTTTCCTGTTTTACACAGTTCAATTACCTTTTCCCACAGATTCTTTGACAATTCTTTCGCTTTTCCCATGACTCAGAAAACAGAAATGTCAGTGCACTATTGGATGAAAGATGCAAGGGTCTGTCAGTGATTACAAGCAAACAGCTCACAGGTGAGAATGGTTACCTTTAGTAGCCATTCAAACCTGTTTGTGTCAACTTTTTATAAAGGCCAAAATCACCAGGGTATGTAAACTTTTGATCGAGGTCATTTGGGTAGTCTCTGTTGTCATTATGATTTAAAACAAGTGAACACAATTGTTTGATAATAAATGGCTTCACCCAACCAATGACTATAAGTGAATTTTTTTTGTGTATCATTTATATTCTCTGAAAAATGGCCAAAGAGTCACATATTCTGCCAGGGTTTGTAAACTTATGAAAACAACTCTATATTTAGAGCTAGTTAATATATAGTGGAACTCCATAATTTCTTCTGGTTCCCGGAATCTGGTTCTACTATCTTGTTGCTTTAAGTTGAAAGAACCTGCAATCCCTTCATGAGCCCAAGACATGTGTCTTACCTGTCATGCAGAAGCTCATGTCCACATCAACAACCAATTAGAATCCAGAATCCCAACAGCCAATCAGATGCCAAGGACCCAACAGCCAATCGGATGCAATGACACAGAAAATAGAAACAAATAGAGAAACACTGCAATTCACCAGGGGTGTGTAATAGCAAGCACCTTGCAATACAATACAAATTCTGCTGCACATGCCACAATACAATATGTGCCGATACTATATGTATGTAAGACAATATATTGCTTTTTTGAATGCAAGAATAAAAAAAAAAACTATTTGTATTTTTGTACATATTCACAAGATGTCTGTGAAGGTTCTCAGTCATCCAGGTTATCTTGAAGAAAAGGTTAAAGCATAAACATCTGGACTTGGTTTTCATCGTCAAGACTTTTTGTCTCTTATTCCAAAAGATTTTTTCCAAATCTGAGATCAACTGTCACAAGAGCTGAGCATCTTCACAAGAGCAACAGTGTATGAAATACATTTAATATTATCTAAATAGTGAGCACTGAAACTGAATCTCTATTTTTTTAAATTAAATAAGTAACAAACTTATTGCTTACAGATTCTTTTTTCCAAAATACTCACTTCAAATTTTCGATAAAAAAAATTAAATCATGTTTGTCATAATTTGAATTGATGCGAGAATCGCACAAAAAAAAAATTGAAATATTTAACAGAATTTTTTCTGACACCTCTACAATACAAACGAATCAAGGATTATCAGACCAGGTAAGCCAGTTACAGCCCTCACCAAAGCATTACAGACGTTAACAGAACTGATAGGGTCCATGGTGGCAGTGTGGCATCTACTGCAGTCCTCCTGAGAACATGCAGCCTGCATCTTTAATTGGACTTCTCATTAAAAATATTTGACTTCATCTACTTCAATGACGAGAGCTAAAATGATGGATTACAAAATACACAAAGTGTGCTATTATAAAGTGTTACCAAGACATGCATTTCTACTCGTACAGAGTAAATTTTTAATAAAAATTTGAGACTTCAAGTTTATTCTTTTTTATTAAGCAATACTGTTCACTTACATTCCTTCTCCAGTGTAAATTTAATTATTTAATAAATTCTTTTTCAAAAATCAGCAACATACTGAACGTGGTAAAATCCCGAAGATTCACGAGCAACATTCACTCGACAAAGGAAAAAAAAGGGAACAACAAACGAATGCCAAACAGCACAAAGATCTGACGAGTAAAGGGTGAATGAAATCCTTACGTTGTGCTTTTTTTTTTTGTGCCAACACCCTTTTTGTAAACCAAGTCCTCTGCAAACATAAAGTTCAAGCAGGCACAAGACATTCTTCCAAATCAAATATGAAATCTGGTGAGGGGTTTTTGCACAGACAGGTTGGTCTCATCAAGTTTAATATTTTATCCTTAAACAAAGTGCTTGATTGACCACTCGCTTTTACAGAGGGAAGAGATAAAACTACACCTTCGAGGAGGGGGAGAAAAAAAAAAAAAAAGGGGGCTGGGGGACAATTTACTTACAGCTCCTCAGAGATTGGTTTTAAAACCATCTGAACAAACAAGCTAAAAAAATTGTATCCATGAAGAGACATGTGATTAATCATTAAGGCAGGCTTTTCTGTAAGGCGTTTAAAAAAGTCCGTTGCTCTGAGATCTCAAAAAGGAAGTCCAAAAGTGTCTCGTGGTTTTGAAAAGACGTCATCCTGAGTGCAGAAGAGTGAAGGGGACTCCAATAATCCGTCTTTTTTTTGTATTTTTTGTGATTTTAATGTGCATCTGGGGTGGTGGTTGTAGAGATCTACTTTGGGTTTGTCGCAGTGTTAGGCCGGGTTTTCCTGGTTTGGGTTGTACCTGACGACCCTTTTTGGATCTGGAAGATAAACAGAACATGTATTACAGTTTTATTATTTCCAATAATGTTAAACTTTCCAATCCAGGATCATTTACATGTAACAAGCAATTAAACAACTTCTCACACAGTTGCACTTTGCGCTAAACAAATACGATTCTCCATTTTATGGTCACTGCTGGTTGCGGGTGTTTTTAATCACTTAAAACGTGCCTCATACTGAAAAGGTGTCCGCATGAGGGGTGTAAAGTGTCTTTATCTTACAATAGGAGGTTACTTCTGTTGGCTTGTTTAAATTACTCTTAATAATTACGTATGTTTTTTTATTTATGACAAACCAAAAAGGTGGATAAAGTATAAGTATAAAAAAAATACAAAAATAATAAAAAAGTAAGTAATAGTACATAAACGTTGAAAACTCTGCATATCAAGCACACACAGGAGGAATGACTGGTCTTTTAAAAAAATGTATAAAATAAATTAAAATTCTCTGGTGAAGAAGTGATTATTAAGGTGTTTTAGGACTCATAAATCTACTGCTGTCGTGTATATTTTGCAGAAAGAAAGTTCTGAATTGTATAATAAAAAAATAAAATAAAAAAATAAAAAAATAAATAAAAAAGCTGATGACAAGCTGTGCTTTATTATTATTATTATTATTATTCCTTTTTTTGGGGGTATACATTGAAAAAGCTGCAAACTTGATATACAACCAAAATATTGCCAGGGGGACAATTTTTATTTTATTGAGACCAACTTACCTCTTTTCTCTTTGCAGCAAATAATGTTCCACTCTATGGAAAGAAAAAAATTTAGATAAAAAGTTATTTATATAATCCCAACAGTTTAGGCTTACAGCTCTGATTTGACAGTTATTTGAACATTAGCACAGTATAAACCTCAACAGGTGTGGAAACGTTTGGGTCAGCTAGTCAGAAGCAAGAAGCCAATACAACACAGTTTGCTCATTTAGTTTGTATCTTGAATTATTAGGCATTTTAAAACATGTCCCTTGAATATTTCTACTTACTCACAGTTGGAATAACTCAACCAACACTTCCTCTTACCTCTACTGTGATAGTTCAGGGCCTCCACTAGATGGCGACAGCTCAGCAGCAGTTTCCCGTCTCCGTCGTCCTCGGCCGGACGCAGGTTTGGGGCAAGGGGCGTAGCAGCAGGACTGGGTATTTCTTCTGGAGGCTGCGCTGCTGGGACTGTCTGCGGCTCTGGGTCCTGAGTTGAGGAGGGGGTGTCTGTGCTCAGGAAGGGGAGAGGATCAGGGCTCTCTGAAGCTGGCCTGGCCTCGCTGATAAAGCTCAGCCCCCACTGGTTCTGCAGCAGGACTCCTATAGCGGGACGGTCCTCCTCCAGAGCTCCTCCGGCTGCTCCCGCTTTCACTTTGGAGGCGTAGCTGACAGCCGGCTGGAGCTTGGCGGGGCTGTCCTGAACGGGAAAGGCCGGTGGGGGCTTGAGCAGCGACAGACTGTCCTCCACCCACCGCTCTTTTGGGGTCCCCTTCTGGGGGCGCTCATGCACTCTGCTCCCTTTCTGACTCTCCCTTCGCAGGCTCCGTCCCTTGTGCCCCTTCCGCTCTTTTTCTTTGCGGACGCCGGAGCTGTGTGTGAGAGCGGGGCCAATTAAGTCACCCTCTGGCGAGAGCTGCCGCTGCTGTTGGTCGTTTCCTGAAATACAGCCGCCCCCTCCTCCTCCGCAGTTACCAGAACCTGGAGAGAGGCGACGGTTACGGATCTGTGGCTCTGAGTTGGCGGCAGACACGAGAACAGCTGGGTCACAGAGAGGGTCGGACTCACACACAGTGTTGGCTTCCCATGAACCTGGTCGAGACAAAAACAATATTAGGTCTCCGACATGGCAAAAATATACTGAAATGTTCTTTCGGCCAGTTAGTACAATTCATGTTTATTTTGGATCATTTCTTATATTACCTTTTACATTATATAAAAGGGTCCTGAGGGGTGTTTCATAAAAAACTAGCTAACCCAATAAGTTAAGCTTATTTGGATAAATCTGGCTCATTTTGTTGTCATTTCTTCCCATAAAACAGGCTCATTCTTTAGAAACATATGCAGGCAGCTTAGCCTGGTCCGGAGCAGGATTAAACACAGGCTTAGCCCAAACATTTGGAGAGTCAGAGAACTTTTATCATGAACCAAGTGTAAAAGCACTCATTTTATCTCAGTCTCGGGTTTAATCAGATTAATTAACCACTAGAACCAAAAAAATTATAATAGTCTGCCAAATTAAAAAATATGAGATAGATCATAATCTACATGTTTGTAGATTAGCCAAGTTTACTTTATTTTTCCAAGTGATTTTTTTTCTAAAAATATTTAATATATTTAATTAAAACACTTGACTTCTGTCGACGCACAGTGTAACTGCCGTTCATCAAGAGAGACTGGGGTGAACCTGGCCGTGTAAGCCCAGAGTGGCCTTAATGGAACAGGCTAAGCCTCGACTCCCATGTTTACACTAGTGCAAGCTAGAAATCAGTATATAAGCTACGGTTCTCTAAATGACTTGCATGGAACACCCCTCAGATAATTTTTTATTTGGGTTGCCTTGCAACATAATTTTTATTTTTTTTATTATTCAATTACCATTATTCCCAAGGGGAAATTTATCATCAGCAGCCACTGCCAGGGGGCGCCCCAGTACCCTAGTCATTTCAATAACTGGAACTTTTACACACTGAACTAAACACTCAAATGGTCAAATTAAAGCATTAAGTAAGATTTGTGCAGTTCCCCTACAGCTTCTGTCAGTGAAGGACACCGTTGTAAATGGTCTTAGAGCCGCTCTGGACAGTATTGCTTACTAGCTTGCATTGGGTCTAAAGGTGAAGCCAGTTGCTGACGCTATCTAAACAATATTCAGGGCATTTAGTATAATAATGAAACTACTGTTTTAACTGTTGTTGTCTCACATAAAGCCTGTATATTAAAACACTCTTCACATGCTCAGGGTTCATACATTTGTAATACAGTTTAAATAAAGTTTTTTTTCCCCAACTGTCAGCCAATCGACAACCAAGCGTATCCCATGGAACCCCCTAAATGGTCGTTGAGTAAGGGCGCCGCCATACGCCAAAATACAGCGAAAAACAGTGATATACCACCATCCACCAGAGGGCAGGCTCCAAAAGCAGAAATATAAGGAGAAACCCAATGGCGACTTTACGGGTGTAAAAAACATGTTTACAGCCTGGTACAAAATATGGCTCCGGTCTCTAGAGCTAAGCAAATTTTTTTATTATTACATTATAGTTTTACTTTGTAGTAAAAGCCAAAAGGCCCGGATGTGACGGCCATTTTATTGCCGAGTCGTAACGTCAATATCAGTAAATAGGGGACCAATGGCCGGATTATATCCACTATTTAAACAATCAATGTTGACAACACAGTCATAAGAAACATCTTTGACCCATGACTCACTGTAGTCCCCCTTCCCTCATTTACATACTTCTTTGTAAACTGCATAGTCTTTCTCTCAAGCAGATTTTACTACAGGAACTACATTGGGTTCCCACTCCAAGTAGATTTTCAGGTAGCATAACATTTTTGCGCAGCCTTTTCCCATTACAGCCATTTTTTACAAAAAGCCCCGTTTTGATGATCTTTCCTCATATTTATGTCTAAGCATCTCCTTGATACATTGACTATACCTGACTTCTTCAGCCTTGGTGGATCAAACTTCAAATTCCTAATGTGGTTACAAAGTATATGCACCAAATGCCTAATTTTACCCCACAAAAGATAAGTCTGTTACAAGGTTTGAGAATAATGATAAATCACAATGTTTTTTTGACCCATGTAGCAGTGTGAAATAGTAGAGCACCATTAAAAAGTATAGAAAAAGAAGGTAGCAAACTGTGTGTGGCAGATGCGTCACTCAAAGGGAGTAAGCAAAACAAAACTGGTTACATACACCTCTTAAAATACCGTTTGTCACTTGCCAAAAAGTACTCGTCCCCGAGAAGTTATCTGTCTCAAAATTAATTGAATTCAATCTTGACTGTTGTGTTTTTTTAATCAAAGAATAAAAATAGCAAGTCCCTTCTTAGACCATATCCCACGACAACGATCACTTTTTGGCACAACACCGGTGTTAGCAAGACTAGCACTAACCGTACTCGACTTTATTAGTACCAAAAATCGACGTTTACACTCAAATAGAACAAGAATGTCGTTTTAAAATGACTATGGTTCACATTCAGAAGATGTCGTTAAACTTTTATGCTGTAACAGTCCAAAGCTAACGCCGATTAGCTCAAGTCAAAGTTTCGTAACAGTCGGTCCATTCAAAGCGGGAGTAGTCGACACTTGGAGCGGTGCTAACGACGACAGACGAGAACAAACAACACGCATGAAAGTGGATTATTACTTTCATCTGTCCCAAAAAGTTCTCCAGACTTACCTGTCTTGATATGCATGTCTTTTTTGTAAATGATTTAGCTGAATTTAAACCGTCAGTAACTTTTGTTTACAGCGCGGTGATAACGTCTGCTCGTTGTGTCTTGTGTGGCCACCCGGAAGCGACACGCGACTGAGGGCGGAACAGGAAGTGCCCATAGATAAGCGGTCCGGCGGGAAACTGGGAGGGAATCTCTCACGAAGCTGACCCTTACAATATTAGAATAGATTAGAAATTACAAAACAATGAGTTTTTGTGTTTTAAAGCATGACGGATATTACATTAACAAAATATACCACACTTATTTGGAAGGCAACATTTCTTTCCACGTTTTTGGCATTTTTTTAGAACTGTTGTTTTATGTTGATTGAATTTCACCTTATTAACTAACTAACCCGAAGTTAGTTGAGGTTGTATGATTATCATGGATAAAAAAAAATAGTTGTTGGGATTGTTTAATTTCTTTGAGTGAAGATCAGGAGAAATGTGTTGCCATGATTTAAGCATTGTTGCCCTATCAAGCTATAATATTAATACATTACCTATTTCCATTATATACTTTAATTGTAGTTCTACTGCAAAAGGATCCGCATTGTTTATTCCTTTTGGCATGGTGATTTGTTTACTTTGTGTTTTAAGTAGTGACCATAGATCATCAGGATTAAAAAGCGTTACAGTAAAGACGGGGCAGAGGTCAGTAGTCAAACGTAAACTCAGCAGAAAATAAAGTTAGTGTAAAGCCCAAGTCTTGTATTCACAAGACTAAAAGAGACTACATGATCAGATTAATGGGATATTTTCCAAACTAAATATAACGCTTATATGTTATAAGTTATTACACTTGGGGCAAACACACATTCGTGTGTTACGAATGAGGCAGCAGTATCTCAGTGGGTAGAGCAGTCGTCCATCAACCGGAAGGTAGGGGGTTCGATTCCCTCTCTCCCCACAGTTCATACTGCCGTTGTGTCCTTGGGCAAGACACTTAACCCACCTTGCCTCCAGTGGCTGTAACACTGGTAATTACTGTAGAACAATGTAAATCGCTTTGGATAAAAGTGTCAGATAAATGTAAATGAATGTCTTAGGCCAGGTGCTCAGATCTTATGGTATATTCTATATATACAATAAGAAGTTGATTATGCAATGGAAAATCAAATTATATTAAAACTTGTTTAGACAAAATGTTAGCATAAAGTTTTTTTTTATTATTTAAGCTTGTAAAGTTTATTTGTTGATTGCCTTCTTACATTGACCTTTGCCTTTCTTTAAGCAGCAGTCATACTAAATTTTCTGTCAAGGGCACAACAAACCCTTTTAGGACTTTTTTATTTCCTTTTTATGATGGAAAAACTGGCATTTAACTATATTCAGGGTTAGGCTGGAATACCTGGATTGGCAATATGAGGTATTAGTTTGGAGACTCTAGTTGGAGCAGTGGAGCAATGGTCACACAACATGAAGCATCCCCTGCATGGGCTTTTGAACAAAGAGCAGCGAGTGCACATCTGAGATCAGTGAGCGGCAGGACATAACGCCACAAGAACACCTTCTGCCATAAGACCCCACAATCTATCAGTCTGAAGAAGATGGAAACTGAAACATTTAATTATTAGATTCTAAATTATTAAATCTCTCCCTTTGGTAATATAGTTAAATTGAATTGAACCAGTCTCTTTTTAAAGAACTGGGCCTGTATCCATAAAAGCATAAATACAGCTAAGGAAAATAAAATATGGAAAGTTTAAAAAAATAAATAAAAAAGTAAAACAGGAATAAAGCATCTTCACTTTCTGATACACATATGGCAAAAGAAATCTGTTTGGGAGGAGACATTATGGGGACAGACAGTGTATACACATTTTTTAATTACTGCTGGAACATCTGTCACAGGAGCATTCAGTCTTTGTCCCAACAACCCCTTAAATCCAGCTTGGGTCTGTGGCAAAAGTGAAAAAAGAAAGTCAAGTGGGTAAAAATAGTTTAATTTGTGCAAAATGTTCTGAAGTTAGTATGCTACAATCAAACTCCTCAACATTGTATTGTTCCTTTGGTGATATTGTAGTCAGTAAGGTCTCATTCTCTTCTAAATGACTTCCGATTAATCCCACAGTAATGAGATAAAACCAGTTATAAAAAGGTTAATGGTCAATAAATTAAACAAATGTGGACTATTATCAAATTCACCCATTTCATTCACTCTCACACACTTTTTTTTTAAAGGTTTTGTAGCAAGGCACAATTCCCAATTCCATTTTCAATAATACTTAGTCACTTCCACATAAATGCATCAATGCAAAAAAAAAAACTGACAGTCTTCATGTTGCCCTGAGGATGAAGACGTTTGTGGTTAAAATGTTTGATAAGAGGGCATCTTGACCAAAGACTTGCTTAGAGACAAAAAAAATAATAAATAAAAAAGCCGGGTTAGGTTCCTGGCGGCAGTGCAGACCCCACTCCTCGCGTGTTCAAGATCTCCATGTTGGACGAGCAATGCCTAAAACACAAAAAAGAAAGAAATGATGTGCTTCAAATTAACGTTTAGGCACTACTTTGTCAGTAAAAAGTAACATAAAAAATATAGTAAAAATTAATAAAGAGGCTCCTGCTTTTCTTTAATAAAAATAAAACCGAACCAATTGTTCCTCCACACAATACTACAAGTTTTGCTCTGCAGGGTAGATGTTCTCATCCATTACAAACTCTTAAAATAAACAGTTGATGACATCATGAAGCCTATATTTTTAGCACAAATTATTGTATTTACAATACACAATTTGGGGTTTAAATCATTTTCCCTGAATAGAAAAAATAATGAGAATTATCTATGGTTGCCGTTGTTAGCTCCACTTTTTGGAAAGTGGACCACACACTTGGTACTAGCAGCCAAAGCTTCATACTTCTTGGGAATAGAAATGTACCTGTCCCATACTGACCCAACTCGTGGTCTGCTTCTGTATCACACCACTTAATGGAAACTCGTCTTTAGGAAGCAGTTAAAGTTCAACTACAGTACAAATGGATTTCACAGTACTTGCCCAAAAACAGGTTTGGTATGTGCTGGCTACATACTCTCACTTAATCCTTCCTGACTGACTCACTCTTCTTGTTCGGCTGTTGCCCCTGTGTCAACCAGTAACAAGGCATTTTCCAGTGGACTAATCAGGTTTTATTAACTGTCCACGGCATTAACGTCTGTTGCCTCTCAAGAACATTACGCAGATCTGAGAGAACTGGGCGCTCCTCCTGGAGAACTGTGGAGGGCCGAAGGACACCAACAGAGCAACAGGAGGATAATAAGTATTTTGTATGTAGAGGAGGACAAGGAGGGCATTAAAGATGAACAAAAGGACCTCAAACACACAATTGGTGAGATGTGACCAGTCTGTCAACAGCAGACTCCAGGTGGGTAACATGAGGGTCCTACAAGCAACAGAACAATACAACTGTTTGTGAATAATCAGAGACGAGTCAACTAGTTTGTATTAGGAGAAAGTAACTGTGGGGCAAGGACAGGTCTTGGTTTAGTCTCTCTAGTGCCAAGACTTTGAACATTAAGAGCACAATATTCTCATTAACAATGAAATATTTAGATAATACTTAAGTTTTATGCTTAATAATACTTTTAAATTACACTTGATATTCCTTGGGTGATTTATATCTGAATGAAATTGTGCATAGTAGTTTACAGAGCAGTCTTAAAAAGCATAAATGGCTGACATACATAGACAATAAACATTATTTTGGGATGTTTGGATGATATTTTAATTGTTTTCAGTTTATTTCTGTGATTGGAAAACTACTCTTTCCTTTTATAGTTTTGCACTTGTAATTAGGAAGTGTGCATTTGTTATATGCTTTATATTATAACATTAAAAGGAAATCACATCATTCCCTTAGGATTTCTGTCTATGCAAAAATACCCATTTAAACTCCTGTAGTTTACCAACTGTGGTTCATACTATGGCAAACAAACTAAACTACAATTATTAGGACCTCTGCCTGGTTTTAGCTTCTTAGCTTCGTAGCCAAATACTACGTTGCCCATATGTCCCTGAATAATAAGGACTGTCCCAATTTCAACTTTCTTATCTCATGATCCCGCAAATATCTGTAAAAACACTAGCATGTCCTTATAACCGTATTGAGTAGAACCTCAATACATTTAATCAGTGTTGTAACTTAATACAGTTGACAAGTCACAATGGCATTTCATTCATTAGAATGTATGCTTCTAGATATATAATGCACTTATATTATGCCTGAAAAGTTGAAATGTTTGGGAGCTTTTAGTTACTTATCAATAAAGTTTTAGTGGCTTTTGCTGTTCTAATGTTTTACACGGGGTTTCTTTGTAGGTTTGTAATATGGCCAAAACTATATTATGTACGATATACTGAATGTGTCACACCAGATATAAGTCATGACACCTAAAGCTTCTACATGCTCTAAATAACCAAAAATAAATAAATAATTGGTGTCCGTGACTTTCTGCACGTATCCAACTAACGCTACGCTAGTTACGTGACTCACTTTGAACTGTGCTTCTTATCAAACAACCTAACTAACTTTATAGAACAAGACTGGATGGTAGTAAAATTATATTATTATTTAAATGCAATTAAACACGACAAGCATTACATAAAAATAAAGCACCCCACACAATTTATTTTAACATAATTTGCCAAAGAGTGGAGCCTCTTCCGCAGCCGCCCCCATTCACTTAACGTATATTGAAAGTCTTTACCGAGTCTTTCTTACCTTTTTTACGGAACTATAAAATACACAAAGATGAACAGAGCTATGTCAAACAGGACAAAGACCCAGAAATCGAACCAGTACGAGTGTTTGGGTAATACGTCCGAAATTAACTTGTTATTAGACATTCTGAGGTCTTCGGACTGGTTCACGTGAGACGCACCGGGAGCCATCTTTGTTTTGTGTCTTGACCTTTTCCGGAAATACATACCGCAAAAGTACTCTTCAAAGTAAAAGCACGGTAATACCCCACAGAAATTGTTATGTTCACATAATTGTAATGTATACGCATTGACGGCAGAAGTTCTACAGTCACCGTGTATACGTAACGTATGTTGATTTTTATTTCCTATTATTCACTCAATCCTTTTGATTTTCCTTATTTGATATATTGCTATTTATTTATTTATTTATTAATTATTTTGAATATTATTTCTGCTATCTTTAAGTTATTTAAAAGATAGTAGGCCTAATAATTAAAAAGCCTTTATGAATTGCTATGTAGCTTGTTGGTATGTGTATAGTTTAAAAGCATTCATGACTTTGGATTAATATGTTATTTAAATTGCTGGAGAAATAAATTATAAGCAACACATTTAGAAGTTTATTCACTAACATGAGTGTAGGACAGGTCAAATTACAGACTACTTTTGAAATCTTAAAAGTCTAATGTTTGAGACAAGCCGAGCAGTGACCCCAGGTGGAGCTAACGTGGTACTACAGGCTGCACAAACATTTTTCAGTAATAAACTATAATACAGATTTTAGGGGCTTATTGCAGACTGTTTTTATTTGTTATTCTGCACATATTTAATAATTTTTACGACCATTAGTTGTAACATGGTAAAAAATGGTTTCTCAAAAGGCATAATATGCAGAATTTTGGGTTGAATGTTTATAAAAAAACCTGCTTGCTGCCCACAATGAAGTGAATAACAGAAACTCTGACTTTTAACAAATAAATCTGATTGTCATTTTTATCTGGCCTATGAATAGGAAACCCATAATTGAGCAAACTCATTGTTCAAGAAAGACAAATGTGTGGAATAAGACTAAATATTAAGGACTGGTTCCGTTTTAATTATTTTTTTTGTAGGTTAATAATAAAATATAGACAAACACGTTTTCTTGTGTGACACCAAATACCATTTATTAGGGCTTTACAAAGACTACAAAATCCTCCAGATGAGTTAAATCAGTCTCTGTCTATTTACATGATATGTTACATACAAATGTACAAAATATAAAACATTTAAAGACAAATGTTTCACCCAAAAAAAGAAGAAAACTTTCTCTCAAACCATATTAAATGCTATGTTTTTATTAGATTTTTTTTTTTTTACTGAGATGTAACTGTAAGTGTCTGTGTAAGAGTCACAGGTTAACACTATGGTGCACACTGTCACTGTGTAGGAGAACTGAGGTGGGCTACAGCAGGAGCGCAGCGGAGCTGAAGGGTCCAGGAGTGGATTTACATGAAATAGGCAAGGTTTATAGTGTTTTAATGTAAGAACACAACTCACTTTAAGGTATTAGATTGTTTTCACGTATGGCTGTAAAAATAGTAAGTTTTTTAATGCTAGTCAATTTATCTTCTGAGCTGAGTGTTAGAAAGCTGCTGAAAAGTGTAAGAAAAAGAGGGCATTTTAACTAAACCAAGTCTGACCTGAATAAATGAATATCCAATAAGGGGTTTCATAAAGTGCATTGTTTCACTGTTGAATTGAACTCTGGGAATTATAATATTTCCTGTGTCCAGATGTATCCCTCCTCCAGAAGTAGTTCCCAAAGTACCAGCCCACAGAAAGCAGTGATTTCTATTTCTGTTTTTTTACATACTTGAGAAAAGGCCCAATACATTTATTTCTGTTGCTCCATAATGATTATTATGGTTGAATAATTCTACTCTTTACACTTTTTACACAGTGATTCACAATTTGTAACGGAAGGATTGTATCAGGTTAAAAAAATCTAGAAATGGAACTAAAGATTCACTGCTGCTGTGACTGTAAGGGATCTGCTCACTGACTGTATTATTACAATATTTTTTGGTCGTTCTTGTTGTTTGTAAGGCAGCATATCCTCTGTGTAATGGTCATATTATTCACACAATTAACTCTTTGTAATTAAGTTACAAAGAAAGACAGATTCGCACTAACCTAAGTTTAAAATTAACTCTTGTTTATGCTACTCAGCGTAACACACAGAGAAGTTACTGTTGCATGTATACAGCTTTGTGGGACTGGAGCTGGACTAGACCTCTGACTTTCTGTGCACATAAACACACCAAATAAAGTTAGTAGTATGCATCTTAATGGATATTCATTTGTTCACGTAGGACTAACTTTTTTTTTTTCAGTAAGAAAACATCAGTCTTTATGATATCGCTCAGCTGCCTGAGCCTGCTCATGAATTGTTATCTAGTGCTGAAACACTAATTAACTAATGAATCTTTACTTGAAAAACCTTGAACCAACACTTTAATAACCCTCTGCGCTCCTGAGTAGGCCCAAATGTGAACCACGAGAGGCCTGTGAGCAGAGACAGCCCTGAAGCTGAACTCAGGTAGAATTGATTACAACGAGGGGATTGTCCTGAGGCTGTGACAAAATGACTCTGGTTGGTCTTTAATCTGAATGGTAGCACCTGTGGGTTGTTGTTAAACGTTTACAGTACAACATTGGGTCAGCTTCGGGGCGTCTTCTGCAGCTGTCAGGCCTAACGTGGCGGTAGCATTTTGAGAGAAAACAGAGATGGCAGAGAGGGAGGATACTGGAAAAAAGTGCCTAATCTGGTGAAACGTGTGGGGTTTGGAGAGGTTTCTAACTGTACACAGTATGCTTCCTGCATAGGCATTACATCCAATCAGCACAAGACACACACCTGATTCCCACAGCGTCTTCAGTTTTTGCATTTTTTCTCTCTCTGTTTTCAAAGTACAATAATTTACTCAGCGCGTTAAGCATATTGTAACATCAACAGAGCAGAATGCATCTTTGATTTCACTGTGCAAGACTTAAGTATTTACAACCCGCCCCCGTCTCAAGAGTGTGCAAAAAAACAACTCACCGATTAAACAAACAGCTGACAATCAGAATTCAAAATGGCTTCCGTCCGATACACGCGTACATATAAGTAAAGGTCTCGTCTCGATGCAGCCCGTTAAAAAGCGTAAAACATGCTCGTCAGGCTAAAAAAAAAAACACACCGTTTGGTTGTGCTCCTGTAGGTTCAAGTCGGCCCAGCTCAACTGGGTCAAAACAATAAAATAAAAAAGTTAAAACACCCCATTTTAAAATGTTTGTACAATATTGGTCTTTTAGATACAGCGTGGACTGCTTCTATAGACTTTGACTCTCAGTCAAAAGAGAGGAAGAGGGGAAGAGAAAAAAGAGGCTGTTCGACCAACTACAAGCAGTATCTTTGACGAAACAGGAAGTAGATTTAGATCTCTTTCTCGCACCGATGTCAATGAGGCAGCCACCCGAACGCTTGCACATTTAAGGCAGTGAGAAAGCACCAATGTCTTTGTTCTCTTATTCAGCTCTTAGGGTGATGTAGACTTGTGATACAAACCAGCACTGAAGAAGTGAACTGGGATGTTGGGAAATGTCAGTTTGAATGTTTTAATGCACTCTTTTTTGCTTTGAGTATTGACAGTCAGAAGTTCGGCCTCCAGCCCTTTTAGTCCAGAAACAATCTACAAATAATCTGATTGGATGATTTTTTTTCCAACAGAAAGCTATGCTGCCTTCAATAAAAATATTTCATGAATGAATACCTTGATGCCTGTGAAGGCTGGCCACAACTAAAGAGATTCTGATACAGCTTTTAATTTAGATTGAGTACTTGACGGTTCTGTGTATGTATTAGGCCGGGGACAATATACAATCTGGATGGTATGACATCCAGATTGGGACATTGGGACATTGGCTATGGAGACGTAATTCTGCTGTTTATCTTTTTGCAAAATATTTCTTACATTTTTGACATTTGAATTTCCGTTATAATATAATAAATCTGTGTAATAACTCGTTCAAAGAATGTTTATGAGCTCAGGATGAATTTAAAACATAGTCATATATAAGATGCCATATTTAGTTGCTTGAATTGTAAAGGGCAAGACCGTAAACATGGTACACAGGAGAATGCAGGTAATGTCCAATGCCTCGTAAAGATATAAGATAAAATTTAAAAGATTTTTGTTGCTCCTTACACTTGACAGAGTATTATTTGCAGTTTGCTTTACTTTTATCATCTTCATTTACAGTAATATATATATATAAAGAGTTCTGTATAGAGTAAAAAGGGGACAGAAACTTACTGCAGGAAGTAAAGTAAGTAGTATCATATTTAAAGGAGTTCAAACAAATACAAGAGGCTCTGATATCATTGAGTTGTATCAGTATTTGAACATCTGTAGTGGCATCTGTTGGGTTAAAGTTATACATTTTCACCAATCAAAAACACAAGCCAAGTGAACCTAGTGAACGTGTAAACTGACAGTTTGTCTAAATATTTGGCAGTAACTCAAACCATTGGCACTTGTCCACTTTTCACAGTAACACGTGGAAAGACGAGCCACAACAGTTGTGCTTGTTGTTGGCAGTGGCTCACAAAGACCAGGTCTGAGGCAAGAGACCAGCAAACTGGACTCGGACAATTGCATTAGAGCGTTATGAAAGGGCGTTCTGGAGCGTGATCTGATAAAAACCAGTGTCCTGCTGCTGCCTGACTGGATTTAAGTGCATTTGTACGACTTCTGTAAAAGAAGTTAGACATAAAGAACAGAGCTTCCCCCCCTCTTTGTAAACATCTGGAGATATAACTGGGTTCAAAGATAAATAATCCAGTTTCAATAAAGTTTTCTCTCATTGTCCTGACAACCAAAGTGAACAGTCTCGACGCAGCTCAGCATAAAGTGTGTTTTAGTCAACTGCTCTTTGTCACACACACACACCACCAAAAGATTTATGAAAAGTTATTCTCCAAATGTTACTGCTCTGGGTTTAAAATGGAACATAATTAGGCCATTAATTGGTTGGTTTAATGTGGTTAAAGCTTAAACTAAGAAGAAGGGAAATGGACACGGCTTTTCCGCAAAAAAAAAAACAAAGTGAGCCCACAAATCCTTTTTACCTTTTCTCCAAGGTGAATTATTGATTTTACTTTTGAGGGGAGCCCCTAATACATTGTTATACTTAAATGTATAGTTCACAAAGAAGAGAACTGAGAACCCCCCCAAAATATAGCAAAATATTTGACTTATATGCTGTCAGATTCAAGTTAAGGACAACAAAACAATGCAAATAAACTTCATTAACTTCAATAAACTAACATTTTTTCTGCTATACCCATCTATAAAACAACTCTTTAAGATAATGTAATAACCTTTTCTTTGGGTTATTGTTTTAATTTCACTGACAATGCACTAACTTTAACCGTCTTCCTTTAAACTAGGTTCTTTGGTTAAGTCTTAGTATATTGGGTAAATAAAGCAATTCTCATTTAAATATCTTTAAGGTTACTCAGATTTGTCTTCAATGTGGGCTCAGTATTCGGTAAGCGACACGGCACCGGTTCCTAATCACCACTAAATAACCTTGTTAACTATATAGAAACCCACTTTACAGGTAGACATACTTTTAAAGTAGTACCACAATTGTTCGAAGTGTTAAAAAAAAATGGAAGTCACTTTTTAACTTAACTTTACATACTCCCACAATATTTTACTTTTTGGACAGGGAACATTAACAGATGGAACATGGCAGATTGAAGACGACTAATCCATTATTAGTCATCTTCAAGTCAAACCATTTTGTGTAGGACCCCTGTGTATGATCAGGTTTTACTCTTTGATATTCTTTGGAGCAGTTTGGAGTGTAATCTTTCACATAAAACTCTGGCAGTGTGTGTGAGCTGTGGGTCAAGGTCTAAATGCTTCTCCGGTTTAGGTCCCGGTTCAGACTCAAAGAGCCGACTCCAGAGACGAGTCCAGCTGGTCGTCATGGTGACTGGTGCTGTCGCTGTCGCAGCTCTGTGTGCTCGAGTAGTTTGCCGCCTCCTGGAGACGCAGCAGCATAGTCATCTGGAACCAGACACAAAACAAATCATAATGACTGTCAGGGGTTCATATTTAGTTCATTATTTATTTGTTTCTTTCCCTGAGGCTCTTGACCTGTTTGTGTGAAAATCTGTGCAAATAAAGTAAGTGTAATAATGTTGCAAAAGTCTTTCTGTAACAGAATATGCCTAAAAACCTATTAAAGGTTATTATGACAATACATTAAAAGGCCATAGCAAAGCAATATCACATATAAAGAATTTATAGCAACACAACACAACATGCTTTGTTCAAGAAATTGTGGCTGTTTTCACATTTGGTTCCTGTTTTTCCTCCAAATGAAAATTCTTTGCCGCACATTTTCTATTAAATTTAACTTACTGCATAGAATTTTGGGACAATAACTATAAAAGGTCACTACATCCCCTCATCGTCCTCCATAAACCTGCCATTAGAATCATAAGGTGCAATATTTGAGTCATACAAATATATTATTTGTGCAGTCCAGACTATTCAAACTTTCTGATTTACTTAAATACACAACTCTTGTATAAAGACAACAGAAATGAACTACTAATATTAAGCTATATAAGCTCTTTACTGAAAGATCCAGTGTGTGTGTACTGTGTGTGTACTGTGTGTATCCTGTGTGTGTACTGTGTGTATCCTGTGTGTGTACTGTGTGTGTACTGTGTGTATCCTGTGTGTGTACTGTGTGTATCCTGTGTGTGTACTGTGTGTGTACTGTGTGTATCCTGTGTGTGTACTGTGTGTATCCTGTGTGTGTACTGTGTGTATACTGTGTGTATACTGTGTGTATACTGTGTGTATCCTGTGTGTACTGTGTGTGTATCCTGTGTGTGTACTGTGTGTGTATCCTGTGTGTACTGTGTAAATCCTGTGTGTATCCTGTGTGTGTACTGTGTGTATCATGTGTGTATCCTGTGTGTATCCTGTGTGTGTACTGTGTGTGTGTACTCTGTGTGTGTACTGTGTGTGTACGGTGTGTATACAGTGTGTATCATGTGTGTATCCTGTGTGTGTACTGTGTGTGTACTGTGTGTATCCTGTGTGTGTACTGTGTGTATCCTGTGTGTGTACTGTGTGTGTACTGTGTGTATCCTGTGTGTGTACTGTGTGTATACTGTGTGTATACTGTGTGTATACTGTGTGTATCCTGTGTGTACTGTGTGTGTATCCTGTGTGTGTACTGTGTGTGTATCCTGTGTGTACTGTGTAAATCCTGTGTGTATCCTGTGTGTGTACTGTGTGTATCATGTGTGTATCCTGTGTGTATCCTGTGTGTGTACTGTGTGTGTGTACTCTGTGTGTGTACTGTGTGTGTACGGTGTGTATACAGTGTGTATCATGTGTGTATCCTGTGTGTGTACTGTGTGTATCTTGTGTGTGTACTGTGTGTATACTGTGTGTATCCTGTGTGTGTACTGTGTGTATCCTGTGTGTGTACTGTGTGTATACTGTGTGTATACTGTGTGTGTGTACTGTGTATCCTTTGTGTGTACATTGTGTATACTGTGTGTATCATGTGTGTATACTGTGTGTGTACTGTGTGTATCCTGTGTGTGTACATTGTGTATACTGTGTGTATCCTGTGTGTGTACTGTTTGTATCCTTTGTGTATCCTGTGTGTGAGTACTGTGTGTATCCTGTGGGTGTACTGTGTGTATCCTTTGTGTATCCTGTGTGTGTACTGTGTGTATACTGTGTGTATCCCGTGTGTATCATGTGTGTGTACTGTGTGTGTATTATGTGTGTGTACTGTGTGTATACTGTGTGTATACTGTGTGTATACTGTGTGTATCCTGTGTGTGTACTGTGTGTGTATTCTGTGTGTGTATCATGTGTGTGTATTGTGTGTGTATCCTGTGTGTGTACTGTGTGTGTATCCTGTGTGTGTACTGTGTGTGTATCCTGTGTGTGTACTGTGTGTGTATCCTGTGTGTGTACTGTGTGTGTACTGTGTGTGTATCCTGTGTGTACTGTGTGTATATCCTGTGTGTGTACTGTGTGTGTATCCTGTGTGTGTACTGTGTGTGTATTCTGTGTGTGTATCCTGTGTGTGTATTCTGTGTGTGTATCCTGTGTGTGTACTGTGTGTGTATCCTGTGTGTGTACTGTGTGTGTACTGTGTGTGTATCCTGTGTGTACTGTGTGTATATCCTGTGTGTGTACTGTGTGTGTATCCTGTGTGTGTACTGTGTGTGTACTGTGTGTGTATCCTGTGTGTGTACTGTGTGTGTATCCTGTGTGTGTACTGTGTGTGTATCCTGTGTGTGTACTGTGTGTGTATCCTGTGTGTGTACTGTGTGTATTCTTTGTGTGTATCCTGTGTGTGTACTGTGTGTGTATCCTGTGTGTGTACTGTGTGTGTATCCTGTGTGTGTACTGTGTGTATATCCTGTGTGTGTACTGTGTGTGTACTGTGTGTGTATCCTGTGTGTGTACTGTGTGTGTATCCTGTGTGTGTACTGTGTGTGTATCCTGTGTGTGTACTGTGTGTGTATCATGTGTGTGTACTGTGTGTGTATCCTGTGTGTGTACTGTGTGTGTATCCTGTGTGTGTACTGTGTGTGTATCCTGTGTGTGTACTGTGTGTTGGTGTTGCTGATGGTGGGATGGAAGTGATGGCTGTGATAAATAGTGTGAGGATGGTTGTGGTGATGGTGATGAAGGTGATGTTGACAGTGGTTGGTGACATTGGTATGTTTTGAGAATGCAGTGTATCGTTTTGTTTTTGTCTTGTGATATATGGTTTGGTTTTGGTCGTTGAAAGGGGTAGATAAATAATATGTTTTGACTTAGCCCTAAACCTTATGCTTAAAGCCTTGTATTACAGTAAACTGTAAACTGAACTGAACATGTGGGACACTTTGCGCAATTTTGATTTCAAGCATAACTGCTTCTAATTTTGTATTATGGCTTTTATACATTATTTATTGATACATTTTTACGATGTATGCTTGATTGCATAGTGAAGTATAATTTAAGGCACAACATATTTTATTTTTTACTTTTCTCTTTCTACAATGACAATAAAGTCCAGAACTAAAATGAACTGACAATTAACAGGCTGGAGCGTTTAGTGCCACCTTTTAGTTCCCATTCCAATGCCATGTTCCTAAAAGAGGTCTGCTCAAAAATTTGATGGAACTGCAGGTTTATTTTGACATTGAAAACACAATTAAATCATGCTATACTTGACTGAATTGTACCTGTACCTCTTGATGAAAATGGGGACTGCACTGAGTTGTCACCAGGGCAGTTACTTGGACTCATCATTTCTTATTTTATGGCAATAAGACTTAAAGTTTTTAATAGGTAACGTCTCATTAACTTTACAGACAGGATGTTTGATCAGTGTCTGAGGCCTCTACAGATGATCTCACTTAAATCACCTCAAAGTGTAACAACCCATAGCTTTATGTTTTAACATTTTATGACAAAAGCTCTTATAAGTCAATTGCTGCAGTAAAAGAGCAGGACCTTTTATCTCTGCAGTGCTAATGGTCAAAATAATGTACTAGTGCGGCATTTGTCGCCTCGGTTCATTCGTTTATTAAATTAACTTTGGTAGACCTGGTTTTACTGTGGTCAAGTTTGGACCTTCACATTAACATAACTGGAAAAATCTGTGCTTTTAAACTGCTCATAAAGTAACAACCAAACTCAAGGGTACTTTACACACCATGCCTCACTGTATTTATTCAATATGTATTTTTATGAGGTCACAACTGCTTTTTCTTAGGCTGCTTTATTTCATTGGCAACAAACCCTCTTGAGCAACCTTTACAGAGTTGAGTTATATGACTATTTGTAACACTAATCAAAAAGACCACAGGCCTATTGATAATAACAGGGATAAGCTGCTGGTGGTCTTGTGACATTCTCTGGGAGCTAAGGAGGTGGAGGGGTGGTGACACAGATCTGTTCTATCTTGATTACTATTTTAATTTTTTTATGCTTAGCATATCTTTATGCTATTGGCTGTCACATGGCTAAAGCTAATAGAGCTAAAATATTTAACATGGCTTGATTTTTCAAGATATGTTGCCAGTGTTTGCTAATGTTTCCACCACATGCTGTTTCTTCCACATGCTAACATTTGTAAAGGTTTGGTAAAAGATAAATATGAATTAATAATCTGTTTTTTCAGTTGCTTAAACTTGGCCGTTTTACTCCACAGTTTTATCCTGATTCCTTTATTGTTTTAAATTGTCTAAAAGGCAAGGCCCCACTTTATTTGTTGTTACTTGTGCAGCCTCACCCTGGGCACAGAAGTCTGCAGATCCACTAATCCTGATTGTTCCCTGGACTTGGCTAGAGCTGAAAAGCCTCGAGATGGAAATTAGCATGTAGGATGGCTTAAATTACATTGCACGCTGTCCTAAAAAAATAAAAAAATAAAAATTAAAAACATGTCTGTAACTTAATTCTGATTGGTCCATTTATGTGTTTAAGCATGAGGCTATTGCCAAGCGTCCCTTCTCCAGCTTTTACTGTTTCAGTCTGTCACAATTTAGTAAAGGCCTTAAGGAACAATACAATTGTTTGCCTTTAGGAAAGCACATGTTTGTTACATGTTAATATAAATAAAAATGTTACTTTTTTTTAAAACTGTTTTAGGGATGTTATTTTGATTTTAAGCAGAAATTTTCATTTTCCATTTTCCGGCACTTGGTCTGGTCTTTGCTGTTTTTGTTTGTATTTTTCCCAATAGATCGCCCCCTACAGTTTTGGTGTAATGTTTAATAACACTGTTGTAAAAACTCACTGGTGATTAGCAACTTTTCTCTGCTTTAGCTTCTTTTTTGCTGGGTTGGCTGTCATGATGAATGTCTGAGACAGACTGGGGCAAGTGTTTATGTGTGTATTGTCGTAAACCAATTTGTATCTCGTGAGACCCGAGACTCCCACGAGACTTTATAAATCCAAGATGCGACGGGTCGCTGCACACAATTTGCAAGGCTGGTTTTTCCACTAAGAGGCACCAGAGGGGTTTGGAACAGACCCTATTAACCACGAAATGAGACACTAAACCATCACAATGACTCCGAAGCTGTGAAGGTAAAAAATCCTGCAAAGTTTCTCTTAAAGGAATTTCCGTTTAGGTGCTGTCCTTTGATTTACATTTATAAAATTAAAGTGTCCCAGTTTATTTTAAGGTTTAAAATCTGGACACCCTACTTTAGACCAGAAGAGACAAAGCCTTCTCAACTATGGAACTGTTTCAATAGTTCTCAATTTAACATTAGAGAGGCCCAGTACCTTAAGCACTTAATATCTTTGCTAAAAAACTACCTTTTCTTTTATTATTTGCTTGTTGATGAATACTAATGAATACAAATGTTCTTACTTTTCCATTCCTATATGTTTCTCACAGCACGTTGGTCAGCTGAGCCTGTTTTGAATGTTCTTTATATAAAGTTTAGTTGGACTAAAGCGATTGACAGGACAATAGCTTGTTCCTGCTGCTGTTTGACCTCTTCAGTCTTCTAACAGTAATAAATACTCACACCAGGTATTTACACGTGTCTTTCTGAGTCCGAATTACATTGGTTCTCACTTTCCTGTTTTGTTTCCAAAACTGCACTACCTGTGCATAAGCCACAGAAAACTCTACAGCTGCTCCCTGGTCTTGATTCCACTATACAGTATATTTAGTTTTCTGTTGTGTTTGGTTGTTCATTAAAATAGATGTGTTTGGTGTCTTTCTCACCAGTGGGTCTCCTTCAGTATCGCTCTGAGACACCTGTTTAGACGAGGCTCCCTCCTTGGACGAGCTGTATCCATCGTAGCCCACGTCCTCGGGTCTGAGCTGGAGCAGAGACTGACCGTCCTGCTGCAGAGACGCCGCGCTCCACGGATATGTGTCGTTCACCCACTTGGACGGGTCCTCCCACGCTGCTCTTTTGCCATAAAGCTACAAAAACAGAGACAGAGAGGTGCTTATGAGGGTATTTCATTAAATACAAAACTGTTTAAAATAAATAAAATGAATAAAATGATAAAAAAGAGCTAAAGTGGTTCATAAAAGGTGTTTCTCTTCGACACTTCTTTTTCATATATCATTGTGATTAATGTTTTGTACCTGCAACCCCTCCCTGACGGCCTCCAGCAGATATGGCACTAGAGAGTAGTTCCAGAGGTCGGTGAACCAAACCCGAGAGCCCTCCACATCCATGGGACAGGATAGGAACAGACGGGGGCCTGGATGGACAGTTAAAGATGTAAAACACAAATAATGGATCACAAATGCACAAGAGATAAGGAATTTTACCAAGACGGTAAATCATTATAGGACCTTTTCCATGTCAATATAACATATTAACTCTTTACATTTGTTTGTCTGACATTTAAAATAACAAAACTCCAGCCTATGTAAAAAAGGGAGAGGCACTGACCAATGGTAACGTCCGAGGAGCTGTGTGCCTCCAGGAAACAGTTGAGGTGCTGCCAGGTCTTGGGGATCCAGTCGATGATCTTAATCAGGTCATTGCTGCGCATGTTTTTATCGATTTCCGTCTCGATGAGTTTCCGCCGGAGGAAACGGCCCAGGAAGCCTTTGACTGGCTCTGTGTGGTTTGTGCACAGCACCCACCTGCAGCAGGACAGGATCAATAATCTGATCAAAGCAGCTGTTTTTTAACACAAGCCTCAAATCTTTCATTTCACAAATCCATAATACAGCTGTATCCATGTATTAAAGGTTCCCATGGTTTATTCATAATTAAACAATGTCCACATTATGTATTCATTTTAATTTTGCTGCATTTTAATAACGCATCTAAATTACTGCTGCATTTTAGGAGAAAGTAAAATGGGGACTCTTGAAAACAATGTTTACACTATTTAGTTTGAAAGCTTGGGTATCTTGTGGAATAATGGAGGCAGACAATGAAATTGCAGACACCAATGTTTAAAACTTTATCTGATTTATGAATGAGATTATGTGCAATACAAGTGCTGTTGTAGTTTTAGAGCAAAAGTTGGGCAACACATTTCTGGCTTGTTATATAGACGTTCAGTGAATTAATGATCAAATATATTTTTATGTTTCCGAAAGACCACTGAACTACTTTTTGCTAATCACGTGTATAGCAATACCAAAATACGTTAGTGAGGACAGAGCCAAGTTCCCGAGTAGAGCCACTGTACAAAGGTAATGAGGTAAAACCTGAAAAAGGTAAAATTTATAAGACGGAACAATATTATATAATACAATAAAAAACAAAGAATTAAGAAGAACTGAATGTGGGTTATAGTCTGTAAACTAAATATTTTTAGTTATTATATATTTAATTATAATATTTATAGATGCTTATTCCTCTTCTTTATTTTTCTACAAAGACCATCCACAGTGCATATTAACTCCTCTTACAGATCACATCACAGTCTGAAAGGCCAGTAGAAATAATTTAGTACTACTGCACATTCTCATTAAATTATTGTTTGGCTCATAATGGGATTTTTAAATGTTTGTACATTTGCCAAATCCTCAACAATTAAAACATGTTAAATGATTCTCAGCGTGAACATGCATTATTATGTATACATTTTCAATTAACAAGGCCAAATATGTGAAGGCAATTAATTAGTGTGGTCTCTGTGGAGAACAGACTCATGTTTATGAAATCAGCAAAGCAACAAGCCCACACAAGTCAGAGATGTTTTTACAGTCGGAATTGTCTGTGTTTTACCTGAAGTTGTGGTGGAGCTCAAGGTTTGGTGACGAAGAGACGCCCTGGTTCATGGTCCCAATGACGTATGGACTGAGAAAAAAAATGGCAGAATTATTCAAACTGTAAATGGCTGCATTTATGTAGTGCTTCTCTACCAACATTACACACACATACACACACTCACATACACACTCACACTCACACACACACACACACACACACACACACACACACACACACACACACACACACACACTCTCTCTCTCTCTCTCTCAATTATAATCTATTCAAGAGATGAGTCATGTGACCTGGACTCACCATTTATGGTACTTGCAGTTGAGGAAGCCGTTGAAGATGTCGCTGAGGGAGCCGATGTGGTGCAGATTGTCCAAAATGACCACATTGGGGAGCTGTGTGGCCGTGTCCTCTGAGTTACACTGCTCTGCCAGACTTGACAGGTACTGACGCAGCTCCTAAAAGGACAAGGAAAAAAAGCACATAAGCATTTGGTCAGAGGCTTCTGGGGTTATTTTTATAAATCTTAATACAGAAAATATATCTTACACAGCAGTATATGTGTGATATGTATATTAAACTAAAGTGCTTTGGAATGCTTTAAAGGGTCTAAAAAAATGAATAAGAAGGAATTATGGATTAGTATAATGTAGTATAGTATCATGTAGTATAGTATAATGTAGTATAATATAATATAATGTAGTGTAGTTTAGTATATTTTGTCTCTGCCAATGTGATTATAATTACTAAACAAACTGCAATAAATCAATTATGAGAGTCTTACATTTATGACAAATCAGAAACTAAAACAAAAATATTGTCTCATTTAGGACTTATGACTGTATTCATGAGTTATGTGTTTGATAAAGATCAAAAAAGCTTTTATCGTTGGATCACATTTGAAGCGCCTTATTATTTTAATGTAAGTATATTTTCTTTTTCTTCTGTTCAGAAGCAGAAGAGAAATGTCACTGAGCTTTGAGTCAGTGCCTAATATTTTAGTAAAAGGGCTTTGATCTGGTGTATTGCACAAAAATCCCATGAACACAAGGCCCAAATCGACAAAACATTAAAATGGCTAATTAGATTCATATAATATTGAAGGTTACTTATTAAATCCAAACGTAAACACTTCTAGCTGCACTGTATCCATACCTTGCTGGAGTTCTGGTCGACGTTGAAGCTGGCCACATTGTGCTCGGTTACCTCCTGTCCCATCTGCCATAAGATGTACTCGGCTAATTTGGCGGCCAGGAAGGACTTGCCGGTGCCACTAGGCCCTGACAGGATGATGCGGCGGTGCTCCATCAGGAGGTTGAGGTACCGCTGCAGGATGGGCTTTGGAATGAGTGTGTCAAACACCAGGCTGTCCAGACTGTTCTCCTTTACACCTGAAGGAAGTGAGAACACAGGATGGACGTCAGATTTCTGTTTAAACTAAGCAGTTTGCAGGGTTATATCTACAGTTATTCAGATACCAATACCAGTGCTCGGTATCAGCCAGTATCAGAGTCTGTAGTTTGTAGGCAGAAGTCGAGATTTATTGTGTGCCTACCTCTTTTAAATTTAAAATAAAGTAGTACTATATCATAACAAAACAACAAAACAGAAAACAACCCCTCTGCATTGTGAGTTTCTATTCTTCCCTTTCCTATATATGCTGTTTATTGAATGAAGGTGATAAAAGTACGGCAAACTGTGATGTGTAAATGATGCACTAAAGTCTAAAGGCTCAAACATCGTCTGATCAAAGTGATCAAAAATCAACATTTCTCTAAAACCTGTTCAAAACTTTAAGTATCCAGTATGTATCTGAACTCGGTTTTAAAGAGCACTTGATTTGAAATACTCATTTTGAAAAAAGTGGTATTAGGATAGTTACTTAACCCATCATGTATTTACACAAACTTTATCCAAAAGTCCCCCAAAAAGTGTGATTCAAATTGATGGTTTAGTGTTTAGTTTTTTTTGTATTTATTTGTAGCCTAATTTCTTTGTTGAATTACAATTAAAATGGTATTTTGACCACTGTCCTCTTTTAGAGCCCTTGCCTGATATTAGCATAGTGTTATTTCTTTACTGTTGTCTTGCCCATGACATTTATTAAAGCAGCCATTTTCACTGAATGCCTATAAACCAGTACAAACTTTTTTTTTTTACTTAAACCAAAAATAAAATCTATTGCAACCTACTTTTGTGCCTAAACCAGTGTTTGATTTGATTCCCATTACTCCTCTTACCATTGTCAAAGTGTTTATGCACAGGACACCACTCACACTGCAGTGTATCTTTGAGGCTGGTATGTGAATGTAGTGTCTAAGAACATTTATGTAAATATAAGATGACAAATTTGTCATCCTCTTCCTTGTTTGGAAGACTGTGTTGAGTTTTTGGCGTTTGTAAAGCACCTGCTACTTTTCAGCGGTTAGTTTAAGGCTGCATTTAAGGGAAGGAGGGGGGGGGCAAGGCATACTTAGACAACATTGTTATTCATTTTGTTCTAGCCCACCAATCACCATCTAGGGTTGGGGGTGTTATGCGTGCCACGTATACACTCCAGGTGCATTTTTTGTATTAAAATCTAATAATATGGCTTCCTTTTTCCCAGCTCCGGGTTGACCAAGGCTAAAAAGCCGGAAAGGCAGATTGCTCTCTCTGTCGCGTTGCAAGCCGCTGACACAAGTCATTCACGCAACATTGTCCTTTTCCTCTTGATTATAGTTTCGGTTTAGAGTGGGGAGACTCATTTCCTTAGTTTGACTATTCCCTCCTTGGTTACTGGGCTCCCCATCTCTCCATTTTGGTTATTTTGTGAGTAAAGTTTGTCTTATATAAATTATTCTTAAAGCACTCTGGCCATCTTTTATGTTTTGTGTCCCTTTCACCCTAGACCTTACAACAGGGACTATACCAACCACATATAACACTTGTTTACTCATGAAATCCAGAAATAGCAGCTGCTGAGTCTAACCTTTGAGATTGACCTTGATGACATTGCTGTCGCCCACCAGGTATCCACAGGGCAGCAGCTCAGGCACTTCAGACGAGTGTGAGCGTACCACCTCGCCCATCCTGTAGCACACGATACTGTCCGAGCTGAGGCCAAGGCTGGAGTTGGGGTCCACTCTGAACACGTACTCCTGTAAAGAGAGGCGGAGTCAGAGGAACACATTGTGCATAAGTATACTCTGTGGGACAGTTTAGATTTGAGTTTACCTTAAAGAGACGTCTGATGACTCCATCAAGGACGTCCCACTTAGTTTTCCCGCTCACACCTATCGAGCCAATGAGGTATTCCTGACAAAGTTTACCCTGTAAAATAAAATGGGGAAAAAATACTCAGAACAATAAACTGCTTATATTTAGACTTTATTAGGAATAGAGTATAAAGGATTGTGTCTTGGGCTATGTTCACACTAATGTCATTTCAATTAAAAATTGTGTTAAAAATTGTGAGACTAAAAGTTAACCACAAAAGTGATTTAAATATTAGACTGTACTTGAGTTAAAATTGACTGTTTGACAAGGGTTTTCTTTAACAATCAGACATCTACAATATCTACATAAATGAATCTACATAAATAATGAGCTGGAGAAATATGTAGTTTAAAAGTATAACTTATTAGTCTGGACGTAGCCCCAAATTTCTCAAACTGCATTACTATAGACTTTTGTTTCATGCATTACAATGACACAAGGCCAGTAATCAGGTGGCATTTTAATGGGTAGGCTTTTAGCTGTAAAGTATATCACAATTGGAAAAAAGTGGTAGAAGCAGCCAGTCAGGAGCAAAAGTCTATGGACCGAACAAGAGTTGCGTCAAAGCATGTTAAAGATAGATATAAATTACACTGACCTTTCTTGTAGCGGGCCCACTGCTGATGGAGACCATGATCCTCACGCTTCGTCCATCTTTTCGCAGATTGCCCTCGAAGCTGTCATCTAATAGAAAACTTTCTGTTAGGAAACACATAACCGATTTTAATCCACCACAACAAACTCAAACTGTGCCTTCTGGCATTTCTGCAGACATTAAAATGGACAAACAGACTCTAGAGGAAAAGATGGCAAATAGCTTTCTTTCATGTGATAATTACTTTTGAATTTAATCAGTGAGGGTGTACAGAGAGATTTCTGCTCAGAATTTTAATTCAGAGTAAGATTTTTGAGTAGCATTTTTAGAAGATAACCCAATGCAATATGCTGTAATGGAAATATATTTTAATATCAAGTCCCACCTCACATTAAATTGGATATATTGCATTCGTCAGTGGAGAAGTCAGCATGTATCTATTCCAGATAAGCTGATGACATTTCCTCTTCTCTGCAGATTGTTCAACAAAACTTGACTACAGAAAATGTGTGAGAAAGGAATGTTTTCCTTCCTGTACAATGTTTGCATTGTTTCCTTCCAACAATGCAGACGCTATTCTGAAAATCAGTCCTTCCTCTTTACATCTTTTATAAACTCTAAGTGTTTAGTAGCAGCATCAGGGGCGCAAAAAGGGGGTATGCGACATATGCGGTGCATAGGGGCGCAGCACCTTGGGGGTGTCAAAGCGATGGTATAAAATTTTTTTAAATATAATTACTTTTTTTTTATTATTATTATTTTTTTTTTGGTATTTCCTAACTGTAGCTTAGCTGCTTTTGTGCGTTTCTAAATCATTTTAGTATTTCTTCAATATACTAATAATATAATATACTATATAACATTTTAGAGGACTAACAGGCTACAGTAGACCCCTCATTAGATTCCATAAATAGAATAAATGGAATATCAAGTGGGTGTGGCTGGCTGGGGCGCCATGAGCGTGCTGAGCGAGCAGGTACTACAGTAGTCATGAGAAGTAACTACTGGGTATTTGCGCCCCTGAGCAGCATATACAGCCCTTCATGGTTGTTGCTCAGCCCTCTGACATAGTGTTGGACCTACACTTGTTAAGCCCCTGCCACATTATTGACCACTGCATCATATGAGCCTCATTAGGCTCTTTTACGGGGGTGGTTTGATTCTGTAATCCCTGAAGAGGCTTGTGTTTCCACTGGGTCCAGTAAAGGGACGTCTGGTACGGAAACATTGGCACCATCAAAGTGCCCCAAAAGTTGTGTCTCTATCTGATATACCATATTTAATTTAAAGCAGACTTTTTGAAGCCCATGTGAAATGTGTAATCAACTAACCTTATTGTTTCAAATTTATGCAGAAGCCCAGATCAGGGGTGAAGTTACTTATTGGGAATGAATAAATAAATAAATGATGTGTCGAAGTTTAAATTTGTAGCTCCAACAAACTAGAAAGGGATCTTCTTGGAGAAACAAACTAACATAGAACTGGAAACGGCTATCGTTGGGGAAAAAGGACAACATGTATCATGTCTTCTGTTTGAATATGACTTTTATTACAAGGTGTCATTTATGTGAAAGATATTTCCATTTAATGTTTTTCCTTTTCTCTTCTTGTTTTTGCTTGAGTGAGGATTATGTATTGTCCAAT
The DNA here is from genome assembly GCA_024349245.1 of Neodontobutis hainanensis. Classification (NCBI taxonomy): domain Eukaryota; kingdom Metazoa; phylum Chordata; class Actinopteri; order Gobiiformes; family Odontobutidae; genus Neodontobutis; species Neodontobutis hainanensis. Next base: position 624,642 of record JALDNG010000100.1, on the reverse strand, counting down.
CAGCTGACAGCAGTGTTAAACTCAACCCCTCCTCAGACTGAGGGAACCACTAAGTAGTACAGTCTGCTTTTTGGAGACCTTTAATAATGCAAGCTACAATTTTGGATGTACACCAAATTTTTCAATGCCCTTTTACTCATATATTGGTTGGTTTGCATAGGTTGGAGATATAAAGTCTATATCACATCAGTCCAACACTGCAGACACTGACGCTGAACTGACCTGACATGATGGTGTCCGTGATGTTGAGGTTATTAAGCGACAGCCCCAAAGACTGACGAGAGGATGACGAGGACGTGCTGGAGGTCTCCGATGGCGGCCTGGCGGTTTTGACTGGCGTGGCTGTCGGTGTGGCGTTTCCGCTGGACTTCAGACGATCGTTCTCCGCCTTGAGGGTCTCGATCTCATTCTGTTTAACGTCAAAAGAGGTCAAAACATTTAATTTTAAAGTGAGAGAAAAAACGGCATAGAAGTCGTTGAGATATAATGTGCCAGAATGGAATCAGATATTCCCATTGTGAGTCAAAATGAGTGAACCTCAGGCAGAGCGGTCAATGAATATTAAACTAGTTAGACTCAAGGAGCAAGCTGCAGAATTAAAAGGGCAGTAGAAAGAGCTTTGGTGCAAGAAAATGTAGAAAGTGATTGAAAATTCTTCACATTCATTCACAAAAAAAAAAAAAACAAAAAAAAAAAACACAGACTTAAAGCCGATTAGAATAATTTCTTGCATTCAGCAAGGTCACTGTTATTTTGGATCAGTATTACAGGAATTAAGAGCTATAAGCAGATTTTTGATCTTCAAGACTGCCTTTGTGCTGAAGGTTAAGGCTCGATAAGAAGCCGTACATAATCCACGATCTAAGTGCAGGCTCCACAGATAAAGAAATCGAAAGCACAGACGTTAAGGTTCTTAATACAACAAACAGGCTTTGAACGTGAGCTTTTTGCAATAGAAGAAATAACGCAGCACAGAAATCTGACTCTAAACATCCCACTGTGAACCCAGGCTTTTATATGACTTTTAAAAGAAATATACACTTTAATGTAGAGTCTGGGTTTTGCAACTGATTCTAGTAATGCATCTTTTTTTAAGTACTATTTGGATAAATCAGTCAAAACTATCTCATTCACTGTGCATTGTACTATGTATAACCATGCATGTGACAAAACCGTATCTTTTCATAATTGTATTTGAAATGCTGTGCACTCCTAATATTCAATTGTAACAATAACAGCTGTAAAAGCACTGCCCTAACACACACATTTGTTCATGTAGTCCACAGTAAAGAGATTCAGTGATGTAGTAAATATATGTGGACAATGCATTATCAAAGGAAACCAAAACAATTGACAATCACTCAATGGGGAAGTACAGTTATACCTTGCACAGAAACAAAGCTTTCAAATGAGAGTCCAAGGGTCTGTCAGGTTTGTGGCTAAGTGTATAATCAGGTCCTGTCAATCCTAGTGTCCAGTGTCATATATGTAAATATGCAATGCTTATATTTTCTGCTGTTGGTCATTATACATTATTTATGCTACTCATTTAGCACAAATAAACTTACAGTGAGACAAGGGAGGGACACAGTACGCACTGTACGCTCCCCTAAATTAAATCTATAATAAGTCAAAACAGATACTATGGATGTTATGAGACAAACTTTTAATAAAAAATAAACAGAGCACTACATCTGTGAAGTTAAAAAAGAGATTGAATGATTTAAAGGTGACTTTATAAAAACAGTAGGCTATAATTAGAATATAGCATACTGAAAGCTCCACAAATGTAGAATTGTAATGCTTTTTTCTTTTTCGATTACAAAGGTCATCGTGTTAACTGTTAATAATATTCGCCCTGTTTGTGAGTCAAAAGTAATTTAAAAAAGGAGACTGGCAAACATACATATAAAAAAAATCCTCAACCGTAGTTAATTAGCATATGGTTGATCTGTGAATTTTTTTGGTCACAGGGTAATTGTAGCGAGCGCTTTATGTGGTGAGTGTTTCCTGACCTGCATGCGGTTCATGGCCTCTCGGATCTGGTCGAGGTGGTGGGCGGAGCTCAGCGCCTCCAGTCGAATATCAGTCAGCTTCAGTTCCTTCTCCCTGAGCTCATTCTTCAGCTGCAGGATGATCTCAGCCTCAGCCTCGGTGCATTCACACAACCTGCAACAGGGTTTACCACAGGGACGAGCAGGGGTCACCTCCAGGGTTAGAGCCACACATTTTGGTAAAAAAAAAACACACGCTTAAAGGAAAGAAAGTTAATGTTTTGAGAGAAGCAGTGGTGAAGTTTGTGAGGCAAGTGAGCATTTTGACAGCAAATCCCTCCATTTATTAAAATTAACTTTTCCGGGAAAACAGTTCAAGCCAGCAACCTGTTTTCATCAGGCTTTGTGGCAAACAAGAAGCCCAGTAACTATTCACTGAGTTTGTTTAAACTTGACTTACACCAAAACTACTCAACTTAAAGGAAATATACAGTATGTTGGACAACTTGACAAATATTACTGTAAGGCACTGTTGAATTGAGTAAAAGCCGTATTTCAATAAGAGTATATCGATAACTAATAATGTTCTGGTACTGACCCAAATCTGAAAGTGACAGGGCAGTCTGGAAAGGTTAGGCCACAGTCATGCACACTAAGCTAAAAGTTACACTTTAAGCAAGACGACATACTACTCATAGGATTTAGTTTTATACTATGATTCAGCTGATTTGGTAACTTTTCTAGGTTTTTGAAAATATGTGGTGAGAACGAATGAAGTGGCTATAATTCACACCTCCATCTAGTGGTACAAACTAGTATATCAGGTGGAGACACATTCATCTTAGGCCAAGTTTTCTGTCTAAATAGTCATATAATGAGGTTTATATGTGAAATATCCACACCATTACACCCCGCTGCACACACACACACACACACACACACACACACACACACACACATTCCGGGAGCACGTCACACCAGGCCTGTTACCGTGATCTGTGCTTGTAGACCACATGACCGTTTTGCTTTTTCTTTGGCGTCCAAATAGGAGAGGACTTGCTATCACAAACGCACTTTCTACAGCAGGTGAAGAAAAGGTGGAATGGAGAGGTCAGAGGCGGAATAAAAGAAAAACAAAGATAATGGTTCAACAGAAATTAAAATAAGAAATGTACAGAAATAGGGATGCACAATTCTAGAAAATTATATTGTTTTTGTATAGGTATTATAATCAATCAATAATATGTGTATATGTATGTGACAATTCAAAAAGCAAATGAACTCTGTAAAATGTGTTTTAGAAACAGTGTTAAGGCAGTACAAAGATAAAGGTTTTCCCTTGGCAGAAGTGCATTTGGAAGTGGTATGATTCTAAGCTCCCATCAAGGACTGATATGGCCTACGAAGGCTCGATTATGGCTAAAATTACATTTTAGCTCATACTGAAATGTGTCACTTTTACATGCCAAACACAGTGACTGTAAATTTAAATATGTTTTAGTTGAAGGCCTATTAACAATTACATTTACATTTAAAATGACGTTTCTTAGTGAGCAAGAGTGAGTAGCTTAATGGCTGGGAAAATACTCAAATGGTAGCCTATATGATTTTTTTGTACATTGTGCAGTCCTATAAAGAAGACAACGTGAAGGATTTTGAAGGCAGACTGACTCTGTGGTGGAGGGCGAGGAGCGTAGTGTGGCGATACTGCCTTGTCGGTTGTCATGCTGCAATTTGGGCGAAGACGGTAAGGAATCACACATCTCCTCCATCTCATCGGGCGCCGACTGGGACTTTGTTTTCTTCTTGCTAAACGCTTGCTTGAAGGAGCTGCGTAACTGTAAAACGTAAAGCACAAACACAAAGATTGAGCTGAATCTTGTTTGAAATTTCAGAGAAGTATGAGGCTATTAGGCATCAAGGAGTCAGTCCGTGCTGTATCCAGGCAATAGTCACTGTCTGGTTTTAGGCAAAAAAGGAAGCAGAAGAAAAGCAAGGCAATAAGTAGATGCAGATGCTGAGGGCGACCATGTTGTTTTTAACTTGATCCTGTAAGTAGGGCTCAACAGGCATCAAAATGAACAGGGGCTGGTTTCACAAAGACATTTAAGGCTATAGCTATAATATTACACATTACCTTTCCTACTACTATATGTATCTAATGCACATAACTAAACATTCTTATTTTTACATAACATACATACAGACTGTCATTATTTCTAAAACGCTAATGCAGACGGAAACATTTCAAGAATTGGATTTATTCTTCATTGCAGTTTTAAAAAAGATGTGAAAAGCCTTAGCTCTCTAAATTATTTAGACAATTTTAAATGTTGTTTTATACAAGTTTAAAACGACTGACTAATTTAAATACAGAAATTTAGCTAACGCTGCCTAGCAACCATGCTAACTTACATTTGTCCTTACAATACTAACATGTACTGCTGACTAGTTAACGGCAACAAAACAGAAGGAAAAACATGTCCAGAATTTGTGTTTTGTCAATGACAATATAAAAAATGTGCATCAGTAACACATAAACTAACTAACATAGACTTTGTGGGATTAACCACTTGAAAGCAGCATTACTAGTCTTGACATACCGACCATCCATTACACCATGCTAGTCTCACTATAGGTAAGATCTATATCAGTGGTATATATAAGATTATTATTGGACTCAATGGTTTGTCTTTGTAAAGCCAGTCCCAGGAGGAGAAAAAATGGAATTATTGGGAAAAGGGAGGGTCGTTGTATCCATGCTGACCGTTCTGGAAAAAAAATGTGGATGCTCTGAGCGGGGAAGAAAGTGGGACAGATGACAAATGGGAGGAAAATAAATGACTGGGGGACATAAGGCACAACAAACAAACAGCAGACAGTCTGGGACCACTGACCTGAGCCGGGATGGAGTCAGCCACCTGAAGAAGAACACACCCAATGTTAAAACACAAACATACCCCTGCTCATTCAGTGGATGTCCTTTTTTTACTTGTTACTTGTTTAATAAGGGTGATTTTTTCTGCCTATTGACGGTTAGTAGCATTTTCTGCAGTTTGTGCAACCATTGGCGATTTTTATAGAAACAGAAACTTGCAATGCAAAGAGTAGGCTAAGGCACCCATATCACAATATTATGTTGTGTAAAAGAGGCAACTATATCTAGTCTAATCTGTATAGTATAATCATAAAAAATAATAATAATCATTGAGTGGGACTAAATAAAGGTATTTTTGAACTGTACAAACTGATCTTACATGAGTTACTGGATACTCTACTTTATTTAGTCCATTACTGTGTATTGTGTGTTTTATTAGATTTTAAGGCATAATGCATACTCATGAAGATATTACTAAATAACAATCTAACAGGAATACTTTCACAATTATAAACCAGTTTCCTATTCTGCCCTTTTCTGCAAGGATTTTGTGATGTCACAAATAACTCTAGCCAAAACAAATAAACAAATAAACAAATAAAAGGATCAGATACTAAAAGTAAGCGTGGATGAAGCATGTATTTTGAAACAGTTCTTTGGAATATAAAACATGTAAAACTTTTTACTTTTAACTGTAAATTTGTTTTATATCAACCCATAATCCCCAGACAGGCACTTAGCATAGAAAAGCTAAACTATTATTTAATAGACTGTGGATGAATTGAATTGAACTGAATTACAGAAAAAAGGTAGCGTCTCATTATTGTAAAAGCAGGCATGCTCTGAAATGTCATTAGTATTTTGTATTTACTATCCCTCTATAGTCAACCAGAAACCTTTAACAGACCCAGTCTCATGAAAAATGGCCATCTATTATGACCAAGTTGGAACCTAACTGAGCATTATACAACATCATTAACGTGTTTGTCTGCTTCTCTGCATTAGCAACAACTCATAATGTTAGCTTTGAGCATGATTTATTCAGAGCTGAACAACCTTAGTTCAACTCTACTGCCCTCACTCAGCCTAAATGTATGTAAATAAATATTTAATTAGTGTTTAAATAAGGAATGATTTGTATGAGGCTGAAGAATTATGAAGCTGCATTTCATTTCAAGGACAGCCGTTTTGCAGCATAGTCTAGGCTTTGGCTTGTTTCTCTGTGCTTTTTGGCAGAGGCTAGTCTTCTAATATGTCATGTGTCTGACTCTGGGGGCTGCAGCAAATAGCAGCTTTTAGTCTGGGCACAGAGCTGCTATTAGAGAAGACTGCAGAGTCGGAGAGAGGCACCACAGAGTGCAGTGTGGATGTATGCGAATTTGAGATGACTTCTGTGCTTTTGTTTGGGCGACTTCAGAGACAAAGAAGGAACCACATGTCCAAGAAGGTTTTAATGGGGAGCAAGGACATGTTAGAAGTACATACTATTTGAGCCACAAATGACTTGTAGAGCTACATTACTTATGAACTGTAATTGGAATCATCAAATTTAGTGTATTTCAGAGATTTTCTGACAAACATCCGACCAACACTTTGTGGCAACTTTTTGAACCTCTGTTTATTTCAAATAGACACTTTTACTGACCATTAATACTTTGACTTCAATTTCAGTAGAGGACCACATGGATCTATTACCATACATTCGGTAAATTATGCATTGCTTGAGCTGCACTGCTGTTTTTTAAGGCCAGATTTACTAATGCATTGCCCCAAAATGTCCAAATTGACTAAAATGTATTTTTTTCCTTTTAGGCCCTTTGTCAGATGCTCATTATTGACTTACCCAGCTCTTCTTCTTCTTCTTTTTGTCCTCTGCGTCTTTGCCCAGGCTGCCCATACTCGAGTGACTGGCTGCACTGTTGATGCTGGACATGCTCTCAGAGGATTGCTGCCGTCGTATTCTCAGGTCTGGGAGAAAAAAAAAGCATGTGTAAGTGCTTTAAATGAAAACTGAATACATTTGTGATTATTGTGATTACTATTGCTAATCAAGACTTTCCAACTCAGCACAAAAACACACTGCTATTACAGGCTTTACTCCCTCTGGGGCCAATCAGGCTTAGAAAGTATTTTGGTTTAAAGGCTTCTCTGATTTGAAACAGATTTAGTCCATTTCTTTCATCACCTTTGTGCAGGTGGTCTGGGCCGTTCAGGGCCACTTGGATGGCAGTCTGAGCGTCTGTGTTCTGGGTTTTCAGAGTCTCTATGGTCTCCCTCAACTCAGCCAACTCCGACTCCTGAAAGAAACAGGGATGAACACATTATACATGAGATAACACAATCAAAATAGTTACTGAAAGTTCAAACAAAAACTAAAAACTTTCTGTCGTGACTTTCCAATAATAACTGAGGTTACTCTTCCTCGTAGGTTTATGGTGTATTTGAATTAAGGACTAAACGGTTGTACCTTTTGCTCGGCGGTCATGGTGAGGCTCTGCAAACGGCACGTCATGTTACTGAGGCTCTTCTCAAAGGCTGCCACCAGATGAGCCTGAAAACATACAACTACTATTAGTTTTGGGCAGACAGGAGATATACAGCTCTTAAACCACCACAGATGCAGATATTCACAGTAACAGAACAGTTATGATCTTTGGGTTGGGAAATAAATCTAAGCTGAAGGAATGGATGTAGAAAAGGATGTAGCCATACACACACAAGAGTCTCGGGCTCCTTAAAGTCAGTAAAAAGATAACGTTTATCATACATTCACTAAACTAAGCCTTGCTTAAGCTGTACTTTGTGGTACAATTCTTTTGAGGCCATGAATACTAATGCATTGTGTCATTGTGAAACCCATTTAAATGCAAAAATAAATCCTGTTTAGCAAATGAAAAATACGAACCCAACGGTCGGTACTGTCTATGTTACTGTTTCACAGCACAAAAAGTGGAGAAGAGGGTATTTACATTTAAGTGTGTAATCTGTTTTACCACAAGTTTGTTACTCGGCAAATTAACAACGTTTAGACCAAAAAAAAAAGCATCTGGTCTGACCCCCAACTGACCTTAAATGACCACATAAACACCTTTGCAAGACCTCGTTCCACCACCTTCACCATCTCCGTCCCCTCCTAACGCTTCCAGATGCAGAGAAACTTGTCCATGCTTTTATCTCCTCAAGAGCAGCACAGGGCCTGGACTTTTTTAAAGCAGGACTGCAGACCTTTTTATTGAGAAATGCTTTTATGTGTTGATTGTTTTAAGTACTCTGTAGCTTTAATTGTTTTTAGTTATTTTACCCTGTAGCACTTTCAGATTCTCTGGAATGAAAAGTGCGTTACAGATAAAATCTATTATTATTATTATAATAAGTTAAGGTTATTGAATTTACCTTTTGTTTTACATGGACTGTACTTCATACTACAGTATATTTAATTGTAGTCATTGTGGTGGGTGTTTGTTGCCAAAGTGGTAATATTCAGTATAATATAGAATTGCACAACGATCTGGACTTTCTTTTTTACATTAGCACTGTTTTGTGAGATCTCAGAAGAAGGCTCATATACAATATGTTGGTGTTTCTGTATTTCTACCCACTGAGCTACTGTACGCTCTCCCCCGCATACTGTCGTTGTGTCCTTGGGCAAGACACTTAACCTACATTGCCTGCAGTGATGTTCTGTAACATTGGTAAATAGTTTAATGTATGTAAAGCGCTTTGAGTGCCTACTACATGAGGTGGAAAAGCGCTATATAAAGATTATTATTATTATTATTATTATTATTATTATTATTAATAAAAAGTGTGTCTTTATGCAGTAGTTGCCAGCTCATGTCCCTCTCTGAGCTTAGACTGAGACACCTGTCAGACCTGCTGTGTCACTGTGAACCGGGCGGCACGCCACAGACATCACACAAACTCTGCTCTGGTCCAGAAAAGACAGAGTTTGTATCCACCAACAATGAGGAAACTCTCTGTTTCCAATTCAATATTTAACCAAAGATATTTGTCTGTTAAAATACTTTTGGCTCAGAAGTTGCAATTTTGAAGTATTACATAAACAAAACAAAAAGATGCAAGCTACCAGTCTGTTCAGGAATTAGCAAATACTTTTTAGAGCTGATAAAGTTATACAAGACTTAGAGACTTACACTTGGCCCATGCACCAGACAAATCCTTTACCTTTATTAATATTACTTGGATACAGGATAAAGAGGAACAAACAAAATCTGTGAAAGTGAATCCAAAGCCTCTAAGTCCAGAAACAAATTTGCTACACCCTCCTATTCCCTCCTCACCTCGAAACTCCTTGTTTTTTTCCCTGGCTGCGTCCTCAGAAGTTTACGACCTTTTCCAAATGCCAACTGCTTGAACACATTTCTTCAAAACCTTGTCTCCTTCCAGCTCCACCTGTGAGCTGAGCCTCGGCCCCCACTGCCCACCTGTCGTCTCATAAGGAGGTGTCCGGACCATCTGCCAAACCACCAACCATACCCACCCTCCTCCTCTCAACCCCCTTAGACCCCTGTAGCCCTGTTTGTGTGGTCATTGTTCGAATGCCAGTCTCTGGGGTGAAAGTTTATAGCAGTGAAGCCAATGTGGAGTCAGTGGCGGTGCTAAGAGACACAACTGTACCAAAAGAATGCAAGACAAGCCCAAATATAAAGTTGCACTTTATTTCTAAAGTTTCATCTGTGCATAGCTGTGTGAAGTGCTGGACCAAAGTAAAAACTCGTCTGCTCCATCGCATGATCAGGCAGAGAGCTGTGGGTTTGACACCAGAGAAGTGCGTCCTTTATCTGCATCTTAGCACAAAGATGTCTCCATTTGGGAGCTGGAGGTCTCTCAGTCTCACTCTGTGTTACGCCCACACACCACAGCAGTCTAGACTCACACAGTCTCATCTTCCTACTCAAGTTTCTACCCATTTATCTCTATCAATCTATCAGGTTTGTAAATCTCTGCTTGGCTGAGTTCAGGAGAGGTTCTTGTTCTTGTTTGAATCCCACTGTTCCAAAGTCAAATCAATGACACCAAAAAGGAATGAACTAACACAGTGCAATGTCACAAGTTTAGTTGAGCAGGCCATCTTGATTCTGGCATGTTGAGTTTATAAATCTAAAAGTTGGTTAGATAATATGAAATAAGATCAGAGTTTGGGAAGTGTGGAGCATGATGGGAGCTAGCCTAATTGCATTAGCTTATATTCTAGCAACTGCTAAATGAGTCTACCCTTATTACTGTAAATGTCAATAGTGCAGTTTCCATAAACAGATTTAATTTGTTTGCTTTACAATCAGTGCTTCTACATATAATGTCAAAAGCCAAAAGAAAGAGGAAGAATCCGAAGAGTTAACCACACAAAATCTGTAAGACTGTATCTTACTTTCCTCCGAGTTCAAAAAAGGCCCTTCGATGTCACTCAAAGTACAGCATATTTACTTCATTAGTTCATCTATGTTGCTTTATTCTTAAAACACTTCAAATGTCACTTTAAATTCGCTTGATATCTACAGAACTAGAAACTAAAATCAATCAAACTCATAAAACTAAACTCTGAATTCACACACAGTGGCTTCAAACACAAAGGAACAGATTTGAAGCAGCGTCTTTAAGATGATTATTTCCTCAGAGCCTGGAGAAAGTGCTCTCCAACAAAAGCAGCAACAGCAGGTTATCATGCAAATGAGCGGCTGTTGTGATGGTATCTTTTTGAAGTAAACAGACTCACGTTGGCAGTGAGCTGAGACGTCAGGGTCGCCACCTTCTCCTGAGAGGCGTCCAGCTCCCGGCGCAACTTTCGGATTTGCTGTTGTGGAAGAAAACCGAGAGATTTAGATACTTAAACAAGGAAATCTACAAGAGAAAAATGTGAATGAATGAAGAAGAAGTGCATTTACTGCAGCTTCCATAGTGTTGGTAACAATAAATGAAACACAGGGGTGAGGTGTGGAAATAGTGTGAGGGATTACCGTAGTGTTTGGGACAGTTTGGCCCTTGATTGAAAAAAAAAGCAGAGTAAAAATTAACACTATGTTGCTTGCTTTTATAGAAAAAGCATGAAGACACAGCATGAAGAGACATATACAGGTTATTTCAAGGCTCAGTAGTGGGTTCTTATTGTTAGTTTGACAGAGAAAAGAAAAGAAAGGCTAAATCAGACCTGGTTCCAATAGTATTTGCAAATACACAAACATATCAGGGTCAAAAGTTTAAATAATAAAAAAATAAAAGTAAGGCAGAGCAAACAAGGCCTGGCCTTTTAGTAGTCATGTATTGAAACATTTTCCTTTCCCTTTTTTTTTTAACATTTGTCCCTGATCTGGCACCATAGAATTATTAGAATAGCTCCACAAGTGGCTAAGAAAAATGTAAGCACACAACATATATGGCTCGTAATATGGGAACATTTAATTTTGATAGCTTTGTCTGCTTGATTTGATATGATTATAAAATTTTAATAATTCTGAATACAGATTTCTGATTTATTTCAATTGCAGCATCATCAAGGGACAACATGAGATTATTGGTGTAATTACATTACTTCTTGCTTTAGCTATAACTCCTTTTTTATTTTTTTTTTGGAGTCATTAGCAGTGTGAGGAGTCACACAAAAGTATAGGACAAGATTATTAACCAATAATTATGAGACTTGAAAAAGGTGAACACTAAACAGAAAATCTGCCTTTCCATATAGATTAAGGCGAGACATATTCTCATATTTTGGAGTGAGCTCTTCTACAACCTTGGTGTCAGAAGGAAGGAGTCAGGTGTTGTATATCATAGACAGTATAAGATGATCTGACCAGACTCTTGTGGTCGGGGTCATTGTGAAAACTTTAAACCCCTAAACCCCTTAAACCCCTCTAAATCTTCAGAGGAGTTGCTGTTCTCACGTCCTTAGGCTTTTACTGATGTGCGGTGAAGAGGATACTGTCCTGCTCCATCACTGTAGTGTGCGAACTGCTCTAATACTGACATCTTTCCTGGAGGAGATTTACATCATCTGGGGCAGAGTCCAGAGGCTCCAACAGAGGCGCAATAACTCTTCCCCATTGCCCCCACTATACATGGCACAGTACAGTATATTACTAATTAAAAAAAAAAAAGTGATGTATTTGCCAGTACTATTCAATTCAATCCTTTTAAAGCACAAATAAAAGCAACAGGCAAAAGGAAGACAAGAAAGTGAAAGATGGTGATGATGAAATCAAAGAGGAATCAGTGATAAACTGAGCAGTAATTTGCTGAATGAAGCCACATGAGAAGGGTCAAAGGTCAGGTCAGGTTTTATAATGAGAAAATGTGTAGTTATTTATGATGAGGATTTAATACACAGAAGAGGGTTCACTGATTTTAAAAACAATGCAACATAGGGTTAAATTGCTTCATTGTATAAAAGTCAGGGCCATTTGAGCCACCATCTTGTTTTATTGAATCACACATTTTCCTGATTCAGATGTCAGTTTAGACGTATCACTGTTTGAGCTTCGATTGACATTTGAAAACAGAGACACAGAGAAAGATGTAAAGATACACAAAGCACACAAAACAGCAGGGAAAACCGTGACTTTGATACATGCAATGCTCAAAACACACACATTGGTCATTTTATTAAACTGGGCCTGTGTAATTAGTTGTTTGGATATGAGTTGCGGTGCTCTTTCATTAATTGGAAATCTACTCATGTTTTATGCATTAATTATTTCAACAATGTTAATGTAATAATCATAGATAGTATAAATATGAATGTTATCCGCTCATTGGTTCCGTATTTACCAATATTAACATTGCGACAATAAATGACGGTTACATCCGGGCTTTTTGGCTTTTACTCCATAGTAAAACAATAGTTTTCAGATAGCATAAACGGACCTAATAATCAAAAATTCACCCCTCCCCCAGAGTTGTCACATAGTAAAAACTTAACTCTAGAGACCGGAGCCATCTTTTGTACCAGGCTGTAAACATGTTTTTTACACTTGTAAAGTCATTGGGTTTCTTCTTATATTTCCGCTTTTGGAGCCTGCCCTCTGGTGGACGGTGGTATATCGCTGTATTTTGGCGTATGGCGGCGCCCTTACGCAACAACCATTTAGGAGGTTCCATGGGAGACGCTTGGTAATAATGCAATGTTAAGAGAATATTTAGAGTGACGTTTACATCCTGTGTCTCTGCTCTTGTGTTACAGGGACAGTAATGTTTGTTCCGACTTTATTTATAAAAAAAACTTGTTTGGTATTAAGTATAGTATTTCTACATTTGAACTTATCCAGCATTAGCAAATGCTGAACACACACAAAAAAAAAAAACACAGTATTGGGTTGCCCTGTATCTTCCACGATGCAGTGCGTTATTGTGGATTATTGACCCAGAGTGTCTTTGTGAGCATAAACTGTGTTATTCATCATTTTTATGTTTACACTAACACAAGTGAGAAGTAGCGCCAGGCTTTTTGAAAGAGTTGTATGGAAAACCGCTCAGGACTAAACCACAGAGATCTAACCACAAGAGTCACAGATATCCCCAAATGACCGTTCAGGAGACCTTTAGAATTTTTTTTGTTAATTTTAGTCTTTCCTCTTTGCTTTCCATCTCTGTTTTCATTGATCTATGTTTGCAGGTTTAGTTAAAGGGCAAAATAAGCATTTATTAGGATCACTATTTGGTATCTGGTCCTAACCATGGCTTGCCTGGACCTGAATCTTTGGCCTATGGTTAATTGCTTGTGTTTATTTACCATTATTTAATTTAGTGGCAGGTCTGAACAACCCTTGTAAGCCAAACACACTGAAGCATTCATGCAAATAAATAGACAATCGTTACCCTTCTTACCTCTGAGTGTGCTTTCTCCTCAGTCTGTGGAAGAAACAAATGCAAACATACAATACATCACACTGCCTCTGCGCAGTCTTTAATCAAATAAAGCTCTCAAATAAATGATAACACACAGAGTGAGGTGCCTCCTAATGGAGAAGATGATGAGGCAAAATGAAAAGCCCAAAACAAACCTTCCCACTGGAGCCGTACTAAACAGTAATTAAAATCAGATTAGAGCCTGGGATTGAATCAGACTGAATGAAAATAAAAATAAAAATGGCCAAACAAATCAAATCCACCTGAGGCTAAACTTTGTAAACTGAACTTTTCCCATCATTTATGCAGGACCCAAATCTGGAAATGTGATTGTAAAATGGCAGGGAGGTTACTAATCAAATTTTCTTCCCAAAACTAATCTGTGGCATCAGAGAACATTAATGCAGATCCACTTTCTGCTACTTTGGAAACAAGCTTGTAAAATTTACTGTTTCATGACTTATGAATGATATGCTGTATATTAAGGACTTTATTATTAGTAAATTACATTTATTTATCTGTTTTATTTTGGAAATCCCTGACTACGTAGGGACAAACTGAATTTCTCCACATTGGTAAATACCAGTCATATGAATGGACAATAGTAAATGATAAAATCTGCGTTCATCACATGGATCCTGATACAGTTTGCTCACAATAAGGTAAATATAATCAAAGATTGAGTTAGCAATAAACATTAAATAAGAATTTGCTTATTTACATTTTACAAAGGTTAAAATAATAAGTAATTAAATTAAAAATACTAATCTTCCAGGTCCTCACAAATGTTTAGCACTAACTCTGTTCTCTTTCATCTATAAATCTTTGGGCTTTTATTCATTATTAATCAGTTTAATCCGAGAGATAAAATATTTCAGTAATGTATTTGAAATCCGGATAAACAACGGATTTGGCCAACAGCCTGTTAATGTGACATATATATGCCTCCTAATCATCAAATAGGCTTCTCCTTAGTCACAAATACAGCATATTAGAAAGTTTAAATAACTGAATGTGACTGGAAATAAACGTTTTTTCAACATTAGTAACTATCACATAACATTTTTTTGGTTTAACAACCATTTAACTATTTTATGACATAAACATGTTTAGATTCACACGTATTAAGTTTATTAAAATGGTTTGCTCTGTGCAGGACATACGTTTTTTACATTTTCTATGACAGTGGAATTAAAGTATGGTACAACATGTGGAAACAATTGACATTATATAAAATGTAAAAACAAAAATGTATTGTATATCTGGTCTTTGAGGGAACAGGAGAGTGTGTACTTACTGCAGAGTAGATTGAGGAGGTGCTGGAGACCAGGGACAGAGAGGAACCATGGACTGTGAACAGAGACAGAGTCATTAGTGATGCACAAAATTCAGAGACCAACTGGTTCAAACAAGGAAACAGATTAAACCATAGGCGGCTGCTGCTATGAATAATATCCATTGTACATTATGTCAAGATATTTCAGCTTGTTTTAAATCCCTTGGTGAACCAGTGATAATGATGTTTAGGAGTACTTTTTAAATCCCTATGATCAGTCAGAAATCGGTCATTGATAAAACTCAACTGGCACAGTGTATGCAAAATGTTTATTTGTTGAAATGTTTACGTGTTGTGGTCTCCTGTATTGTGTTTTTATGCTATTCTATGCTGTTAGTGCTTCATGTCTGTCACTCACTGTTAATGCCTCTTTGAAACCACCTTTGAATTTAAGCTTGGTAGAAATCCCGTTGAATAAATTCTAACTATTTTTCTTAAAAGATGGAGGCTTTATACATTGCTTTGTTCCTCTGATTGGTTGTATGTCATTTCAATTGTGTCCAGAGCCAGTGTTCTTGTGTGTCCGTTGGTACTGCCCCATTACAGTAATTATTTTTATAGCATGGAAGCCACACATTATACAATCCACCACCTATCCATCATAAAATCACAAATAAATTAGGTTTTGATTCAGTGTGTTCAAATTCTAAATTATGTAGCAATGGCATTAAAGAACCTGCTGAGTCTGTATGTTGGTATATTTATAAAACACCTGTGTATCACTACTGTCTGTGTATGTGTGGTACCTTCGTCAGTGCTGTCCCTGAACGATCCGGAGCGACTGATTCCCCGTGTTCGGTCTTCCAGGGAGGTTGCGCTGCCCCCCAGTGGGTGTCCATCTCCGTAGAGGTCAAAGGAGTCCTGCGCTGGGATACTGTTCGAGCGGCTCATGCTGCTGCTGCCTGGAGGTATGTTGTACTGGCACGCGTGGGTGGGACTCACTGAACACAAAAGAAAATATATAGCAATACTAAATAATGGGCCACTAAATCCTACCATTAAATATTTGTGTACAATGAGAGTTGTAGACGTACACAGGTTGGAGTAGTGGTACTTCCCGGTGGTGGTGCACGCAGCCCCTGGGGGAGACATGGGCGACTGGCTGCCCGTGTCCTGAAGGCCTCCGGTCGAATGAGACCTCAGCCACTCCTTCCCTTCTTCGTGGAACGTCTGTCGGGACGAGGGCGGGTACCTGAAACAACCCAAAGGTAAAAGGTAAACTCATGGACTATTGGCTAAAGAACAGTGAGGTGAGAACATCCATGCGAGTTTATTTTACTGTGCATTTAAAGCAACACTATGTAGTTTTAAGTATATGCACCACCTAAAGGCCGCTAGGTGCAATGTCACAAAGCACATATGGACCTGTTAATCAGACATCAGATTTTGCTTTTGGGTGTAAGGTGTGGCATGTAACAAGATAAGCGGTTGAAAATGAATGAATAAATATAAAGCTTATATATATTTACTCATAGCAGTTTGTTATGTTTGTGCAGTGAGTAGTGCCAATGCTAATGCTAATTTTAAGGTATGAACACAAAAAAAACCTAGTTTAGTAATAGAATATAAATACCTGGAGTTGACTTACAGACTTACATATCTTTTTTAGGTTTTAAAATTGGATAAATTATAAGTATCTATGATAAGTGAGTATAGATGCAGCAAATAGTGAACCTTTCCCAGAACATAACATAATTATATTTTGATCCAGAAGACACCATTTTGGCTGATTATCTTTGTTATTTTGTACAATCGGAATGACATATTAACTTATTTTCTTGCCACTTGACATTCAAGCATGTTAACATGTTTGGTGATTTAACTTTTAGATTTGAGTTTTTTTTAACATGACTGCTACAGAAACTATGTTTAACTTGAAATATGAGTCCAAATGTTACATAGTGGAATATCTGGTTTGTTGCTTTTTTAAGACACAGAACCAATGAATGGATTTTGAAGCTGTTATATTGTAAAATTGTTACATAATGTTGCTTTAAAGTCAGAATAAAACCATGCCAGATTAAGCAGAAGTAGAAATGCAGCTACTTCTCACACTCATCCAAAAGCATTCATCATCTACAGTCGGTCAGTGGTCGTTGCCATTCATGTGCTCTCCTCTCATCTCCACAGCAGCTCAGCAGCCGGGCGCCTCTTATCGAGCACATGACAAACGGCCATATTTAATCCTCGGAGGATCATAATTGGGTTTGCATTCATTCCTTTTTCAAGCACAGACTTCCTTCTAACACCCCTCATTACTGCGGCTGTCACATCTGACCCCACTTTGTTCAACACGCTTTGCAAGGCTTTGCAAGGTCCAGATGTGTGACGCTGAAGCACTTGTCCCTCAGTGAAGTGGGAAGGGAACGTTTATTGCAGAGTGAAACATCTAAAGTGTATGAATAAGTGTATACATTTGACTAAAAGCTGAAAGACTGGACAAGCATGCTGATTTATATGACCTACTCAGGATGTAATAATATGGCATTTGAGAGGAGTTTAAAAATGAGGTCTAAATAACAATCTTGCTATGGAACATTAAAAGCATGACATGACTATCCTAATGTAAAATTGTATTTCTTTTAAGATAACGGTAAAGGAAACTACAAAAACATGGAGGGTATAACAAACTAATAAAGCACTCAAAGCGCTTTACATACATTAAGCTATTTAACAGTGTTACAGAACTTCACTGGAGGCAATGTAGGTTAAGTGCCTTGACAGTATGTGGGTGAGAGCGGGATGTTATGTTTTGGGATGTTCTGAGCGGGGCTCGAACAGCTCACCCGTCGGTCGAAGGAAGGCCGCTCTACTTACTGAGCTACTGCCACCTTTGGTCCTTAATGTCAAAATCCAGTTTGTTTCTCTCTTTTTTGTACTGATTCTCAACGCAAATGAATAGAGATCAGGTGTTTCTATATAATTAGCCCAAGATGTAGCTCCCTGCAGAGGTGGTGCCATTATGATGTAAGAGTTATTGTATTAGAAACCAATTCTACTGTACTCTTGGGCATGACCTTCAGTACTTTGAAAATAGAAGACTTTATGTGATGACTCTAATAAGACATGCAAACATTCATGCAACTGTACGGTTGCCTAAGGCAGCATTCATTCTGCTTCTGACTTCTTATAACGCCCGGTCACGTTTCACATACTTCTTTACAATTTAAGATTTTTATAGTAAGACACAGTTCACATTGTGCACATACTTGGTATAGATTTGCGTGCATTTAGAATGTTACACTAATGAGAGTAATCCTACTTATACTCAAGCACAACACACTTCCTGGGTTTCGCAAACATAGGCGCAGCACGATTGTGTACTGGGATGCAAACCTTTCATTTGTGTTTCATTCACATAGCATATACTTCATGCAAGCACTTATTTAAATCTAACATTAAATAAACACACAAGTGCACAATGCAGCAAATGAAGGCTAAACTAAAGTAAAAGTAAAAGATAATTATCATAGTCAATATGTTGTTCCACTCGTCAATAATCTTAATTTAGGATTACATTGGTAGAACAAGCCTCAGTGAAGTAACATCTGTATGTGTGCATATGTACACCTTGCTAATAAACAGAAGATTGCTTTTAAACAACATGTGTGCACAGTGTGAGTGCAGTCAAGTGGAGGACAGGACATGGCACAGACCAACTGAGTATGAGTGCGGCCTGATAAATAGATATAATCTGAGACAAGGCCAAACTTGTGGCCAAATTATAACTATAACAAAAATAATGACTGTAATTATTCTATTTGGTCATTAATGTATTTTGAACCCTGCCCTAGATAACCACACTTTTGTCCATTACATGTAAACTTCTACACCATGCATCACACACACCCCGATGGCCTTAAAATAAAATAATTCATGCAAATGTATGGCCTGGATAAGTCAGTGCAAAAAAAGCAGAAATGCAGATGTACCTCAGTCCCTTTTTGGGAAGCGTGTTTCTGTCAAGAGGCATGCTGTTAAAACACAGAGGATGAGTGAACTCAATGAACCCCAGAAACATTTGTAGATGTCAAACACGAGGAAGAAATTTGGGTCACATTTAACACAAATGACACATTTACGAATGAATAGGACAT
Organism: Neodontobutis hainanensis; assembly: GCA_024349245.1. Lineage (NCBI taxonomy): Eukaryota > Metazoa > Chordata > Actinopteri > Gobiiformes > Odontobutidae > Neodontobutis > Neodontobutis hainanensis. The sequence goes on along the minus strand of JALDNG010000100.1, from coordinate 605,478 downwards.
TTACAAACACAGCACAGGACAATTTTACACCAAAAACACACTTTTTAACCAATTGTTTCATTTTTGAGACTTGTTCAGCTAAACTAATGAGAATAGTAAACTGTTTTTTTCTATTTCCCTATAATCTTGCATGCAGCTTGACAAAACAATGAAAGACTTTCTAGGACTTCTTATGAAAATGAGTAATGTAGCTGTTTTACAGTCTTTGCTCTTGGCATTAAACTGTGATAAACTTAAACACTATTGGACTATATAAAAACAGGAGTTACTGACAAAAAGACTGAGACATGGTAACAGTTTGTAAGTATGATTTGACTGGCACAATTACATTTTTGTGGCTATCTATCAGTAAAGATAAGGTAAGGCTAGTTAAAGGCTGGCACGTTCAAGGTTTGCTTTTAAAGGATAACAGTGATTATAATGAATCTGTGGCTGACCTGACCAGATACAGTGTATTATTTTACAAACCTCTGTGGTACTTTTGTTGCTGTTAGCATTACTAGCTAGCACCTCTGTTCTTCCTAAACTCTAACCATGTTTCAAATATGTGGCTCTGTGAACGCAGTGTAAATTTGTTCATCTTCTGTTTTTCACTAATGCTTTCTGTGAAAATCTGTAAAGGTGTTGGACAGAACTCCAAACAACTAATTTTATAAAAAAAATTAAGCTACAAACTGCCACCATGCCTCTGTTCTAGTTAAGAGTTGCACTTGTAAAGCAGGCGTATTTTAGGAATATTTCAAATTTATCAAAGTCTACTGAGGCAACATCTAATCAATTACTGTTATCTCAAAGTTCTCAAATGAAACAATGTATCAGACCACGTCCAGTCATTTCCCTGTTACTCACCCCTCGGACAGGGTGGACTTGACACTGCCGGTTCGTGTGACCTTAGGCCCGTGGTGGCCGAGCGGCAGATCTATGGACTCAGAGCTGGTGTGCAGACTGGTCATGCTTTGGCAGCTCAGAGTGTCCTTGCTGCCAGCCGAGGAGCTACAGGCAGGCCATGGCCGAGAACTGGAGGGCAGGGAGAGGCCGGAGGCCGGGCTGGAGGCCGGGGAGTCGCTGCACAGCTCTGGGGTTTTACCGAACAGCGGGCTGCTGCCACCGCTCAGTCCACCAGCGCTGCCCAGGCTCCCGGTGCCAGAGGAGGGTGAGTCCAGACTGGCCTGTCGGGCCAATGTGCCGTGAGGACTGCTCAGCACTGAGGGGCACTTCCCAGAGTCGGGCGTGCCCGGGGAGCTGGCCTTGCTGCTGGCTTTGGAGCCAAACAATCTGAGGGTAAAGAGGTGGGTGCAGTCATTTACACATGCTCAGAGGAAGGATGAGCATCTGCTGAGCCTGGTTGAGTTTTAGGTGAAGAAAGTGAACTATGTGTTAGGATGCCCTACAAAGGCAGAGTGCAGTAACTACAACAATGGTAAATGTTGTGTGTTTATAAGGTGCTTTTTGGTACCCTCCTCAGGCCACCAAAGTGCTTTACATCATGCTTCCATTTACCCCATTCACACACATTTAGACCTGGGACAGACAGAGAGAGGGGGAGCTGCCATACGCAAGGCTCTCACAGCCAGCCCGACCACCACTAAACTTACCCTTACATTCACACACATTCATACACCAGTGCTACAGACCCTGGAGGTATGGTGGGTTAAGTGTCTTGCCCAAGGACACAACCACATTATAACCTGGTAGAGCGGGAATCGAACCTCCAGCCTTCCAGTTATAAGACAACCACTCTACCACTGAGCCTTTCACTCCTTTAAATGAAACTGAAAAACTCCCATCAAATGTTTTAACCACTGGACAAGTATCTCCTTTTACTTTAGAAGCCCTTGAGTGATACAGTTTATTATATCATAGAATAATGTGAATACCACAGAAACCACAGAAAATATGTAGTTACTGCACTTTGGTTTTGTAGGACAGGTTGAGCCAATTTTATACATAAACCTCTTTGGCAAAAACATCAAGCAAGGGAAGGGTATTATAATGGCATTAAAACTTGTAAAAAAGTAGCAGGAGATGAAGTTCAGGAGAAACTTGCAACATTGATTACTCATTGAACTCTACTCCAGTAATTTATATTGACACATCTGTTCTCACAGCTTTGCGTTTCAACTTTGTGACTTCACTAAAGCAGATTTGTTAGGCCTCTCAAACCTGTCTCCTTCCACCTTTGCCACTTCTCCATTTACGCCTGTCGTAGTTTGTCACAGCAGTCTCAATTAAAATATGGCTGATGGAAAATGAAGCTTGAAACATGCAGATGAAACAGGTCGGTTTGACAGATCGGATGGGACGATGTTTGGACACAATCTTGTAATGAGCCGGAGATTGGTGCAGAGGAACCTGTGCCTCCTGTCTGTTCTGATCTACTCCTCTAAAGTAGGTTGGCCTAATGTGAAAGAAAAGCCATTGCACTTTTATCTTGGGAGCTATATTTCATCTGCAGAGGCACATCATACGCACTGGGGAATGTAATATCAGCCTCTGGCTGTGCATCAAGTAAACTCTCAACATCAATTTCTATGAAGGCACTGAAATGTGATAAAGTTTGTGCTTCCAAATATGTTAGAAATAGATAACAGTGAGTAAAAAACTGCCACTGCTACTGAAACTGCTTTTACAAGACAAAGACGTAATATAATATTTATATATTATAGTGATCTGGAAAATGAGCCTCACCTTTTATGTTACCTTTAAAATCTGTTGGCAGTTTTAATTTGCATTATTATATTAAAAGCCCATCACACTTAGTGACATGTAATGTTTCTTTAAAATTCTAAATATTTGCTAGTCAGGGAACAGAAATACCTGAGGCCAATACAACAGACTTTCATTTAGGGCAAAAGTAGACGAGCTTCGCTAGGTTTATACATCCGGGTAGGGCTGAGTGATAAATCAAAGTAATTCATGAAAGAGTTTCAGTTTCCAGTCACTGTACACTCTGTGAAGGCTGATACTGCTGCTAGCACCTTGAGCAGTTCTTCAGACGATATAGACACTAATAATCATCAGAAAAAGAGTGTCATATAGTTTCTGTAATACCTTCTGGGTGTGAATATACACCTGACAATCTTGTTACTGAAATGGAATCTTTTACATAACAACAATGAACAAAACTGTCTGTGGTAAATGTTGGACAAAAAACAAAACAGTGGGAGACAGAGACAGACATGAGCAGTGTTGTGTTTAGGGACTGACCTCCGAAACGTTGGAGAGGCGATGTCTGGGTACTTGGACCCTGGTTGTCTCAGACCGGACTGTCCTGTGGAGCAAGAGGTCGGACTGGACTTCGGCGAGGTGGACATTCCCGCTGCGTTTTCTTGTTCCTGGGTCTTTTCTGTTTGGGAAATGGTGATGGGACTGCAGCGGTCCGAGCCCACTTTACTGCCGTCCCTCCGTTTGTGGCCCGTCGTTGGTGTTCCTGTGGCTCCTCCAGATTTCCCGCTTACGTTGGATTCGATGCTGCTGGAGCTGGAGCGGTGGCTGTTGCGGGCCACCACTCCGCTGGAGGATTTAGCTGGTCGGGGGAGAGAGCGGTACTGCAGGGACACTTTGGAGCCCCCACAGCTAATCAGAACTGCATCGTCCTGGGGCTGGGATCCGTCCAGGCTGGTCTTACGCACCCCCACAACTCCTGTGCCTTTCCCCAGAGCGGCTGAAGACTTGGGGGCTTTTCCCAGTGTGGCCGAACCACTGGACAGTGTTGCGCCGCTGGAGGTGATCAGAGCGCCACTGGGACCAGGAAGCTTCTTAAATCCAAATGAAGTGGCTGTAGGAGGGCGAGCAATGCCAGAGGGGGGTTTCTTGCCTTCATCTCCGCTGCTCTTCCCAGCGTCGGAGGGCGAGCGCTGAATACCAGAGGAGCTTTTAGAAGAAGCCTTGCCTTTCTCCGAGGCCTTTGCGTCATCAGTTTTACCTGTCGATGTGAATAAACACTGATTAAAACTGATACAAAAGATTTGCTTCAGAGGTTTCTGCACCCACAACCTGTTTCCAACATCTGCAGCAGCCACTAAAACAGAATTAGTGTAAAAACAGTAAGAGAGCCAAAATTGCACTAAAACCTAAAGACTTTTTATTCAAACTGTGGAAAAAGCTGCACTGTATAAATTTATATACAGCTGAAAATATTACTTTATGTTTTCAGATATTTAAAACACCATAGAACGGAGTAAATTTCATTACTTTTGGTTAAAGACAAACTGAGCACTAGAGCTGTTCTCCTCTGTATATTTCTGTTCTTTTGATTAAAGTCAATCCATCTTCCATTAAGCATTAGGTATTAGGTCTCAAGGTGCTGCTGAGTTCCATTTAAGCAACACCTTCAGGCATACCTAATGCTAAATGGAAGATTATGTGAGGTGCGTAGATATGTAAGCACCTTTATACCTTTAATACACATAGTTGAAAGTATATAACTTTCTGTCTTGAACTTTCTTTAAATACCTAAAGCCCACGTCACACTGTGTGACGATGCATTAGTCTGTGGCCTAAAAGCAGTCGTAAGTCGGACAGTGTGACAGGATCAAAGATGAGCAATCTCTTAGACACACAACCATAGATTCTCCATGACAAATATCAGAGTGTCAGAAATTTTGGATAGTCTTAGCAAATCCTGCAACAGCCGCAGTATAGTAAAGCGTAAAGCTAGATGGCTATGTGAACAAAATCTCTTTTTGCAACACTGAAACCCAGCTGTCTTCTTCATCTAAACTCTTGGTCCTGTGAATGCCACTAAAGTTGACAATTGTTGGCGTTGCCTGTTTCTGACCCAGGTTGTACACTCTTGATTGTGACTTTACACTCTTATCCTAAAGCCTTACCTTGTGTTTTAAGGGCAGCAGAGGAGGTCTTGGTTCGAGGTGGTGTAATGCCCACCTGAGCCGACATGCCCCGTCTCCAAGAGCCCGTCTGGGACATCTGAGCCAGGGCACTAGCCTTTTGCCCTGGGTCCTCGTACTGACCCTGAGTTTGGGAAGAAGGAGACGATGAGGAGGGCTTCCATCGAGACGTGCCGCTGCTGGGGTCCATGTTCCCGTCCAGCTCCTCCTCCACCTTCTTCAAGTCCTCAGCTCCGGCCCAGCTGCTGCTCACCTCCGGCTCAGCATGCTTCGACCGGCTTCCTCTCTGGGACTGAGGGGGCAAACGCAGGACATGTATTAGACATCAATAACAGCACTTTTTATTGATTGGTTTTTAATTGTGTAAATTTTTAATCAGTAGACTAAAAAATAAACTAAAACATCAATCAAGTGACTAAAGTACTCCTTAATTGGATAGTTGCTTATGTTACTGCTCCTTTTCTTGATTTGCGGAAGGGTCTATAAACGCCTGGTCCTGCATAATGGTGAGGCTTTTGAAAATATTGCCATTATTTAATGAGGAAAAAACATGTTTAGAAATAAAGTATGTGTATGTATCAGATTCAGTTAGAAGCAGTTTCCCATTCACTCTATTCCTATTATGTTTGACTTATATACAAGTCAGTCAGCCAGTAAAACAAGCTCTGACAAATGTATACCAGTCAGTATTCATAATGCATTAATCCTAACAGATTCACAACCTTGTTCTTTTATCACAGTTAGACACGTCTCTATTTTGCATAAACCCAAGGCCGGTTTGAGTCTGACAGATGACAGAGGAAGTGAAGGCCACAGCACAACTCTCCTCAGAGACTTGGTTTCTTTGGCCCCTTATGAAATACTGGGGCTCTTTAAAGACAAGGAGCGTTGCAACGAAGACTGGCCATCTGTCAAGGTATAAGACTTGTTATCAGCACGGTTCGTGGGTGTTTGTGTGCATATATAAGAGATCTGGAGCCAAAGATAGCTTAACTTCTTTTCTTTGTGGCACCTGTGTTTTTTTTTAAATAGGACTTCTTAGAAAAGAGGGATTTAGATAGTATAATATATAATGAATATACAGTATTTCACAAATTCATTTTTGTTGAATTGTCAGCTGGAAACACTAAAGATTAAGAGGTGTAATCCTAAGCAGTTTTGCTTAAACAATTGTATTAACATAGCAGCTGAATATGTCTTTAGTTGTTCGTCACATGACATTGTAAAAAAAGTGAACTAAAAGTGAAGAGAAAGAACCTTTCCATTCTGTAAAGGACACCGTTTCCCAGTGTAGTTTGTACTTTACGTGACTCTCTATTGTACAAAGCATACTGTAAATGGCCACTTTCATGATGTAGAAGCAAGACAGCAAGAAGCCTTTTATCACGGCAGCAACAATTTGAAATATTTTTTTATTTGAAATATTCTTTATTTAACCAAACAAGTCCCACTGAGATTACAAATCCCATTTTCAGGGAGTCCTGGCCCCAACAGGAACCTATCCACACAGAAAGAATCCACCTGGCCCTGGCCCACATTGTTAAGCAGCAGAGTGTGAGAAGACAAATATAAAATAACTGGAGTGTATATTTTGCAGTGTAGGCCCACTTAAAACAACTAAAGCATGAACTAAAACTTTTTACAAATCAGTCCAAATAGTTCTCAAAGCTGAAGCTCAAACCATGCTTTAATTGTGTGAAAGATAATTTTTTGTTTTTTTTGGGGCATTTTTTGGTTTGGACTTTACAGCAGAGACAGGACTGGTCCCGTATGTTCTGTTGCTCTTCACCTGGGCTTCCTTGTTTTTGCGTGAAGTACTTGTGGCGGTGTAGGCTGGTGTGTTTATATCATCGGTGCTGATGTTGTCCAACGTGTCGCTCAGGCCACTGCTCACTGAACTGCTGTCGTCCCAGCTACAGACACAGAGAAAGACAGAAAAAACAGATGACCATGACACAACTCATAGATTCAATACACTCCCAAATCATTTTCAATTATTGGACAATCGTTCTTTCGAGCATGAGTGACTTGTGGGTATTTGCTTCAAAAAATGTTGCTTATTAATCATCATCTCTTCTAATTTACATAATGAGGATAAAGGGTCCCCATCATTAGCGCTGTCATCATTGAGCTGTTGTCAGAGGCTGATAGACACCGCTCACTACACTAAACACAGAGCATATGGATCAAACACACGCCGTTTCATTACAGCACAATGACACGTCAGAAATCAGAATTCTCTGATTTACAAAACCATTTAGTGCCATCAGAATCAATAAATCAGGCCCCATCACGAGATATTAGCAGCTGTTCTTCGTAAAGCAAGGGAATAATGAGTCTTTCTGAGGCAGACAGAGACCAAAAAAGGGTTTCCATGGCAACGAGACAAGTCTATCAGCTCGACTTTTTGATTTATTATACAGATAAAATAGCCACTAGAAACTCGTTCAACATGGTAAAGGCTTTTATACAACTCTGTGAGTTTGAAGCATTAATTAACCAAATCCAAATTGTATATTAAAGCCCTTGCAAATCCAAAGATGAGTTAAGTTAAAAAGGCAACTAAAAACCAGTTAAGGTCAGATTTAAACACTAAACCTATCCAAATCCAGTTTTAAACAGGTTAAAACATTTACATTTACATATAGGCTTCCTCCCACCGTCCAAAGACATGCATGTACAGGTTAATTGGCAACTCTAAAGTGTCCTTAATGAATGAAGGTAAGAGTGAATGGTTGTCTGTCACTGTCTCTATATGTCAGCTCTGCAACGAACTGGCCACTGTCCAGGGTGTACCCCGTCTCAGGCCCAAAGCTGCTGGGATAGGCTCCAGTCACCCATGACCCCTAACGGGACAAAGCGGTAGAAGATGAATGAATAAAAAAACGGTTTAAGTAAAAGCATCTGGACCCAGTTTTCAAGGTGTATGTTTTGTCTCTATTTCCAAGAGACTTTATCAATTCTGAGATCAACTGGTAAGAGAGTTGAGGTTTATCTCTAGAGGGAGGAGTTTCCCCTGAAACCAAACCTGATGGACCAGTCTGCTCTGGTCTCACAGTCGTTGGTCATGAAAAGGAAGTGTGACTCCTGATGTGAGAGTCGTAAAGGCTCAGGAGAGTCATTAGTGACACTGCTCCATTCAGGTGCTGTGTTTGTTGTTCTATGGTAAGGCTCTTTTGATTTAGGTTTAAGAACACTGTTATAAATACTAGGCAACATAAATCTGAGGCCACCTCCTCTTTTCAAAGAGGGCTTTTCCATTTTCACAAAAATGGCTTCTTTCACTCCTCCCTTAAACCCTCTGGCCTCTCTGGACAAAATTTGGACATTGCTGTCCTCAAAGAAATGTCCTTTCTCTTTGAGATGGAGGTAAACTGCAGATTCAGGTCCTCGAGGAGTGGCTCTTCTGTGTTGATACATCCTTGTGATTCACAAGGGGCTGTATAGAACAGTGACACTGCACCCTGCACCAACCCTCCACCTGAATGGAGCAGTGTCACTAATGACTCTCCTGAGCCTTAACGACTCCCACATTTGGAGTCACACTTCCCTTTCATGGCTGACTATGAGACCAGAACAGCCTGGTCCATCAGGTTTGGTTTCAGTGGAAACTCTTCCCTCTAGAGATATAAGCTCAGCTCTCTTACCAGTTGATCTCAGAATTGATAAAGTCTCTTGAAATTAGAGAAAAAACATCTTCACCTTGAAAACTGCATCCAGATGCTTTTACTTAAACCTTTTTTTCAAGATGTCCTGTATGACTGAGAACCTTCACAAACATGTAGAGTAAAATGTCTTTCCTAAGCTAATTATACTTTTTTAACAAGCCAGTTCACACCATTAATAATTTATCAGAGACAGAGATGAGACTCAAAGAAGAGTTTGACAAAAGTCTGTCTTAAGCAGCACTGTCTGACGAGAACATAGTGTCATTCATTTTGGTAAGTTAGTTCAGAAAAAAGGCCAAAACAAAATAAAAAGTCAAATCCATCTGATGCTGGCCAAATTCATTTAACTGTTTTTCAAGTCCAACTCAGACCACCATTTAACATCTGTCTAAATGTAATTAAAACCTATCAAAGTCCAGCTAAAATCACATAAAACCTGTCCAAATCCATGTTCAAACATAATAAATTAGTATTAATATTTTTTTAAAAACAACCAAAGTCTACTTAAAGAGCAACATAAATTGTCAAAGTATCACTGAAACCATTTAAAACTTTTCTCTGTTTAAAATTTTAAAATTTTCCTGTTTTCTTTTATGTTTGTAAAAAAAAATAAAAAAAAAATAATAATAAATATATATATATATATATATATATATATATATATATATATATATATATATATTATGTCCATCTGGAACTTGCCACAGTCCAGATGAAATGCTTTTAAACCCATACAAATCCTTTAAAAATTCGTCTAGAGACTGACTGGTTAGTTAGACTTTGAACTGGTTTGAACAGGTTTCAAACTATCAAACCAAACATTAAGAAAAATAAAGCCTGTTAGATCACAAAAAATCCTGTGCGTTTGAAGATAGACACATGACGTCCCACAGGAGCAGAGCTAAACTGATTTTCTGTTATAACAGATCTAAAAAAATTGATCTTCGACTCACGTTATTATTCACATGACAATAAACTGCAGGATTAAAGAACAGAGCAAGAAAATAAAACAGTCTTTATCTTGTCTTTTGTACAGCTCATGTGAAGAAAAAATCAATTTCAGGTCGTGGTTCTGTTGTGTTATTGTAAACCGTGGACAATTTGTGATCTTTCCATCTGTTATGTGCCAGTTCCTTTTCATTCAACATATTTTTTCTATGAAATTGATGTGTAATGGGTTGAAGAGACTGTCAGACAAATAAATCCTAGCTGGCATTTTCATCAAATGGAGCTCTAAGTGGATCTCTGACATCAAATATGAGCTTAACCAGAAAAGAAGAGGAGTGTTTATAGCTAAAACCTGCAGGAAATCGATACATCTGTAAAAACATGGCCGACTTGTTTAGCTTTAGTCATTTCTTTTTCTTGTGTTTTTTCAGGAGCTGAGTGGTTCTGACAGATTTGACTGGATTGGAGAGTACATGAAGGTTAAACAGAGGTGGTTCTGGGCTGGAGCCTGTGACAGGTCCCGAGTCACCTTCAGAGCTGAGGTGACAGGTGGAAGTAGTCCCCTCTGGCATTTCCTTTGAGACAACATTAACAGAGACAACCTAATGGAGTCTTTCAAAGGGACTGGATGGACTTTAAAAACAGAAAAAAAACTGAGTGAACTCCAAAAACATTGAAATGGTTGTTACACCTCAACAAATGGACGCCAGATGGTATGGTTAATATCACATCATTCTTATGAATATGTCTCACTGCCCAATGCAGGAGGCCCTGGACATCATTTAAGAGGGTCCTCGGAAGTCCTGCTATTTTCTCTAAATTAAATGTTTTAAAGTGTAACTAAACACTAGCCTAAATTAATACAAAATGCGTAACAGCTGTTTGACTGGGAAAGAGTGTGGATTAAGATGTGAAGAAAGTTACATAGAGTTGCTTTAAATAGCCCAGATAATTAGCACATTAATACATCTAGTTACTGAATAGAAAAAATATTTTATTAAAAGGATGCTGACAACAGTGTAATTTTTTTTCCTAATGCTAAATGAGAACTGCAGTTTACAAGGGGTAGACAAATATAGCACAATTTAACATCAATACAGTAAAAAATTATTTCCCCCAAAGACCTTTATCTGGTCTCCATTTCCTGGTCTTTAGTCCAGTTTCTCTTTAAATCTCTTTCTGCATGGACATGTATATACAGTATGTTCTGCATGTATACTGTTCTCTGTTTTAAGTTAATGTTCTGAATCGTGCAATCAGGTGCAATTTAACAAGTAAATTGCAAAAAAAATAAGCTGAAGATGACCTAAACACAATAACCTGATGGTCCATTCTTTAATGTGTAATCCATAATGAAAGAGAACATAAAGAGAGATCCTTTTGGACTCGGTCTTGTTAAAGCCGAGGCAGATGGAGCCAGTGCAGCTCATTGCCTCCCAGTTCTTATCTAAACATCAGCATCAGTCTGATCTCTCCCCTGACTCCAATAAATCACTCTGAGGGTGGCACAGAGCAATAATGAAGCGCTCACTGAGGAACTGCGAGTAAAACGATTTGAATTATTACTTAATCACTATTGCTTCGTTCACAAAATGAGCTCTTTGAAAGGCCCCAGGAGCTGTATTACAATGTATTACAGATTACACAGCACTGCAAAATGACACTCTTAGTTCTTATTTAACAATTTAAAGAAACAACAGTTACAGAAGTTGCAGATTTATTTCAAGGTTTCAACCAATTAAGATTTGATAAATACTCTGGAGAACATAATTTATTTCCAAGTGGCGGAAAAACATGATGTTATATGAGCTTGTGAAAAAAAGAGCTTGAATCACTTAACAGCGCATTGTAACAGGAATCATCTGTGGAAAAAAAAGAAAAATTATCAAGGATTTTAATAAATGAGATGTTCGAGAGAGAGAAAAGAGATGTAACGTGAACAGAGATAAATACTGGCTTCAATAATGTTTAACAAGGAGGAGATAATTGTTGCTCTGAGACTGATGTCGGAGCTAAAGATTTTCGATCAGCTCTAAACTTCAGTTTGGTGTAATGTATTATTATTTTGTGGAGGAGAAACTGGTCCGGTTTTACTTAACTGGGTTGAACAGAGAAGATGTGAATAAATACAGTATCTCTGAAATGAGAGGCACAGTGTCGGAGACCACCTCTACGTTTATTACGAGATAAACCTTGTGTTAGGGAAAGTTCAAACCCATTTAGGAACTTGTTGGTGACCACACAGCAGGACCAAGACATATCTTTATTAAACAACTGCACTGACATATCATACATGTACATTTTGCAGCATTTTTACATGCTTTGAAAGCTTCTGTGGCATTTTTGGAATAAACAAAATGTGTCTGCTGTAACCTCTGATTGAACAAAAACTGTACAATATTTTAAATTATACATTAAGAATTTTTTTATATTTTCACTGTAAAAAGCCATGTTACTGTCTGAAATTAGACTAAACAAACATATTGCAAGTGTTTGTCAATAAATGGACCACACCAAACTCAAGACATACTATATACTGTTTTAACACCAGTCTTTCAAGTCAGAGTAAGATTTGAAAGAGGAACAGTCTCCAAAACTGTGCCAAAAGGGCTCCTGTGATAAAGTCAGCTGTAAGAAACCTACTTCCCTTGTTCCCCTTAAAGCCTGTCTGCCTGTAATGGTCTGAATATTTCATGGCCGACTCTGTGGATGCGGTCTGACAGAACTGTGTTGGACCACGCTCCTCCTCCCCCAGACCCGCACTTTCACATTCGCGTCATCAAACATCCTACGGGAGCGGGCCGCATCCCCAGAAAAAGGCACAGGCGAACTCAGTAACCCTTCAGCTGGGGACGGCTCGGGCACGACTTTTGGTGTCGTAACATTTTTAAATTACCAATGAGCCACGATGTACAGAGCTGAGAGAAGAGGGGGGCTGCAGGGAGGACACTGGCTGCTCTCCCGTGTGTCAGAAACAAGCTGCTCAAATGGGCAGATGGTGCTAAAAAAGTCCCCAAAAATCCAATATGAAATATGAAAGCACTTATCTTTTAACATTTTCAAATGCAAAGTCATGGATTTGATTTGTATGACCGACATGTTCCATTTTTATTTATCTATGAAAATTCACCTTTAAATAAAAACCCAGAGGTTCCTGAATTATTTGCCAATATGTATTATATGTTCAATGTAATTAACTGCCACAGAAAAAAAAAATTGTATAGTGTCCGAATAAGTCCACCTTATTAAAACCTTATGTGGTGATTGAGGGGTAAATCCAAACCTATCCAAACTTTAATTCAGTCTGTAGTAACATGACAGCAAAAATATAAAATAATGTCCCTTTAATGACAAACTATGAATAAATACAGTGCCTAAATATAAAAATGAGTCTATAAAGAGAAAAAGCATGACCTGCTTCTGAAATCCCAGGTTGGCTTCATTTACTGCAGCAGATTAATCTTTATTTGAGACTATAGCTCAATCTTAGGTAGGGCCCAAAAGCCAATTTACAGGTTAAGACTAAGCTAAGGAGTAATGCACAGCCAGGTGAAGTCAGGTGTTCACACCATCCACTCTACATGGATCTTATTTAATTGCAGACTTAATTACAAGCCTTTGATTTCGCTCCTGCTGTTTAGCTGCGTGAAGCTGGTCCCATACTAAGAACAAACTGCTCTGGCTTTGTTCGACCATGCAAACATTATCTCATGCAATATTCAGAGCTGTAGCTCTAGTTCCTTCAACAGCTCATGGCAGCATTTACTCTTACGTCCAGCACTGAAATCACACACCCAATGTTCTCATTCATCCAGGTACGCACAAGACGTTTAGAAGTAGACATCTGGATTTAGTTATAAAGTTTAGAGATTGATCGTATCTTGGATGAAAAGAAATAAGCTTCCAGATGCTTACGTTTTAGCTACTACCGCATTCATCTAAAGGAAATATAAGATTAGATTTTTCCCAGTCATTTCAAAACCTCCTGAATGACTTGATCAAAAACCATGCCACAACATCTTTTTAAAGCTGTTTTTTTAGTGAGACCAATTCATAAATAAGACCAGAGTGTATCGAGATTCAAGAGCAGTGCATGACAAGTTGGAAAAGATTTGAGACAGATCTTTGATTAGGTCCAAACTCATAGAAGTATTGATACTGAAGCAGGAAGAGTATCTTTTTATTTTATTTTTTATAATAAAAAATTTAGTAGATGGTATGTAATAATTGAAATGAAAGTTAAAGCGTTCATCCAAATAGTAAAACAGTGGTGGTCTTGGTCAGTGTCCATTGAAAATCCCAAAACAGAGACAAATATAAAGACAAAAACAAAAACACTTTATTCTACTTTCCATGTTACTATGGCAACCAAAGCAGCTGGTCCACTGGTAATTTTTTATTTTTATTTTTCAGGAACACAAAGGCCATTTTATCTGAATAACCATTCAAACCCATTTAGCAAAACATTGATGCATCAATCAGCTGTGAGCATAGCTCATGTTTAGCTGATGCCACTTAACATGAGAAGGCTTGTAATAGATTAAAACCACAATGTTAATAAAGCTGCAAGCCATTCCTAAACCATTCATAAATGGTAACAACACATTAATAAACAAGACAAAAGTGACATGTTTTTTGTCAAATAGTGAGACAGCAACAGATTGAACACCACACTTACTAAACTTACAAATTGTAGGCTCAATTCAAAGTCTACAGTAGATTTACAGTTAATGTGTCGCTAATGTTGTAACTCATTAATAACTCACTAAGTCCAGTTGCAAAATGTTACTAAAGAAATGGATCAAGAAAAGCAGGTTTAAGAGCTTACATACTAAATAGTAATACATACTAAATTAAAGAAGGTCTAGGTACTGCACAGCATTTTTATCCAATTTATTTCAATGAAACTCATAACCAAACTATGCAATTTTTTGAGTAGTACAGTTTAAAAATGCTGTAAACTCACCTCCTCAGGTCTAGACGGAGCCTCTCCTGTTTCCTACCGCGCCCACCACCCTCCACCTGAGACTGAACGACTGAAGTGACACAACTGGGTGTCCAGAGAAGAAATGGGAACGAGAGAAAAGGAAGGAAAAAAAACACCACCTCGCTCTACTTTCACCCCCCCCTGCTGCTGAAGCTGGCTGCCGCTCCTCTCTCCAACCCCCCCTTCCTCCCTGAGAGATGAGGGCCCTCTACAGCCAATCCGACGAGTCGACACAAGGGTTAATTAAAGAAGGATGACGACGCAGGGCCGAGCGGAGGATGTTGTATGCCGACTGTGAGCTGCTGCTGATGCTGAATGGCTCTGACTGGAAGTGAGCTCATACATAATACGTGAGGTGGCCCAGAAAGTGAGGCCAAACAGCTTTGTGTGGGAATATAGCACATTTTTTAAATCGTATCTACAGTGTTTTGTTTCCAGACATATGAGTTTAAATATAAAATGATCAGAGGAAATTTACACATAAATATTGTGATCATGTTTAGGCAGGAACTATGTCTGGTTAAGGTTATTTGAAGATAGCAGTGCACCATATGTTACAAAAAACATCTACATAATATAATATAGAATATATTATATTATAATATACTATAATATATAGATATAATATAGAAATACAATACAAAAATAATTCACATGCAAACACCCCTGAAACAAGTGAAATCAGATTCCAGCCTTTGATTAACTTCTGATCAATGAAACCCCTTCCCCATAGGAATATAAACTCAGCTCTCGCCAGTTTAACTTAACTTAAGTTTAAGTTTAAACCCTTTGGTTGAGGGATGAAACTCTCTAAGTGAAGTGAAGTGGATCTGGAATACCTCCGGTGGAACACAGCTTCAGCTAAACTCGATTCTACCAGACCAATCACAATATGCTTTGTTTCTGTGATTGGTTATTCAAAATTTGTCGAACTGTTTCCTGAATTATGATTAGTTAAGTTGTAAGTTGTATATGTGTTTAATCTGTGTGAATATAATCCAACTCTAATCAAAATGGACCTAATGCTCTGTACAGAATAGAAAAAGTATAATGACGACTGGCCAGGCTAGGATGAAACATCTTCAACTCCCATCTACATCTGCTGTATGCCCAGATACTTTCTTCTTGACCTCTGATTCACTAATCCAACATTTTCCTCCCTTAAATAATGGCACAAAATGATGGAACAAACACAAGTTAAAAGATGATGACATTTTGATTATATTATTATATATTATATAATATATAATAATATAATTATATAATAATAATAAAATTATATTAATATTATAATATTTTCTATAAGAAGCTTGCAGTTTTCCAGTAAGTTATCAGTATTGAAAGGTGAAGGGTCTATTTTTCTTTGCAGTGTTGTAAATAAAGACTCCAAATGCACCGCTCACACTCCTCCGCAGCCTGTGAGCTTCTATGGTAGCCCTGCAGGGACACACTGTTGTCTATGAACAAACAAAAACAATTTAATACTTATACAATTCCAGTTGACGGCACTGTACTCGACCAACACAAACAGTGTTATCTAAATGATAACATCTGTTAGTGCTTCTGACGTTTTCAGAGCGGCTAATACAAGATAGATTTTTGGATAAACAGACTAAATGGTTTCTGTCATCGCTGAATCAATTTCTTCGGCTAAAATTTTTTCCAAAGATATGACTCTATTCATCCTGTGACAGGCGTAATGAGTTTGCAGAGATAAGAATCGACAAAGCTCCTTTCATCAGCTAATTCACTTTTCAGACACGGTGCCTGACTCTGCTGTGGATTATGAAAATATAATCGGGTTAAATGACAAATGTAATGCTCTAATTATTCTGCAGTGCACTGTTTATAAAGCTCAGAGCAACTTTATATTGTTTGAGGCTTTTTATCTGTCACTGGACTTTTTATTGCACAGATATGATTGGTTGAGCTCAGTGATGTAAAAGTAAGTGAGACAGTTGGTGAACCTCTTATGAACTGCCAGCAACTCCTCTTTCCCAGCATGCATTATGGCAAGTGCCAGTCTGCTGTCATTAGCCCCTTCCTCTTCTGTTGACACATCTTAATTCTTCTAATACCGTCATTATTTTATTATTTTATATACAGGTAATGTTTTGTTTTAAATTTAGACATATCCTGAAAAACTATGTTAGTCCATGTCCACACTCATGGAGGTCAGTGTTTGGTGAAGGTATAGTTAAATAATTAAAAAGAAGGCCGTTTTCATCCAATTCTAAACGTAGTGTGGATAAATAAACATAATCTTGGTTTGTCTTGATATCCGAAACCAAGACAAGACCAAGTAAAAAATAAGTTTGAGACCGAGACAAGACAAAGCTTTCTACAAAATGGAGTTATGAGCTACCATTACACTCAATATGGACACTGACAAAACTGTGACTAGTTAAATGCGTATGACTTGGAGATATTAAAAATTAGGTGAAATTTAGGTGATTCAACAAAAAATCCTTCGCCCTCTGTTTAAAGATTTTTTGTAGCTGGATAAGAAGATCTCTGGCTTGTATTGAGTAGTGAGCACTTGTCGAGCTGCACGCCCTCACGATCGACAGCTACAGATGTACTTGTCATGTTCACGTTGTCGCATTGCAGCAGGAAGAGTGGACGTCCTTCTGCCAGTCCAACCAGGCAGCGCTAACATTGTGCTTTCTGTCACTGCTTGGCAACAGTTTCCAACTTGTCCCTCCAAGGTCACTCTGTAACTGGCTTTAATTGAATTGTGCTGCACCGGAAACTGCAGTTGGTGACAGCTTAGATTTCTTTTTTGTATCAGAGCACGTTTCTTTCTACCCATATGCAAGTTTTATGTGGATGTAAAGCTTTAGGGGCCACAGTCTTGATTACAATTTGAAACCAACTTAATGTCACACTCAGTACGTTTACATTCATGTAGAATTAGTCCAATTATAACCAGAGTTTTAAACTGCTGTAAACCCCTTACTTCGATTCAGGGTGCAGTCATTTTTTTTATTTTGGCTCCTGTTTGTCGGGTGTTTTGTTGTAAAACTTCTATAAAGAACAAGCTAGCCTAATTACAGAGGGCATTGGCAGATTATATTAGCAATGAACGAGTCAATTTTAACATTAGCTTCTGTTCACTTTTAAACAAAGGCCGCTCAACACCACATTAATGCAACATTGGCCTGAGCAAAGGTTAATGTAAACTCCAACAAATTAAGTTAATGTGTGAAACAGAGGCATGAGAGCAAGGCCACACTTCAACCACACTTCAAGTTTGACCTGAAACCCTATTTATAAAAATTATTAAAAAAAACTTATCCAACACTTTGCTCTTTTGATTTCTCTACATGCATGTGGCATAGTCCTTGCTAGTAAAAATGAAAAATACAGCTGAGATGTTTTAACTGAGCCATTATTATAGTCCACCTAAACTCTGCATGTAAACTTTCTCAATCTCTATCATCAAAATTAATTTGTCAAATCATATCAAACCAGTGTGCCTAGACATTGAAAACGTTACAAGACAGTGTGTAGTGTAAAAAATAGCAGTAAACAATACCAACAGTTTTTGTGAGTGACCCTTTTAAAAAAAAATATTAAAGTTTTAGATAATAAATAGATTCTCATTTTATCACTGCAATGTCTGGGTTAAATATATTTTAATGACTTTTGACAATTTGGTTCTTTTTAAATAGACTGTGAGGTGCCAAACAGATGCACCATATTTGGACAAACTGTGTGCTCTCGGTGAAAGGAAGTAAATATTGGAATAGCCTCCCAGTAAGAAATTGTTTAACTTTTTTTTCTAAAAACAATGGATATGATCAAATCAAATCTGTTGTGTCTCTTGTGGTTTATTGTATTTTTGTTTTTCTGTGTGTTATTTGACGTTACCTGCCTGGGCACAGCTGATGTAAATGAGCAGTTCTGCTATAATCAGGCACATTTACATCTGTGGAATTTGTTACAGATGTTCATTAATGTCCCTATTAAATAAATTAATAAATAAAATTAAAAACAATCCATTAAAAGGATTGTGAGTCAACACAATCTGAGAAAAGACAAAGCATTAGGCAAAATCACAATAAAGTGAACCATCCACAATGCAGGAGAAGGCCCGATACAACAAAACCTAACAAGTAATACATTTTATTTATTCCCGCCTTGAAGCAACATAACCAATCAGTCTAATAAATGAATTCCTAATCTCAGAAAACTCTCGAGGCACAAACATTGTATCGGCAGGTGAAAAAAAAGCTGCTGCTTTGTCTTCTGTGAAAACACACAGGCAATTTACAGAAAACTTCAATTAAAAGTTTGAAATTACCTCTTAGTGTTAGAAACGATATCCAGAGTGCTGCTGGTAATTTAGGGTTTGTCTGATACTGCACTACATCAATGTCAGGGATGGGATAAATTAATGGAGTGAACTTTCTGTTTTATTTTTAATTTTGTTCATATTACATTTAAAAGACAGAATGCATATTTGTTTGTCATGGAGATTGTGCTAAAGCTAATGATTGAAGTGTAAGGAAAGCTTTAATTATTTAAGTCTAATTACGCAGTTATTAGCTACAATGGTCAATTTAAGATGTCAAAATGTCTATTTGGAAATCTGACATCAGAGTGCAATGGCATTTCTTCTAAACAGAAAATGTAAAAAATATATGACATGCCCTGAGACCATAAGTAACTCTGCTTAAACCTGGCCATAATGGTGTTCTGTATGCAATGTATGACCTGTTGCATTATGCATTATGCTCCAAATTATCTTCACATGCCCTGCTCTGTGAGTCATCTATAAGATCCCTCTGTTTCCCATAAATCCCATGTGATAACACCTTCAGCCTGTGGGCGGGTCAGTCTGAATCAACCTGCACAAGAGTCGATAAAGGACATTCACTCTGTGAGTCAGCCGTGAGTCATTGGATATACAAAATTCATCACAACTGATTTAATTTATAATTCATTAGGGCTGATAAAACCTAATTATGCAGTTTCCACAGAGGGTGAATGAGTGAAATTGTGAGGTCAGTGGATCTGTTGCTGAAGTGACCCATGAGAAAATCTTCTAGACTGGACATACGTCACTAATAATCATTTGCATTCAATTCATACTCAACATGAAAAGACAAGTGGAGAGGTCAGGAGTAGGTCTGGAGCAGACTAAGGCCACAAACTAAGGGCCGGGGCACACATGCTGCTGTTGGGCTGTTTCATCTGGCCCGCCATGATTTACTAATAATGTACTGATAACATAGTGTTAATTGCACATTTTGTTAAAAATAAACATGTTTTTACTGAGCATAAGTGAGGTAAATGTGTTGTCCTGGGCCTCCACAAGGGTCCCATGTTCCAATGTGACCCTTAAAGAAAAGAAATTGCCTAGCCTGCTAGACACATCATTGTATTCAGAGGAATGTCATATTTGGTTTATATTCCACAACGCAAAAAAAAGTTTAGGATGTCTTGGCTCATTGTGCCACAAGGGATTGCAAGCCAGTGTACTTTTGTGTCAGAAAGGGCATCTGCAAGTCATTAATATTTATTGTATGTATAGACAAAAGGAACAGTAGAGATAACTGATATCTAGGCCACTATGTTATTACCTAATGACCTGACCAACACAAAACAAAGATTTTGACAGAAATACATACAATTACTGCAACTATGGAAGAAAAACACCATATGTATTGGTTTGATCCAAGCACATCTGACGAATAAGATCACCACAGAACCATAGCATCTCTGCTTTTTGGGGCAGTTTGCAGCAGAGTGTGAAGTGCCCGAGATCAGGGTCAGCACCTTTAAGTCCAAGGCAGATGGGTTGGTGTAGCATTTGTAACAATATGTGGTTGATGTATTGGTCTGTTGTGGTGACGAGGGAGCTGAGCCAGAAGACAAAGCTCTTGATTTACCATTCGAGCTACGTTTCTACTCTCACTTGTGGTAATAAGCTGTGGGTCATGACCGAAATTACAAGATCTCAGACACAAGTGGCCAAAATGTGCTTCCTCCTTAAGGTGACTAAGCTCGCCCTTAGAGACAGCGTGAAGAGCTCAGTCCCTCGGGAGAAGCTCGGCGCAGAACCGCTGCTCCTCTACATAGAGAGCAGTTAGCTGAGGTTCTGTAATCCGCTCCTGATGCCTCTTGGTATGGTGTTTTGGGTGTGGCCTACTAAGGAGGACGACACAGGACATGTTGGAGGGACTCTGTCTATGAGCTGCCCTGGAAACGCCTCATTATCCCCCTGGGAAAGCTGGAGGAAGTGTTTGGGGAGTTAAAAGTCAAGATGTTTCTGATTTGAGTGCTGGCCTGTGATCTGGCCCGGTCTAGGTGGAGGAGAACACGGCTTGATTAAGTTTATTTAAACACATCTATTTTATTTAAAATGCTTGTAAGGGTTATGCAACTTCCCAAAAATAAGCAAGCTACTTAACAACTTCAGAAACCTAATACACCATTATTTACAGGCACAATTCTGAAAAATGTAACTGGATTAAATACATTTCTAGGACAATAACAATTACGTCCAGACATTCAGACTTTAAACTTCTGCTCATTTTGGTGACTGAAAAAACTACTCTAAATTTTTATGTTTTCCAGGATGCATGCATTCCAGGAAAGAAATGAATGGAAAATTCAGCATGCCAAAACTTTCCCTTGAGCTTGTCTGAATCAATAGATCACTAATTATCAAGGTTTTTATGCCGGCTGCAATTTGGCTGTTTCTGAAGAGAGCTATATCTGAGCAAACACCTGCACAAGTGAGGGCCGCTATTAGCATAAAAACGCACACTCAAGACCCAGCTGAGCGTTCCACTGATTCAACTTCTCCCAATTACCATCACAAGGTTTAGACTGAGAAAGAATGAGCCAAACAAAAAAGTGGTTATGAAAACTGGCAAGTAGCAGTGAACCTCACAAAACTAGAAAGCAGAGATGTGAAATGATTGCAGTTTTTGTTGCAAGAAAAGAGGCAATATTTCCTTCTTCTTGCTGCCTCGAGCTGAGACGAACTACACAGAAAGTTGTATAATAACTGGCTTTGTCACTGATGGCAAAAAAAAAAAAATCTCTTCTAAATCTTAAGTGTGCTTACAGCAGCACAGACGCAGCTTGGCGTTGACAGTCAAGGCTCAGCCCAATGACATCTACACAAACTGTACACGGGAGCCTTCACTTCTGCTGAGCTAAGTGACCCAGTCTGAAATAAATTGGATGACAATTTTACAAAGTACAACATATTCTCAGGATGTACTTTATTTACAGCATTAAATAAAAAATGTACATTAGATATACTGTAAGTGAGTAAGATAAACAATAATTTGCCAAATATTTTCCAGATCTGTTGATTTTAGAGTAAGTACGCTTTCTAAGTAAGGGGCTACTTTTTATTGGTAGGCTAAATGTTCATCTACTAAGTGCATTTTTATTTTCAATAATACTACCTACCAATGTTTTTTGATTTGGTTTTAATAGGACGGAATAGTGTTGCTAAGGTAAAAAAACTGAATGATGAAGCTGTTTTGTCAGTGTCATTTTTGGTTTACCTTCAACAGAATGCAAAAAAGGGTCATTGTACTAATTGGCTTTAGAGTTATTGCCCTTCCAGAAGTTTAGAGGCTTGTCTCTGTGCTGTTTGGCGTATTGTAAGTGGGATGCTTTTTGACATTTGCGGAGTAATGGCATTCTACTGGCAACTTGACCATGCAGCCAGTTCTTCTTCAAGTGTATCTTATTTTGTATCCACTTTTTTCAGAGAGTCCTGTATTTCAGCTGAAGTTATTTGAGGGGTTTTCTTTGCATCCTAAATAATTTTCCTGGCAGTTGTGGCTTAATTTTTTGTTGGCCTATCTGACCTTAGTTTGGTTACAACAGAATCCCTCATTTTGAACACTGCTGATTGGCATTCTAAATTCCAGGATTATTTTTTATAAAGTGTCCTGTTTTATAAAGTTCAATTACCTTTTCCCGCAGATCTTTTGAAAAATGTTTTGGTTTCCCCATGACTCAGAATACAGAAACGTCAGTGCAGCACTGGATAAAAGATGCAAGGGTCTGTAAGGAGCCCAGAAACTCACTGACCTTTTATTCACACACACTTATTACAAGCAAACAGATCACAGGTGAGGATGGTTACCTTTACCTTTAGCCATTCAAACCTGTTTGTGTGACACAAACAGGTTTGACTTCACCCAAACACTAACAGTGAAAAAAAAGTTTGTGTTATCAGTAAAATTCTCTAAAAATAGCCAAAACAAAAATCAGCAATAGGAGTGGTAACTACTCTGCCATGTGCACTCCCATAAATTAATAAATAAATGAATTAAAACACACACACAAAAGAACAGAAACGAAAAACAAAGAATAAATGAACAAACTAACAGCCCAGCACAGTCCAAGGACACAAGACAGAGAGAAATAAAAAAGTAAAATGTTTATAATGAGTCCACTACGGCGCTACTTAGCACCAATCCCATAGCAGCATCAGCAAAGCTCTCTCATGGGGAGTTAGGTGGAGGTTAGGTATTCTGTTGTGAACAGTCTGTTCAGTTTGTGCCAGTTTGGCCTTTTACTTGGGAAAATAATATGATCACTAACCACAGATGCTAAAATCTTAATGGACTGTTCCACCAAATGCAGCGATATAAGACTCAGAGTCAGTACAAGGTGCACTCTAATACCTTTCTTGTTGGCTTATTGGATATGTCTGGTGCAATTTTTTTTACCTCCCCTCAGGTTTATCAAGTATTTTAAATAGATTTATTTAATATAAAAACTGATGTTAGAATGTGACGTGCCATTTCTCAAGTTTTGCAGACATTTCTGTCTTTCTCTATTGATTAGAGACAACCATTCACTATATGTGTAATTTAGAGTTACCAGTTCACCTTTACGTTTTTAGAAACAGATATATTACATTTGTAAGAAAGGGTTGTGTATAGAGAACAAAACCACATCACAGTGAGAAAACACAGAGTCAGCTGCACCAGGCCTCACAGAGGAAACAGGGGCAAACACAGTGACGCTAAAAGCCAGGCCCTGACTTATTTATGTCTCAGCTGGGACCCTGCGGTGTCAAAACACACTTTAGGCATCTTTCTGTGACAGAGCAGCTATGAGCAGCACTCATCTATGTTTCATGACAAGAGGGTATTTTTGGAGTGGGCCCTAAAGCAAAAGCCAGGGATGTTATTGTTTTTACCGGTTTGGGAAGAGTTTGAGTCAAAACCGCACTGTGTAAAATATTGTAGTATATAGTTAAGCAAAATGGAACACATCAGTCAAAACTATGTTTTTAGTTAAATAACCTCAAAAATACTCATTTGTATATCTTACTGTGAATGGGTCATAATTCACCTTGCAAATGACTTCACATTTCTGTTGCTGCAGTTTTGTATTGAACATAGTCTGGTGACAAACAATGGACACGTCATGTCATATTTTATTTTTAAAAAGTAAAAAATAACTTCCATGACAAAGCTTCTTAGGTGAGACACACAATTAGAACATACATTTAAATTTACAACAAATATTAACAACTATTTAATTAACTAAATGTTTTTTTCTTTTAGTTTATATGTCTGCACATGTAAAAACACTGATGTCAAATTCAGTACCTGTAACCCAAATGCACAAATAAGTGCGCATTGTCAGGTTAAATGTAGTTTAGTGAAGCTACATGTCCGACATTTGTTGCAATGCCATCAGATTCTCATATTCTGATTAACAAAATTGTCAAATGAATATTCACATGAGGTAATTTCTGACTAAGCATCTTAGTTTTGATGAGTCTGAATAAACTCAAATCAAATCTGAACTGCTCTGATCAGCTTTAATCCCACTGTGCCCATATGTGGCTCAAAGTTAACTAAAGCCAAGCCCACACTGGGAGCGCAGTTGCTGCTCCAGATGGTGTCACCTGCCGGCCACAAGCCTCACTGTGATGAGTCATTTAGACGAGTTCCTCGGGGGACGGGGGACGGGTTGGGATAAAGCTGCAGTGAAAGAGCCGAGGGAGTTGATACGTCTGAGGAAGAGGCATGAAGTGTAATGAGCCACATGGGAGATGAGTTTGTACACACAGACTCACACTTTATGCCTCCAGGGTGGGTCGCTGTGAAAGTCGATGATCCAGCACAGCGGTCTGGGGAAGGATCCAAATGGCTTCTGTGTGTATTTTAACCAGGTTGTATTCAAAATGAATGTTTAATGCCCCAATGGCATATGCACCAATATTGCTCTATGTGGTCTTTATGTTAATTGGTGGTGTATTGGTACATTGTATCCTTGAAAAACATAAACTGTTCTGTATGCCAGTAAGCAACAGGTGCACTCTGAATATCTGTAGTGAGCATAAGGGACGTTCAACAGCCAAGTGTAGTATGTCTTGGTGTAAGAAGGCATCCGTTTCTGTCTGCTTAGTGGCCATATTATTTGGTCTACAGTTAAAGAGATGAGACACAACACAGACAATACACATTAGGATTGTTCTGATAAGGTGGTGATAATTGCAGAACGGCACAGTCTGATGCTGAACTCGGAACCGGAAGTATAAGGTAAACTAATTTGGTCTGATG
The DNA here is from genome assembly GCA_024349245.1 of Neodontobutis hainanensis. Classification (NCBI taxonomy): domain Eukaryota; kingdom Metazoa; phylum Chordata; class Actinopteri; order Gobiiformes; family Odontobutidae; genus Neodontobutis; species Neodontobutis hainanensis. Next base: position 580,463 of record JALDNG010000100.1, on the reverse strand, counting down.
AAATATACTGTTATTTTGCTTTGGTAAATTAGTTCAGTTCAACTTTTGTTTTAAATAAAAGATATAAAAGATTATTGTGTTATTTATTATTTTAGCTGCCTAAAAAGCAATTGCAACAGACAGTACTAAATCCAGGAGGAATTTACTTTGACATTGTGTCTGTGATAAGCTCTAAAATGGCAGAAAAGTTACTTTGTATGTTAACTTTGAAACCTTTTCATCTTCAATACACTACCTTTCTTTCTATCCCAGACAAACTGTTCCCCATGTCTCATTTCTCTTAAAGTCGGAGGTTGTGCAGAAAGATGACAAATGCTTTGGGGGATAAAGAAGGAACCAATCTGAGAATCCAAATCCTGTCCTGCGGAAAAAGCTAAACCTGGGATAAGGTGTGAAGCAATTGCCTCGGAAATGAATTTTTTCCCTGAGCTTTGTCATGCGTCAGTGGGAAGTGACACTGAGGTCTGTGACACTGGCAGATGTCAGTGGGAGGCAGTGAAGGCCTGGGAACATGTGAAGGCAGGTGTGACATTTGAGACACTGTGGATGCTCCCTACTCTTTAGTATTTTAAAGATAAATGATGCAGATCACCCTAAAAAATAAAGCTAACATCCATCTTATTTGACATCTGTGGCACCCTATTGTAACATGCATCCCATTTTGACACATCACTAGGTAGACACGTTGTGCCCAGGAAACACAAAAGGCCTCACCAGACTTGCATGTGCATGGTTTGATGAACAAACAAAGTCAAAGTCAGCCCATGCACAATGCTTATGTAAAATAATCAAACAATGAATCACAACAAGAGGATGGAGATATGTGAACATGAACAGTATCACAAAACTACATCAAATTTCCATAGTCTGAATGAACAGCACATACTCACAAAATAATGAATGCAGACAGACAGGGAAGTATAAAATAAAACTATTTACATGGTACAGGTTAAAGCCATTAATTCCTTTCTGTCACATATAAGCTACTTCTGTTGACACAGAGCAAAAATCTCATTCAATATGAACATACACATATAAAATAAGTAATGATTTGATAGAATATTGCTTTACAAAGCCACTTGGCAAAGTTTAATGCTTGCTATACTTTGACCACAATCAGTTGTTCCACTTGTGCAGACTCTATTTTCAGTCTCTCCACAGTATATTTGTCTTGTGCCACTGCAGCAGTTAGTTTGTTGTTGCTGATTGGTCACTGGGCTGTGTTTTTATGCTTTATCCTGGACTTACCTACTCCGGAGCAGGTCATCTGTTCAGTGTAAGTTTCCGCGGAGATCTACCTGTGATACCAAAAACCTTGACTCCAAAGTCACCTTACTAACCCCCTAATCCATCTTTGTAGTTCAGTTCCCTGGAGTCTTCACACAAAGACAAATGGAAATGTTACAAAGGAGTTCCAAAGCTCCTGAAAAGCCCTACAAGACAAGTGCTTGGTACAAACACAACATTGTACAACACGTTTTGACATTGTTGTTGTTCTTGCACCGACACATTGTTTGAAAAAATAACAGCCAGACAGGGACATCACTGCATTTCCAAATGTTGGCAGTTTTACACAGACAACCAAAATGCAGTAGCAGTTTGCTTTTTTCCTCCAAGAACAAGAACAGCAGCTGATTTTTTTAGTAGTCCATTGCTTATGACAATCTTAAGGGAAAACATGTATCTTCCTCTACTCTAAATGGACAAAGAGCTAAAACTGATTTTTATTTGAGAATTTATGTCTGGATTTTCAAATACAAAGAAGCACTGTGTGCAGGCTGTAGTCTAGACAGTATTGGTCTTAGAGGACACAGTTCACAGGGTTCATATAACCCCTTTCACTGGTGTCTCGACAGCTCAGTCTCACACTGACAGGAGCAGGTTAATAAGGTCCTATCCTATCTTTAAGGCAAGATCTGACAAGTTTTGACACCGGGCTGATTGGAGATATAACCGAACCAGCCTTTGGTTGATAGACGGGTGTTAGGTCGAACTAGACTGAGAGACAAGTCTGTGTCCCAGAAAGTGTTCAGGACTCTGGTCAGACACTGAAGCATGTTGGAAATTTAAGAATCTGATTCAACTTTTTCAAAAGAAGTAAATCCTAATTATCAGATCTCAAAATCAGAAATCACAGTTGTAGACAACTAGTTGCGTCTGACCTCTAAAACACAGCTTGTCATCTTGCCCTGCGACAGTTTAAATCTATTGCACTGTGAAATATGTAATAGTCAATTCCCTTCAGCTCCTCTGATCCTTCATATGACAGCATCAAATCGATTACATGTCTGGACTCTTCAGCTTATTTAATGTTGGCGGTCTCTGCAGTGAGTGGGAGAGGGCCTACTTCACTATTAACAAGTCCCTCACAGTTTTCTGATTGTATTAAACAGATAGGGCATTTTTCAATAACTAAATCAAAGGAGTTTAAGGTTTCTTGTTGCTTTTCCACATGCTGAGTTTTGACACAGTGAAGGCTTTTATGTGCAGCAACTTCAGCTCATTCAACCAGCTGAGAGGATTTGGCCACACTTTCTGCTCGACAGAGTTGAAGCAGGTGCAACCTTCCTGACACTCTCGCCACAGTTAAGCACTTAGTTCACGCACAAACGCACCACTGGCTGGACACAGGTCGGCTCATATTCACCTGCTGCAAAGTCACTCTGGCTTTTGTTTCCAAACTCTCTCTAAAGCTCAACTGAGACAGTGTCAACAGCAAAAATGTAACTTTGAATAGATGTGATGCAATGTTGTAAAAGAAAAGGTAGAGAATGTTCTCTATTGTTAATTTCCACAACACAGTAAATAAATAATAACAATAAAAACACTCCATTATTAAAAAAATATATTATTTAGTTAGTCAGATAACATAATATCTTAGATGAGGTATAATATCTTATCTATATCAATAATATCTATAATAACCACTGCAGCCTCTGGCTTCTACAATAGGCACCACAGTCTCGCAGTTTTCTTTGCCTAATGCACAACACAGCAACCTGAAGTCACCCAAAGGTAAGCTCACACCAACTGCTTACATTATTATTTTGGGCTGGGAAGTGTTCATGATGTATGAGATTGGGTCCTTTACCCGACCACACCAGGAAAGGTTTGTGTCTGAAATCAACTTAAAACAATGTCCACATAGCTAAACCATAACACAATATAACCTGAGGAACTGAAAGCTAAAGCCAGTCACAGTGCAAATCCACAAATCCAGCTGCGTGAGATTGAAAAGACATTCTTACCTGTCAATGTCTCCAGGTACGTCTTTGCCCAGTCTCTGAGAAGCCTCACGAGAAGAAGCTGCGGCGTCTGAGGATCGGCTCGAGTTTCGTCCGTAAAGATGGAGCCCTCCGTCTGACAGATATCTGTGAGCGGTGAACCGGTCAGTGAAGTTTTTCTTTAGTCATAGAATTATAGCCTTAAGAGGACACTAAAGTGCCCCACTATAGTCAGTCACATTCATTTCGCTGTTGTGTTTAATATAAATGGGTTACGCACACTCAAAAACTATATGCACAGAAGACTGAACATCCTAAATCTCTTGCAGACAGAAATGAAAAACTTTACAAACTTTTGTAAAAATGATACGTTATTGCCTAAACTAGAGGCCTATATGGTCAGTATCACTCTGATGTTGTTTTTATTTTTTGTAAAATTTTGTAAATCTGACCAGCTTCTAGATCAGGACATGGACCACTTCTGAGTCTGTTTCTCCTTTTCCTCCTCAGTGCTAGTGGAGTAAATGAAACCAATTGCTTTGCATTTCTATCTGTTCTTGACATGTGTAGTCTAAGTTTGGGTCTTTATTAAGTCTTTTTAGTTGCAATGTTTAGGACTTCTTTACCCAGTTACCATTCACTCAAGGCTTATTTTTTATTTCATTTTTTTCATACTGTTGATTGAATTAATGTCAAAACTCACACACATTTGTGACACTTAGCATGGCCTTTATTTCCCCCTCTATAATCTATCAATGGACATCTCAAGGTTTGTGAAAATAATTTGTGTAAGCCTTCCTTTTCAAAGCAGAGGAAACAATTGGCAGCCTTGGCTCATGTTCACAGGTGATCTGTATTAATGCTCAGATAAGAATGGCTGAGGCCATTGTAACATACTGTAACAGACAATGATTAAGAGCCTACACTGCCAAAAGCTAGTTCACCAATCAAATAAATGTATACCTGTCGCTTTTAATCACTGTTCTAAGATCAGTGGTCAGTTTTGAAAAGTTAAAGCTGATGCGGGTGAAGAGGACTGGACTTTACTGCTGTATTTTATTAGCACCACTGTTCAACAGCTTTCCAATTTCTATATTTCCTATTTCTATATTACACAGACCTGGAGGAGTCTGAGTGGCCGCTGTAGCGCCCCCCGGAGGTCCCACTGGCTGTGGAGCTGGTCCTGGGAACGGCGTAGCCACTGGGCATGGAGGGGGCGTCTCCAGCCTGAAGGCGAGGCGTTTGGGGTTGTCCCAGACGCCAGGACATGGGGGAGGGGCGAGAGGCAAGAGCTGGCAGGCCGCGTCCGTTGACCTCGGTGGTTACTGTGGTGTCGAAGGTTGTCTCCAGTGTACTGTAGGAGTGAAGACGAAAAGATATAAATAATAAATGAGAGCAAGAAAATAAAAAAATCACTGAGGGAACTTTGACAGATATAAAATCAATTGATTGTGATTTAGTGGAGAATGTGTGTCACTATAGGATCATTGTAAATTTCGAATGCCATAAACAATGATCACAAGTTCAGGACAGTGTAGGCAATCAAGTGTAATTAAACTTTTGGTACAACTCCTTTTACATTGACTGTTTCTTTTATTTATGACAGTTTGAAAGATTTTTGCGGCAGCAGATGCTTGAAAAAGTTCCATGGTCAAAGCTAGTGTCCTGAAACTATTGGTCCTCATTCTGCAAAATATCTTGTGAACATCCTGCAGCTGATGAAGCACAGCAGTGGCACCTGTGTGGAGCGCTCTCTGCTGGAGGAAGAGGGCACTGCATTTACACGAGTCAGTGTCTGATGTGAAAGCAGGAAGACGCTATCAATCTGAACAATTATTATTTATCAAATTATCAAATATGATCATTTTAATGCTGTAAATAATGCCATGCCAAACAAATGCTCAGAAACTTGCAAAGAAATATGTCATTTACATTCAGAAACGATAAAATCCACTCTACTCTCTTTTTCTATGACCTCAGTCTGATGACAGGAGCGTTAAGGCAGTGTCTCACACATATCAGAGACGAGGTGTGATGGAGGCCGAGTGCAGTGAGAAGGGGCAGAAGAGACCACTGTCAAGCCAAACACCACCAGGACAGCGCCTGTGATGATGCTCTACTCACAACACATCATCATCATCAACACCTCCTGACTGACACAAATATACAGCCAGAGCAGGAAACCAATAAAAAAAACACACAAAAAAAAAAAAACAGTTTATCGTAATACAGCTGAATATGGAAATACAGAAATCCATTTACACGGCTGTAGAAATCAAAATTATTTAGCTGCTCAGACACAATCAGAGGTACTAAATCAGCTCATTGTTATCTAAATGCAGAGAAACGAGGAGAGGGAGGCAGGCTGCGTGTAGGTGTTGAGTGGAATCAAAAGATACAGCTCAGCAGCAAATAACCACCACCACAAAGCCAAACTGGCAGCTTTCAACACACGCACTGGTTTAAATATGAGAACTACATCAGCTACTACAACATGAATGATATGTCTCAGTCAGTTAGTGTTGTTTACGTTAGTGTTACAGTATGAGACAACAACTGCCAGAATCTTTTTTTATAGCATATATAATAACAAAACCACTGAAGTTGACTGAGGCTGCTTGTTGTCCAGTGAAAAATTATAGCTTTTGATGCATCACTCGTGGGACAGTGTGACATGTAATATATCTGCAAGAGTGTGGCGTGGTCTTTAGGAAGGCCACAACTGTCCACCTTTTTTGTTACAGAGAAAAGAAAATGCTAGCTGTGTCTAATTTTTTCCGACTGAGAACAAACCTTGACAAACAGTTAATTTCACATAATCCAGCATTTGGAAAATAACTTAGTGTGGATGTGTCCTTAGTTGCCTTTTATCTATCATGTTGAGTTATTATTTTTAAATTACTGGGGATGTTTTGTCCTCATTTTCACACATAATTTGATCTTAATATTTATTATATTTCCCCAAATGGAATGATTTTTTTTGTCAAAAACGTCCACTAAAAACAGCTCAAATTTGTTCAACAATCTCTGTTCTGATCAAAACTACTGAATTGAAAATTGATAATTTCATAAGTGATGTCAGATGTAGGGGAGTATCAACATTGACTTCACTAATGTGTTTTTAGGAGATGTTTTTGTCCCATTGACATCTAAGACATTTTTTCACTGCATAACCATGACACTATATAATCATGCAATCTTGATTGTTGGTGTTGAGAAGAGATAGAATTTTTGATTGACCTCATCGTCAGCATGAACAACCTCCATGTGCACTGCACAAAGAGAAACTGGACTGGGGTGGGCTCCACAGATCTCCGTGCCTACATGGGGCTACTGATTTTGGCCGGAGTATGCAAGTCCATACACTGCCTGTGAGATGGTTAAAGTAGTGTGTGATTACCTGAGCCACCATTTCCTTCTCTGAATTTTATGCAATAAGCAGAGTTTTGCACTTTGACGACAAGCTGCAGAGACCAGCTTGTCGCAGAGAGGACAAGCCTGCCCCCATCGGATCCCTGTGTGAAATGTGGATGCATCGCCTTCCCCAAATAGTCAACCCCAGTAAAGATGTCACAAATTTTGTCAGTACTTGCCAAAAAAAAACAGTCAAATATGGATTGAAAGTTTGGGTGACTGCTGATGTCGCAACATCCTATGCCTGGAGGTACATTATTTACCTGGGAAAGACCGGTGATGCTACAGAGGTGGGCCAAGGCAATCGTGTTGTCATGGAGATGACAGAAGGGCTCACTGTCACCTGTGACAACTTTTTTTACCTCCTACTCACTTGCCCAGGATCTTCTGCAGCCTTGGCCGGGACAATCAAGAAAAATAAACCTGAGCTGCCACTTAACCTGTTGCAGAAATAAGATGACCTGCTCTCTCTTTCGTCTTTGACTTCACAAAGAACACAGTTACATTCCAAAACAAGGGAGGAATGTGATCCTCATCACCACAAGGCACCGTGAGGCAGCGGTGACAGGACGAGACAAAAACTAAAACCAGAGATCATCAACAAATACAAACGCTGCATTAGTGGTGTCAACAATCTGGACAAGGTATGCCTCTTATTCCTGTTGCTTCTTAGAGAAAGATTTAGGTGATAATGTCTGTGTTTTTTCACAATGCTGAAAAGGGAGTAGGTGTCTACAGATGTTATTTTTTTAATATGGTGGACATATCTGCATACAATTCATACTGTATGTTATCTTCACAGCTGTGGACTCCTCCTGGAACCAGGCAAACTTGTTCAGGCGGAAGCTTTTCTTAGAAGAGCTAGGAAATTCTCTGGTTTCTACAGCAATATTGAGGAGAGAGCAAATTGCTTGTGCACAAGTCGCTGCTGCACTGGAGAGACAGATCCAGTCTTCTGCAGCTGACCCTCCATGTACAGATCCAGAGACACTTGCAGACAGCAGCAGGAGTGAAGAGAGGAGAGGGGAGGATGCAAGTGGTGCGCAGGACAAAAAACTGAAAGACCATCAGCACTTGCATCTGCTGTGGTGGACACACTAGCAAAGAGCACCAGGTGTCATGCTTCAAGTCCTGCCAAAACAGTTAGGTCTCCAACAATCCTTACTCTTTTCATCCATTTTTTTAATTGCCAATCTACAGTTTGTTTGAGGTTGTTGTGATTGAATATTGGTTTATAATAATTAAAAAAAAAGTGTGTGACTAAAGATTTTAAGGTAGTCTTAAACTGGCTGTACCATCAGTAAAAAACAACCATTTTATATGTACCAAAAGCAAATGTGCCCAAATGGTCAACAGTAAAAATCACAAATATTATCTCTTCTCAACAGGGGAAACCACCAACAATCAAGAATGCATGATTGTATACTGTCAAGGCTGTGCCGTCAAGAAATGTGATTATAATGTAAGTCAATGGGACAAAAACGTGGAGACCTGTTGTAAGGCACATCGTATGACAAATGTACCTCTAGAATTTCAGAATTGACAAAGTCTCTTGGAATAGAGGCGAAACGTCTTCACCTTGAAAACGAAGTCCAGATGCTTTTACTCAAACCTTTTTTTCAAGATGCCCATGGATGACTGAGAACCTCCACAGACAAATGTACCACTAGATGGAGCGGTGAGCTAATGTCACCCTCAGTCTGATTTGTCTTGTCTATTAGATTGTCTTGACATTTGTGAAAATGTGGGAACAGTAACTACGACAGTGTATTGTAATTTAGAGTTCTGCTGTGAATTGGGTCAGTGCTTCTGAGTTATTGCTGGAATGCTGGAACAACTCTGCCATCTGGTGTTTATCAGTGGAATAAATTATAAAACGTGAAAACCATATTTTTTTATAACTATACCCTTATACCCTTTAAAGCTTTCACACCAACACAAATAGTTATAGCTTTGATGTTTAGCAAAAAAAAAAAAAAAAAAAAGGTTGGATACATTTAAGTACTGTAGGCTTTCTTGAACTGTGATGTTTCTTTTTACTTTACCATCTTCCTAAATAATCCCTATCAGTGAGTCTACCTCGTGTTTTGGCCGAGAGCTCATCTGGAGAAGATCCATGTCGACAGCAGGGGAGTGATTACTGCTGAGCGCAGAGAGATATTAATAAACTGTGCTTTTGTCTCTTTGTGTTGATCATTTAACATGAACATACAAAATTTTACACCTTGTCTGTCCAAAACATCCATCTTTGAATACATTTGTCACTTTTTAATTTCAATCAAAAACTGAAACTCCTTTTGTCGACAAGTGCCTGGTACAAGCTCCTTCAGGCTGCACTTTGTCTGCTCTCACAAAAACAATGTCAGTGCCACAAATCAGGAAAGAAACTGGGCTGACTCAAGAAAACAGAGACAAGAGAACAGAAATACAGTCAGGTGCACTGGAAAAATATAACCTATTTCTCACAAAGCAGTGCAAAACCAAATAATAAAATAGAATAACTTTGCTGTACTGGTGTACATAGTTAGCATTAGCACTGTTTCATCAGGGCTAAAATAATAATTTGTTCCATACTAGGAGGGTGCACGTGGCAGAGTGGTTAGCACTCCTGCCTTACAGCAAGAAGGTCGTAAGTTCAAAACCCGGCCGACTCAAATATTCTTGGCTGACTCCGGTCTTTCTGTGAGGAGTCTGCATGTCCTCCACATGTTACCGTGGGTTCTCTCCGGGTACTCCGGCTTCCTCCCACCATCCAAAGACATGTATGTACAGGTTAATTGGCAACTCTAAAGTGTCCCTAGTGAATGAATGTGAGAGTGAATGGTTATCTGTCAATGTTTGTCTCTATATGTCAGCCCTGCGACTAACTGGCCACTGTCCAGGGTGTACCCCGCCTCAGGCCCAAAGCTGCTGGGATAGGCACCAGTCACCCGTGACCCCTAACGGGACAAAGCGGTAGAAAATTAATGAATGAATGAATACTAGGACCTCTCTAGGGCCAGGATTTCTTGAAAAAAAGATTTGTTATTCCTAATGAGACTAACCTGGTTAAATAAAAAAATGAAAAATAGCATAAATACACCCTAAGACATCATGACGGATGTTCATCTTATAACAGGAAGCCTTGGCCAATCACCTGCTTGCTCCCGAATACAGGATGTTCCCATTGGATTACACTACTTTTCAATATTAAATTAATAGCTGTTAAAAAACAGAGAAACTATCCAGCACTGGATACGACAACTTACACAGAGAATTAGCGTTGAAATGAAAACATAAATAGAGAAAGTGTACTCAGTTGAAATTAAGCTCTAGACTTTGATAATGTCCATGTAATGTCTATTTTAAAACCTGAAAAAAAGTCCTTTATGTATTTTTGAAACTGATCAGTTTCAAATTGTTGTTTCCAGAATTGTGTTCATGTCTCTTTAACACAAACCAATCCCAATAACAATCCCCAACAGAGAAGAGATAAAAATGCAAATTAGGAATTTTAAATGATCAACAGAACAACAAAGCTCTCCCTAATGTTCCTGAAGATAATTTTACACCCCACAGTGACATATGGTCTAAAATGTCACGTTGGTGCTCCTGGTGTGATACGGGACAGTGCTCCCTCAGGACATAAGGATGAAGGATTAAAAAAATCAGGTGAGGTGTTCTCTCTGTGTTTACTGACCCCGCTGTGGCTTTGAAGATTTCACACACATTTGTTTTTCTGTCGCTTCAAATGTCAATCAATACAGCTTTTATTGTCTGGATTAAAAAAAGGACCGCTCTGGAGGGAAACCGATCCTTAGATGCAATTCTTTAGACAATAACATAAAATGAAAGAATTTTTTAAACTTAAAACTTGGTTCAAGGTGATCTATAATGTTGCAGATAGTCATACTTTTTATGAAAATAGATAAACGACAAATCAGCAGCCCCAGTGGAAATTTGTTCAGAACCATGGATTTCTTGATTTTTTTAAAATTTGATCTGACTTATATAATGCCAAGGGGGTCATTTAAATGTCATATTGTTATTGCAAATTTTCAACATTTGTATGTATAACATACGTAGCCTATTAGTACAGCCCACATAGGGTTTAAATCAGTTGCTCTTAATCTTATTGTCTTCTTACTTCTTCAGTTATGTTTATGGCCCATTAAAAAAAAATGAATGCATCGCAAAAGTTCAGTAATTCTTCGTCTGTATTTTCAGCCCTTAAAAACATTTTAGTATCTGAACCATGAGTTCAGTAAAAATGCCAGAGTAACCAAAATCTACCCTTATTCCTTCAGCTGCTTCAGTGTTTAATGATGAATAGTCCCTTTTGTTCAAGGGATTATTGCACGGTCAGAACAGGCTTTTGTCACACACCTCAGAGGCACTTTCACATTAAACCACACACACAGAATTCACACAGCCACAAGCAAACTTCCATAAAACCCAAATGAACCCCATGGTCCCTCCACAAACAGACAATGCTAATACCGAGGTGTGATAATCAGTTTTCACATATTTCACGCTGACTGTCCTCGTGCACCTACAGCATGTGAATAAGAGCAGAACGAGCCCAGTACCTCCAGCCCCGGCCCGGCTCTGATTAAATGTGCTGCTAAAACAATGGCAGGGTATTGATCACGCCGCCTCCGAGTCTTTAGAGAGAAACAGCGAAGAGGGAAACAAACGCACACGAGCGGCGCACACACAGACCGCCATCTGTCATGGTTGTCAGCAGCACGGTCACCATCTTCTCTTGTAAGTGGAGCAAAACACAGAATAATAGAAGCAGAGGGTCCCAGTGCCCAGAGAGGTGACCAATGGGTATGAGCTATAGTCAGCATATACTAGTTTAATAGACTGGCCAATAGTGGGGTGTAATATTTTCTCTGTAATAGTACATAGTTTAGGTGAATTGTGATAGTCCAGATCAAACATCCACTCGTAAATCTGACAAACGAGATGGCCAGTCAGCAAGTTTGGACATATAACTCTACCGTAATTAAATATCTGATGAAATGAAATGAAAGTGCAGTGGCTTGACAGCAGTTCACATAGTGCAAAAAATAGTTAATAAATATAGGAAAATATACAAAGGAGAGCATACAGTAGGAAAATATATACAGGTTTAGATGAGATTTAAATATAGAATTTAAAAAAAAGGTGACTTTAAAGGGAAACTTTTAAAGGTGCAACCAAGTCAAGTTAAATTAACTTCTTTTCCTTTCATCTGTTCCCTTCAGGGGTCACCACAGCGAATCATCTGCCTCCATCTGTCCCTGTCCCCTGCATCCTCTTCTCTTATACCTACCTTCATGTCCTCCTTCACCACATCCATAAACCTCCTCTTTGTTCTTCCTCTCAGGCAAAGTTTTAAGTTTCTTTAGTTCTCAGATGTTATAAAGAAAACAACTCCACAAACTGGCAACATAATCAAGTTAAATATTGTGACAGACAACTATCAATATGAAATAAATGATTGTGGTAACATTTTTGTTCAATCTCCCAGCCCTAAACACACTGTTGTCGTCCTGAATTTGTGCATTTCTCACAGAGCAGGCAGTTGCGTAAGGTGTGAACTGTCCATCATCGTCTGAATGTCACCACACAGGAGCCTGGCCGCTGAGCAAGGTGACGGCTTTTAATTAAATCCAGGAAACATGGAGCCGAGGATGTCACAGTAATAAATTGAAGAGCATTAATAATTGGACTCATATCTCCCTGATGAACCAGTGTGAAGAAAAAAGAAATCTGCCCTGGTGAGTCACAGATCTGAACATTACAGCTGCTTTTGTTTGCCAAGGACGAGTGAAGAAGGAAAACTGACTTAGATAACTAGTGCTGAGGCATGGCTTTGTTTTCAGCGCTTTGTGTGGGCTTTCTTCACAATGTCTGTTTTTATCGGTGCTGTGAATCACTTCTGCATGAAAACGCTTTTGTTTATGTCAGAAGAGAATCCTACAAGAAAAGACAAGTTGACATTTATTTGGCCTTCAATTCTTTCTATGTTCAGGGACAACATCTTGACAGTGGCTAAGCAGTAATTAATAGAGTGAATGTAACACTTGGAACCATGTAATCTACAATGTCTGCAATTATATACATTTTGCTTTGGCGCTCAACTGAAAAAAAGACTTGTTGGCCATATTTCTCATTTATTTTGGTGCAGTGCATACTTTTTGGTATTTTGTGGAAGTGAAATTTCAGATAGAAATGCCACTCTTAAAGAGCCTCAAAGTAGCTATTGTGGCCCTGCCCAATACTGTTTATTTTAGACTGAAGTTTCACTTCCAAGTACACTATAATAGATCTGACCACTCAGAAAGAACATTATCAATACTTTGCAGGGGCAGGTCTGGGAGGTGCATGGTTCATTACATTACTAGGATTTATGGAGTAAAGACTGCAGGTGCCAACAGTGTTGGTCAGTCCCGTGTAAGTCCTACCTGTGGCTGATCTGAGTCCCCCTCAGACTGGACATGGTTTCTTCCAGGTTTTGCCGCAGGTCAGCGATGTTCTTCACTGTCCTCATGCGTCTCGTCTCAGGGTCCTCTCCTACAGACACACGCAATTTGAGGTTTTATTAGCAGTTAATAAGACATGTATACAGAATAGGTATAATAACGTCCTAGAAGCAGACAAGACCAATGACACAGGCTTCATGTTGAGTATGGCTGCTAATGAGGCCAGTAAAAAGCACTTGAAAACATAAAAAACTACAATTAGGCAAGATATACATGGAATTTTTCTCAATGACAACAACTGCTTGTTATTCTGTTCCTCATTTAAACAACCCCAGAACTCAGCACTCTCCAAAACAAGCTCCTCATTGTGACCTGTAGCTGAGCCAAAATATGGGCCATTTCTCAGCAGCAGATTTAGTGGAAATATTCTCTGTGGAGCACACATTTAAAAGGAAAGTGAAGTAGTCTGCATTGCTTTTACATGGGTAACTAAGAAGTTGGTGGCACTTCTCGGATCAAGAAAACAGTATTTATATCTACCACTAATTACAACAAAAAGTAATCTCAAAGTGCTTTTCACAAGCAGAAATACCCCAGGGCAAGCATTTTGGTGACATTAAGTAGAAAACCCCTGTGGCCCAATAATAAACTGTGTCTTTAGTCTAAACACAAGTTTCTTTTGCTCTTGTTCTTCTTGTGCATGGATACTTGGTTGAAAACATAGCCAATCCTAAAGCAGGGCTGTGATGGTTACGTTTATTAATGTTTGCAATATCAGGCCCCAGAGACACAGTCTTGAGGTAAATGGACTCTTGAAACACACCAGACGCTGTTTAATGAACCATTGTTGTATCTTAGAAAAGGTTTAAACATCTCTAGCAATGGTGGGCCTACTCTGCTGGCCTAAACAATATTAGAATTACTGACTTATTCATTCCTTTTCTTCCTCTTAGTTCTGTTAGCAGTCACGGATGACTAGAGCCTATCCCAACAGCTTTGGGTTTGAGCAGGGTACACCCTGGACAGTGTTAGTCGCAGGGCTGACCTTTCATCATAGACAGTGACAGAAAACCATTCTCTCACATTCACTAGGGACACTTTAGATCTACCAGTTAACCTATACATGCATGTGTTTGGACGGTGGGAGGAAGCCGGAGTACCCGGAGAGAACCCACAACTACATGCGATACCTGAATGTGATGCAACGCCCCATTATACAATATTTCTGTATTATATTATGTTTTCTATTACGGTGGCATTATAATGATGGTATTAGCAATGGATTAACACTGGAAGGATACCACTAAAAGCCTTGTTGTAAAATGGACAGGCCGACACTGATCCTCAGTGAAGTTGTATGAGGAGGAACGTGGACATGACAAACTGTATTTCATTGGAAATGACTGAAAACTCAGACTAAAACAAGAAAGACAGCCAACATGAACTGTACATCTTAGGCCTGAGTGTTAGCATGAGCCAAACAATACATGTGACTGTCAGCCACTGTCAGCCACAAAGAATCCCACGCACAGGAGACATCCACTTCCACATTATTCACGTCTTTCCTTTCGGGCCTAGGAAGTCTGTCGTCCTGTGACACCACAGAGTCCTGCTGTCACTGCCCTTGTGCTCTTCTGTCAGACACATCACAAAGCACACTGCCGCTTCCCTTCTACCTCAAACCTCTTCTGAATCTCAGGAATCAAATCCTGTCTCCAGAAATGTGCATACAATCCAAATCCAGCCATGTATAAGGGTTTTATTTACACTTACAGTTACATTACCACTATTTCCGAGGGCAGTACAATAATAAACATGCTTTTAACCTGAGAGGTGTGAGTAGCATGCAGTTTGCATCTAGTTGTTTCATTATCTATTCTGTGGTGCCTGCAGATATTGGCTAAGTGACGAGCTAAAAGGGAGGCTTAATGTGAACAGACAATTATATACATGGTCCGTGCTCACAGCTCAGTGTTAGGCTGCCCACCCATGTCTATTAGTAAAGGCTTCCTGCCACAGTCAACAGTATGCAACGCGCAGAGGAGTGCATAAAACAGCCAGAGCCAGTTAGCACGGTGTTTTATAGAGGCTGAAAACTTTGCGTACAATTGTGTTATTAGTAAAAGAGTAGTAATGTTTATAGGTTGAAGAATATTATAATAGCATTTGAATATGTCAAATACCATTTTTGGTTTAGAAGAGAGATATGAGAGATTCTGCCTCAAGTCGAGGACTTTAAGTATCCTGGGCTATTCTTCATGAGTGAGGGAAGGATGGGAGGTGAAAGTGACAAATGATCTGGAGCAATGTGGTTGATGTATGGGTCTGTTGAGGTGATCAGTCGTAAAGGTAAAGCTCCTAATTTAGCTCTCGATTTATGTTCCTACTCTCACCTATAGGTCACATGATCTTGCATCCAGAATTGTAATAATTTCCTCCTTTAGATACAGGGTAAGGAGCTCAGTCAGACCTCAAGTGTGCTGAGGTGGCACAGGTATCTGATGGATCCTGTTAGTATCCCTGGAAAAGTGTTCTGAGCAAGCCCCACCAGACAGAGGTTCCAGGACTGACCATGGAAATGCTAGAGGCATTATGGTCATTGGCAGCCTTGGGATGGCTTGATATTTCTCCTGAGGAACTAGAAGGGATGGGCTCAAAGAAGGACCCCAAACACGCCCTAAAGCGGAAAGCATCCCTCGTTTAACATAATAAAAAGGAAGATGAAATGGAAAGGTGAATGGCATATTTAAAAACTCTCCTAATAAAAATGTTTCCACCTATGAAGCAAGTATAAGTTTGACTACTCAATAATAAAGTCAAGGCTTTTACAGTGTTTCATTGGTTGTATGTGATTTTCTAAAATAAAATTTCATACGGTTACTGTTACAAAATTAAGCTATGTTACAACTTACAAAAGGTGTTGCTTTTATCAGGATGCTAAATCTCGCTACAAGCTAAAGGTAGACTGCACTTTATTCAGGTTGTCATCAACGCTCACAAAGTAGTCCTCAAATGTAACACTATACCAATTTCAGAACAATAATCAGTTACAAATACAGTATTTGTTACTGACTTAACACTGTTAGTGTTTTATTGCATTGGTCTAGTTAATGCCTTGTGGTTTAAGTGCATTAAAAAGAAACAAGCTGGTCTTGCTGAGGTAAGAAACCTATTTTTGGACAAATTTAGATTTAGAGAAAGCAATTTCATGGTTGACTTGAAATGTTTAATTCAACATTTTCAATCAAATTTATTGCTACTACTTTCAGTTATAATATTAATAGATGCCTTGTGCATTGTGTACAAATCCATTCACATGGCAAATACAACTTCAGTTTGATGAAAGAGTTAAGACAGGGCTGAAGATAATGCATGTAAGTATTTGGCATCTGACAAAATGCTAGTTCATAATTTAATGAGGTAAAAACAGTAACATTACAAGTATTTTTAAAGCTGGTGTTTTTTTGCCTGGTTTCTCAGCCTCGACTCTCACCAGGCATCCTTCAACACAGACCTAATTCCAATCATATTACAGAGTGACCTTAGGAGCTCTGGCCCTGCAGTCCGCATCATGAATGGACACTTCATGCAACATTGAGAGGCAGCTTGAGGCGTGTGTGTGCATTTATGGCTTCATTCACTGAAACCAGAACACTATGCAGCAAGGAAACATTCAATTGTAAAGTCAAGCACAAACCAGAGCCTCTGCGAATTAAAAAATCTGTATTCCTTGTAAGCACCTGTATGTCGGCCATTGAAAAGTAAAAAGGCAGTTTCCACTTTAGCGTCAACATTTGATAAGGTGGCCAGTGAAAATGCAAAGGCCTCTTTGGGATTCAGTTTGCTGTCCAGCTCTTGGCTGAAGAAAAGCGTGAAGCAGCCAAATTTGTAATAAACCAATGTTAGGTCATTGGCTGACTTTATTGCCCAATGAATCATCGTTGAAAGGGACAGGGTCTGATTTAGAAACACTTTTGGAAAAAGAAGTAAGTTAGTTTGGATGTTGGACACTTATGAGCCAACTCTACCGAAGGTTTCCAAAGTGCTTCATGTGTGGCATTCAGAGGATTAAATGGCTGAAGTTAGCGAAAGTTATATTAATCTTAATTCTGCTTCCTATAGGCAAATTTATTATGTGTGTGAATATATTTCGATAAAACAAACAGCCACATACTGTATAAATAAAAATTCACATGTGACCAATACCCAACCGAATCTTCTCTTCATCTTTCAGTGCACGGTTAACAAAACTATGAATGACGTCAGTGTCTGTCTCTAAAGGCCTGAGGTCTCCAATAGAAAGCAAGTGCCAAATTGCAACTGCAGGTTTTGAAAATAGCGCTTATAATTTGTAAGCGTGTTGTGCGAGATTTAGGATGAAAAACTGTGTTAATAATAGCGTGAGCAAAAAAGGAGCAAGCAGTCAGATGAATGAAATAAAAAAGAAAACACCAGATAGATGAGGCAAAATCAGTTTTGCGCACCTTCTCCTGTGAGAGGTGCATCATTGTTTGTGGGTTAAATTCACTAAGGATGTGTTTTACTATGCACAAAGCTTTAGTAAATCAGTCCCAATTGACTGTTGATAGTCTTGAGTGTTAACTACCTCACGCAAAAAGCAGATGGGAAATTTTTTGCCGCCCACAACATATAACTGGATGAATATATTAATGTTATTTTATTTTTTTGTTTCTCAAGCCATTACAGCACAGATTACAGTCAAAAGTGGATGTTCCTGTTGTTTTTCTACAGACTTCTATGTGCCAAATGCAATGGTAGAATAGAGTTTTGACTTTACAAACGGGAATAAGAAGAATAGGCTTGACCAGACCATAGACAAATGCAATGTCTTATAACATGAATAAACACATTTTCTTGATATTTTAAATATGGCTTTACTATCCAAGTTTTACATAGTCTGCCTAGAGCATTTCTATAGTTATCAGTGTGGTCTGGGACATTTGGTTTAATTCACTTGAGAAAAAGTCACAAAAATAACACTTAAAATAATGCATGTGTCTTATGTTTGCTGAACTAAATCAAATTGCATTCACTGCTTGCTTTAATGAAACAAATACATTACTGTTTATAATAATGCATTAACACTTTCCAAGGTGAGATGCCAGAGAGAAGCAAACACAAAACCCTCATTGGGATTCAGTTTGTTGTCCACTTTTTGGCTGGGTACACGTGGGAAGCTGCCAAACTCAGACGGAGGCAGTGACAATGATCCGTAATGCTAGGAGAGTAAAAGGTCCGGACACTAAGCAAACACACACAGAGCAAACACTGCCCCAGATACAGTTGACACAACATAATGCTAATGAGTGCAGTTTGGGACTGTCACACACTGTACCAGCCGCTGCTTTACTTCGCTCTCCTCCTCTGTTTCAATAATTCATGTGATCTACTACTGAAGCCCCTCACTCCAGATGAAAAGTGTCCCAGTCTAATTACACTACGCACACAGAGGAACACACACTGGCGCACCAAACTAGTCCTGTGCCAGTCATATTCATGTTCAGTGTTTTGTCACACACATAGAAAGAGACTGGGAATGTAAAAACAGCAGCACAATAGTAACAACAGTTACAACAGCTGTTAGCGATTTAGGAGCCACTTGTGCAGCCTGAGTCCACTGACATCACTCTGTCTTTTGCCAATAAACTGATGGATATACACTTCAGGCAATTATACCCCCAGACACAATGATGAAACAATTTAAGAAGTGACTTGAAGGAAGTTACTTTTAAATTTCCCAATTCTATCAACACAACATAAGTCATGTTTTTACTGGAGCAGTACTGTAAAGATTGGATCAGTATGGTTTTCTTTGCCCAAAAAGCATACTGTACGGTATTACTTTAGGACACTAATGCCCCTGGCCCCAAGAGTGCGGTCTGCTTTCCAAAAGGTGGAGCTCAACACTGCAGACTGTTCACCAAAGCAAAAACAAGAAGTTAAAGAAAAAATATAAAATGGAAATACTTTCTCAAATAAACAATGTCTTGTACTTGTGAAAAAACTGTCAGATTCCAAAAAGTAAAAATGTTCAGATTCTGTGTTCTGTAAATTAAAACATAGCATTAAACCTGAGCATAAAATGTGACACCAATTGGTGACTCGCTAAAATGTAGGAAATAGATTTTAGATTTTAGAATGATAAGAATAAACCACTTACTACCTGACTCTGGCAGATAGAACAGCTCCACAGAACCATCTGGAGGGCTTCTATTGACAGCATTAACACAAGGGCAGGTACTTTAAATGAGGTGACTGGATTTATCAATCAATATTTTATCCAATCAGAGCAGCGCCATATTGTTTACGTCTACATCTTCAAACCTAAAACACACCCCAACCTGTCAGAGCTGCCAGATAATTTGACACAACAAGCCGGAAAAAGCCAGGGTTTGGACAATAAAACTTTGCTTGAGCAGTTCAAGATGGATTATTGCGAGTTTGTAAACTCACTCAGCTGCAGTGCAAGGTTATAGGGCAACAACTCCAGTCTCTAACAGTACAACACTCCAGGATTAACTCTCCTCTTTATATTAATTATTGGTAACACACCAAGTCTACTTCAAAGACTATTTATATTTTATACAGAAACATTGTACGTTTGTGTGACATCAATGTTTCTCTCTCTCGACAAAGCTCAATGGAAACACAAGCTTCTTCAGGAAAAACTCAGCCCAACTGTGCCAAACAAACTCAGCCCATACCACACCACTCAGGGGAAACAAGGCTATAGCTGAATGTTGTCATAATCTGTACTTGACAATGTCAATGGAAAAGATCATCAGTCATCTCGAAGTCACAGTATGGCCATTCATAAAAGCAATCTTCTGGCCCTGTTACTGAATGTGTAATAGCACATTAAGAGCTTGTTAAAATTGCTACCTGAGGATAAAAGCTGCCACCACAGCATCCAAACTGAATTCAACAGGATGAAGGCACTCTTTAAATGCAAATACAAAATGGCACTGAGGCATAATACCTGCAAGACTGAACAAAAGACAAATTTGTACACCTTAAAAAACACCAACAATATGTAATAATGGAATATTGATCAAGCTGGAGCTGATTCACAAACTGTAGAGGAGGTGCAAAAGGAGGTGTTGATTTTCCAGCCTTTGTATCTGGAGCTGGCTATTTGTGCTTTGTGCTGCATCATGCTTTACACTCTGGAAGCGACGCTGTGGAAATCATAGTGATCTGAACCAAAGCTCACTCTGCTCTACTGTTCTTTCTACCTGGTTTTATCTCAGGTTCACGCTAATCAGCTTAACTAAAGCCAAAAAAGCTGCATTTGTTATCAGCCAAAGCTCTACCTCCCACAGCCCTTACCTAACATCAACCCTAGGTATGTGTTTGAACACCTGCACCACCAATAAGAAGTGAGAAATATTGAAATGACATAACACTCTGCTTCTGTTCAACTGTGGCACCTGTGGGTAGATTTGAGGAGCAACAGAAAGACCAATATTTAGCAATGACACAGCCGATTTCTTCAACAAAATCTGCAAAACTGTTTTCTGACAAATTTATAAAATCATCATCTCACTAAAACTTCTTTCCCTAATACCACTTTATTGAAATGTAATTTGCCAGAGTCATAAAGAAGCAATAATTACAAGTGGTGTAACCAACAAGTCAATGGGGCCATTGGCAAAATCTTTTTTGGCAGATATTGTTCTGAAACAGTCATTTTACGTTGAAGATGTTAGGTGAAAAATACCAATAATAAATAGAGGTATTTGCTTAGAATGCCTATCCCTAATCCTTATCTGGAGGAGACATTTAAACCTTGTTAAAGCAATAGTAACTGACAATAAACATTAAGGATGCATTGAAAAAGGAGCTCAACTGGAAGGTTGACAGTTCGAATCCCGCTCTACGCAATTCATACTGTTTTTGTTCCAATTTCTCGGAATAATAAAGGTGATTCTTGATTGTATAAAAAATTGCATGTGTTTTTATTGTACATTTTAGTGAGTACTTTTGATGTATACATGGGCAGTCACATGACCAAACCAACACATGTACACTCAAATCAGAGTTGTCAAAAGCTGTACTCAAATTAAAATAGGCAAGATAGGATTTACTTGAGTAGGAGTAAGAATTTATT
The DNA here is from genome assembly GCA_024349245.1 of Neodontobutis hainanensis. NCBI lineage: Eukaryota > Metazoa > Chordata > Actinopteri > Gobiiformes > Odontobutidae > Neodontobutis > Neodontobutis hainanensis. The sequence continues at coordinate 559,242 of JALDNG010000100.1, read as the reverse complement.
TATTATTATTACTATTATTACTATTATTATTATTATTATTATTATTATTATTATTATTATTATATATTTAATTTATTTTATTCACTGCACCAACTTGTGTGGGATCATAATCTTTGCTGAAAGACTGTAATCCTCATGTCATGTCAAATGACCTAGGTTCAGCTCTTCAACTATTTTCTAACAAAAAAAAAATATATTACATACTACTGATACCAAATGAACTTACTAATTTAAATAAGTTATTTTATGTTATTTTATTTTATGTAGTTTATAGTTTGGGCAGTAACAGGTGCCTAAAAGAACCATAGCTGGTAGCGTGGAGCCCTTATGTGATTCAGGTAACGTAGACTTACGTCTGCGAGGCTGTGTGTGCAACACCTTCTCCAGGTCGCCCAACATTGTGAGGATCACCTCTTTGTCCAACTGAGCCGTTCCCTCACGTGGACCCCCCTCTGAAACCTCCTCTGCTGCCCAGTAACCCCTATCCTTCTCCTCTGCATCACGTCTCCCTTGAGCCTGCTTCTCGCCCAAACGCCCACTTCCATCTTCTTCTGACCCATCCCTTGATATTCTCCGTGGGTGTCCACTGTAGGATGCTCGCTGGGCTCGGCATCTCCACGGGACCGGGATGAGGGAGTGCTCCGATTGTGAGAGCACTTTGGTTAAAGACAGCGACAGTGAACGTGCTCTTGTTCCCCGTGTTGCTGGCTCCTTCCTGGGGCTTCCCTGCAGGCTGCCCCCCGCTATCCTCTGTGTGGAGTAATTTTGAGGCTGAGAGTGCCTTTTTTGGGGCTCATCCGGGAATAAACCATAGACTGGCTGCTCCCCTTCACTTTGCAGAGTGAGGTTATTGAGTGATCTCTGTTTGATTCTGAGGTTGAGGTTGTCTGGAAGTGGCTGTGGTGGTCGTCGAGCTGGGCTGCCCCCCTGATAAACTGAAAACTCTGCCCCTCTTTTCATCTTCGCCGCTGGTTCTACCTCTTGATGAGTAAAGCTCTTGACTTGTTTACCTGTATCTCTCCTGCTTCACATCCTGGCAGATGTGTCACTATAGACACAACAAGAAAGGAATGACAGCCAGAAATGCGTCTCCACAAGCGCTCCACTGAAGTCCAGTCTTCAGGATGGTGCTTTTGAAAGCACTGGACAATGAGTGGAGATAAAACCTTGCTTCTAGGCATATAGGTAGATTTGAAATCCATCCTCGAGCCAGCCCATACTTTTGTTCAAATATAGATCCACCTGTTTTGAGGCATTTCCCCTGTTTTGCTCTGTCTTCTTGGCTTCTATCAGGGGCGTGGAGCTGCTACATCTCCCCGTTTGCCGTTGCTTCTTCCGCCTTTTCTTTTGCAAACAGCCTCTTTATCTTTCACACTATTAAATGACAGCCTCCGTTCAGCGCCGCTTATCTGCACCCCCCCACCCTCTGTCACTCCTTTAATTACCACCTCGCCACCGCTCTCCTCCTGCTCCCCTCGGACTCTCTTCTGAGCACAGGCAGAGGGGAAGCTGAACCCGGCACACAGCTCAAATAGCTGTCGGTGTGACTGCTCGCTCAAGCCTGCAGCCCAACACTCTCTCACTCTCTTCTCTGTAAACCCTCCTTCTCTCTGTTTACCTCGCCTTCTCTCACTTCAGTCTTATAGCGATGTCTGCATCTTTCAAGAAATATGTATGTGCACAATATTGGGGTTTCTAGAGAAAACATTAGAGATAGGTGGATATAAAAAACAGCTTGTAATAAATAAATATTACCATAACAACATAAAATTACTTGTTTAGAGTAAGTGGAATATAATAAAACACTGCTTAACAGAAAAAAAGCTACTAATAGACATAGAAAAAGACAAATATTTTTTTATGTTCACATAGCCTAAAACCCACTAAATCTAATGGAACAGAAAGGAATTAATATTAACTCCCATTTTAAAAGCGTCACTGTCAATAATGTTGTAGCATATAACCAGACACATCAGTCAAACCTAGGTTTTAGGGTATTATTGCCTTTTTGGTCCAATGTGGGATGAGCCGTCAGTTTCGTTTCTTACTATTGTTTCTTAAACTGCCAGAGAGGACAATATGAGCACTACTGGAGAAGACACAGTAGTGGTGTTCCAGCTGTAACACTGGTGAATAGAAGCTTAATGTAAGTTTCTTTGGATAAAAGCGTCAGCTAAATGAATAAATGTAAAATAAAGACTATATGGATTTTTTCTCCCTACATTCCCACTAAAGTAGGTACTCACACACTGCAGAAAAGAGCTGTGTACAAGGCAAGTCGTGTTTGATCATGTGGTCCTTATTTGCTCATTTGTTACCATTTGCCCTACTGGCATCCAGTTACAATTACAATACTGCTCTGTTTATGCACCTTTTACACCACTGCTGCTGCTAAATAATGTTGCCATTATTATTATTATTATTATTATTATTATTATTTTTTGTTAAATTAAGTACATATAGTTAATTGACAATAAAACCTCTTTGAATCTTTCAATTAAAGCTCATAAGTGTTCATACTATGTAATTTTATGTTTTGTAACTGAATGTAGTGATTCTTCATGACTACAAGCCCGTGTGGACAGGGCAGAGTAAAGACTAAACCTCCCCTCCCCCGCTGTACCTTACTGGACTTAATTAAAGGCCGTCTAGAAGACCTAAACAGCGGAGACGTGGCTTATCGTGGATCAACAATGAGACCACAGAACCATCCCTCCATCCATCACTGTGAGCTTTATTAGCCCCGTCGTCATTACCAACAGCCGTCTGCCGCACACGTCTCATCCTTGATGCACCCTCTAATAGACTGTGAGCAGCTGCTTTAGAAACAGAGGAAAGTTAGACTAAGTGTACAATGTTTGAATTGGTTTACAACTTATTTTATCCCCATAAAAAGAAATCCAATGCGTATGTAAAATGACTCCACTATATTTCCTGCAATAATTCTCTTTATGCAGTGAGTCCATCGTGAGGCAGAGAGAGGAATAATGGCTTAAGGGCTAAAGCATGCACTGCAGCAAATGGGGCCAGTGACAACACATTTGTAACACTTAACAAAGTACGACCTGAAAAAAAGTTAGTTCAGTTGAGTGTTACATGGAAAATAGCAATGCTTTGGCTGCTCATTTTAGGTCCTACATTTTGCACAAAAGCTATTACAAAAGCTATTACGCATGAGTGCCACAAAACTAAGTACTGTTAATTAAGACAAATTAGAGTCATTTCCTATTTAACAAAGAATGGATCACTTCAGTTTATTTCAGTTTGGAGGGAGGTATTGAATTATTTTGCAGGACAGCAGATTAGCATTTAATTTAGCCCCTTAATACTCCTGTGTTGTGCATTTCTAAACTGGAAACATGCTAACATCAGGCTACCATTAGTGAGTACAAATATATGCTGGTGTTGTCTAAGTGAGCGTCCTACATGGTGGGAAAGCAGGACTTCATTAACTGGTCCTAAAAAAACAAGCTAGTACTAACCACCACAAAGAAAAAAGAAATTAAATCACCTTGCCCTGCATCTGGATTATTGCAAGATTTGTGAGTTTACAAAAAGCAAAGATAAAGTGTGCCTGTAGACAAATATTAGTTAGGAACAGGTTCTGCTACTGATACATGTCTTGAGACCATTTTGTAAAGGTCTGGGTCCTGTCATGGTTTTGAACTCTTTCCCCAAATACTCCATGTGTCAACTCAAAAACTGGACTTTTGAAGATTTTTTTAACTGTTCCCTTGTATCCAAGTGTGAAACTCTTACTTTTGAGGGCGATATGGAACTGTAGACAAAAGAAAATCCCAAAGCAATTGAAGAGAGGTACATGTATGTCATAAAAATCAACAAAAATTCACCAAATGGGAAGCTATTATAGAGAAATAAACAGCCTGTCTAACACTATTAAATAAATCCAGGCAATTGACTATCTTGTTATTAAAAATGTTTTTGTTACTGTAATTTCACAAAAAAGGTTATGTGGAGCCCCAGAACAGTACTTGATCTAATACAAAAAAACCTTGAGAAGTTTGTATTAGTTATTAATTAGTGATTAATTTTGAATGAAACACCTTTTATTTACACTCTCTGTCTCTGAGCCTGCCTGGGTTCATTCTCAGCCTCTGTCTCTTTTTTGGCTCTCACTCAACTTATTTATTTGATCCAAAACCAGCAGCAATAATGTCTAATGTGTCACATCTAAGCTGTATCTCATACAGAAATGCAGGTGTTTTATTCCTTTTTACTTTTATATTGCTCCTTCAATTACACCAGTGCTTTGTCCTGGTGGAACATTTGTCTGAACAGAACGCCCAACTGTCTGAAATATTGAATAAAAGACACAAACTCTGATAGTGAACTGTGCATTGTCGTCAGCCAGCCTGGGAAGAGATAGAAAGAGGGGCAAGGTGCGTCACCAGAGTTAGTGGAGTGAGTCTTTTTCTGTTTATTTACTTTACTTTTGAAATTTTGTGTGTGATATAAAATGAGGCGAAGCACAACTGAAAGCCTTTTATCTATAACAGTGTTTTTCAACCAGTGTGCCGCGGTACACTAGTGTGCCGTGAGAGATAGTCAGGTGTGCTGTGGAAAATTATTTAATTTCACTTGATTGGTCCTCCAACCGAGCGGTGTGTACTGAAAATTTACATCTTCCTCTAGAGGGCAGTATTGCGCTAAATACGAAAGTACATAGTGATTCTGCAAGTGAGACAACGCCGCTGGTTATCCATCGAAGGTAATAGTGATGGATAAACATCTGAAAAGAAAAAGTAGTCCATCTGACCTGGATCATGGAGAAAATTCTGACCCAGATAAAGGCTCTAGCCTGAGTAGTGGGCAGAAGAAAGCCAAAAAAGGAAAGCTACTGTAACACAGGTGTCAACTAGAGTTGACTGCATCCTCTTGCTTGTTATTGCTCTTTGGTTACGGGCTTTGCGTGCCTTGGTCACGTGGTCACTGCCGACCAATTAGCTGACTTTATTGAGCGCTAACCGGAAGCTACCGGTAGACGCGGAACACCCAAGACTAACCGGTTGCTACTGGTAGGTTTTCACTTCGGTTTCATGATTCAATTGTTATATCCAATTGTAGAAGTAAATGTATTGCTTGCTAACTCATAGGAGCAAACTGCCGTTGCCTAAACACACCAAACAATCCGAGTGTTTGAAAACCGGAAATGGCCAGGTTTTATGATGGCGAGCTAAAATAGGCTTTCTAGCCCAAAGAACGGACAGAACCTAATGGAACACATCTGAGGAGATTCTTACACAGAACCCTGACACCCTGCTCTGTCTGGGCTGGTAGGAGGCTCCAGTAGCCGACAATTATTATTATTTTTTTTGGTACACTTGCGCACCTACTCCGCAATGACCCATTGCCTTTGCCCTCATTCACACTTCACGGACACATCCTATTAACTTTGGTTGTTGGGTCAAATGGAGCTGGGTTGCTAAGTGTAATGAACAGTTTTCAATGTTTATTTTTTATATTAATCTGTGAGCTTCAGATTAATTGTGTGGACATTGTATAAGCTTAGAACCTTGTAAATATTGAAAATTGAGCTCAATGAATGGTTCTTTATTCATTCTATATGTTGTATGTTATTGTCTGCTGTATATTTCATTACATGGTACCATCAAAAAAGCAAAACAGTCTTTGGCTTCCTCTCTCCTTGAGTCGTATCTATTCTTCTGAACTAGCCTTAAATTAATGATACAAATGTTGCTTATGATGTTGTCCCTACATGTATAGTATTTTGTACACATTAACTGATATATCCTAATAAGGTAAGCCACGTACATGCTTCACTACTCTCATTTCTATAAAGAGTTCATTAAGATTCTAGAGAACTACACTCGTTTAAGGCTCATTACAAAGCGTTTAGATTAACTACGGAAATACGATCGCATTTTCCTACTGTCTTTTTGTCTAAAATATGTAAACATACCCAACATTTAACCACACAGAGCAGGCAAATAAAAAAGTGTGCTAAACAGTTTACAACATAAACTGTGTAATGGAAGGAAATGGTTTTGAGGGAAAAGCACATCCACACTTGTTCATTCATTCTAGTGACGCTAATGCAGGAGTGGCTTTAAACAGCGCCGCAGGACTGGCCTGTACCACTGTACCAAAGAAGTTTGCAATAGCAATATGCGAGCAGGCCGTGTATTTTCGATTGAACATGCTTGTATCTATTACGGTGTATCGTACACTGGTTTCTGGTCTTGACTCTGTCTTGACCTGCTATGGTATTTGGCTTGACTTGGTCTGGTCATGGTCTTGATCTTGATCAGTCGACTCCAATACTTTTGTGAAAGAAACTTTTTTTTTTCTCAACCTCAGTGCTCATCAGATTGAGCGGGATTATGAAATACGTGTTTGTAATCCTCTAATGCTTCTGTCTGGATAACTTCAGTTATAAATAAACAGCGTAAATTGTGCCATCGTTGTTTTTCTTATGAGCAGACCCATTATGATGTTTCAGTTTGTATTGAAATGTATCAATAAAAGCTCAGGACTAATCTGTGCAAATGGATAATCACTTGATACAGTTTGTATAAGTCTGGAAATGACTTGACTTAGAGATGACTTACTAACTTCAGATCAAGAGTCTGAGTTCCTCAATTTCTCATTGCTCCAAGACTTGCTGAGTTATTGCACATTTTCCCATTACAGTGACAGAAACCAGCTTCAGAAGTGCTGCCGTTTGATTGATGTCACAGCTCTGTATGTAAAATAAGCAGTCTTGTCATGTGGCATTAGTGGTGAGCGCACACTTAAGCTTCCTTTTGAAAAAAAAAACATATCCATCCCACTATGGAGTAAGACCAGGAGAAAATGAAGACTGCAGAGCGGCCGAGGAACGTGTGACAACAAAAACTGAGCAATTGAAACAAACCGCAAACAAAGGCAACGGTCAGTTCCTACAGTCTAATTTTAACCTTGAAATGACAGCCTTTGGAAAAGCCCCAACCGCAGCAAAATTTCTGGAATGTCAGCGGACATCCCCAAACCTGTAATCACGTGCTGTTGTTTGTGCAGTAGCCCTCACTTTGAACCTAAGATCTAACTTTTTTTGAAAAAATATAATAAACCAATTTTCCACCACAAAACTATAATACATTACATCAAATAAAAGTTTAGGGCCTACTTTAAACTCTATGTTCAGAGTGAGACTAATCTTGCAATTACCTCTGCCTCATTAAACATGTGAACACATTGCTAAAATGTATCTATGTTTCATTTTCCTTCCCTTTTTTCAATGGAGCAAACGTGTGGTCCAGAAGGATAACAACATCATAAGCCTTCCTGACCACATCCTAAAGCAAATTTACTATCTTTTATTATTTATTATCATTGCACTTTATACAATACACAGAATTAATTATTTGCACTTTATAATGAGCCTTTAAGGCTCGTACGCAGTCTATGTATTCTTAATAGTCTGACCTGCTGCACTGACTGACTGCATTTAACTGAGGATGATGATATGTGTTTGTCTTGCAGCGAACAATGACCTTAAACTGAATTCTTAAAAAATATACAAGTAGGTGATTAGTTTTCCCAAAGATGAACGTTGTACGTAGTATGTAAATTATATTTCATTATGTACATATATTATCAATACAGTAGTCAGTTTTTTAAGCTAGAGTATTTAATAAAGTGACATTTAAAATGTCTTCTATTGGCATTAAAAGTACAAACTACCAAATTTATGAACGACAAATGTACTTTGTTATATTACCAAACACTCTACAGATTACAATGTGAGAACAGTGAGTAGCTATAAAAAACAACAGTAAGAAGAGTGAGCAGTGGACAGAAGTCAAAACCAAGTTCTCTGTGGACATTTGGTCGTCTGCTTATTCCCATGAGAGTCTAGGCAGTACAGAGAGCTATATTCGGGCCAAGTTGGACAAAAAGCTGCCAAGACAAGCTTTTAATGTAGAAATAATAAACTGCAGTGAGACTATGACTATTGAAAAATGCATCATTCTTCATTATAAGCTTCATTTTGTCAATTTTTTTTCTCAGTGTGACAAGAGTATTGCCGGAGCTGAGAAACAGCGCTATGCAAGACCCTTATTCCAAGACATCAAATAGTACCAGCCACCTACTACTACTAAAACACACACTGACCTAACAATTAGGCATTGTTTGATGTATCACATGACCACCCTTGATGCATAAAGTTTTACAGAAGCTGATGGCAGCCCGCAGGGATGTGAACACGAGCCGCAGATGCTCCCTGTGTCTGGACTGTCAGCACTGACCTTTCCCTTTCACTGAACTCCACATACAGCAGGATACATGTATGCAGACAAACTCTAAAGACATGGGCACGAGATAAATACCACTGGAACATGAGCCAAACACAGGAGTAGCCTTGAAAAGGCTCTTCTGTAGTGCTACAGCAGAACCAGCAGGATAACATTAACTAACATATATCTTCTAGGCGACAGAGTTGGACTGTACCTGAGATCTCCTCCAGGCACTGCTTGGCGGTCTTGCTGTAGACCAGTTCTCCTTTGGTGGGGCTTAGACAGGGGTCAACAGGGGCCACCATTGTACAGTCATTTTCTGAGAATGTCCTACAAAGAGAAAAACAACATGTCATTTAGACCATGTGTTAAAAGATGAGGAAAAAACACAAGTTAGGCATTACAATGGTATTCTTTACATACGATTGCTGTTATGTGAAGTTCATAGGGGTATGTCTTTAAAGCAGAGCATAGTAATCAAGAGGAAACTGTGAACCCTGAAGCTAACCAAAGCAGACTGTGTTTTAAGCCCAGGATAATTGTAAGGAAGTTTTAATGAGTGCCTTTAATCATTCACACTGCATTAAAGACACTATTATACATCACTTGGTAAGATTATATAGAGAACAGACAGTTATAGTGAAAAGTGGGGTTAGTCAGAGCTATTACACAAAAACAGACTCTTAATGCCTGAACTGTTGAAACATTGAGACTTTTATAGAGAGTTTTATATTAGCAGGTGTCATCTAGGCATGGGATGTTAACCAGTTTCCAGGTATCCCATGGTTTCAAAGTGCCATGAAAATTGCAGAATTTGAAAAAAACACAAATAATATGGCAGACTGTTTATGTAAAATGAGCTGGAAAGACAAGACCAGTAAGTGATTTTGTTTCTTTATTTGGAAGAATTGTATCCAGATATTCCTTTGTACTACATTATTTTAAGCCACCACAACGTTGAGCCAGCAGAGGGCACATTTATGTGCAACTCATTAAATGCAGTTGCCATCTTTATTTAGAAGTGGAGACATTGAAGACAGAAAGTTTTGAAGAAAGAACCTGCCTTCTGAAACAGTAGGTCATTTTAGTGTACTTTGTACAAATATTGTATGACTCTGCTTGGATCCAGTGTATCGGCCTATTTTCTTGATTATATGAATTGTGTGGTGTAGCCTCACTCACATAATATCTCGTGTTGTGACCTCGTCGTGGGACAGGAAAGATATAGGAGGTTTAAGAAGCATCTAAATGATTTTGAGAATATACTGTATATATATTATAGAATAAAGGTTACGCATGGGGGGTTTAACTATTATAATACCCAAAGGTGTCCAATTTATCATGAATTTAAAACCATTTAAGTATTATATTCACAGTGCCATTGTACTGTCACACTATGATACTTTTCCTCAAAATTTTCATACCGTCCCAAGCCTAGTGTCATCTAAAGTTACATCTACAGGAAATTATCATTATGAGCTCCAAAGCACATTTGTAAGTTTTTTCCTAGATATATTTTCTTTTTATTTTCAATAAAAAAGCATGCATGTCTTTCTATGAGCATTATGGAACATCTGCACAGTGGAACAATTTGGTACCTACTAATTTACTTTAAAGATAAGACATCTGAGAATGTTTTAATAAAAATGTGAGTCTGCATAGGGTTCAAAAGAAAACACAACAAGGTTTTATTTACAGATGACATTATCCTTTGCTAAAGGTGTAGGTGTGAGTGAAACTATATCCGTCCCAAGCCTACGTCCTGCATGACTCTCTGGTCTCCTTTGTGCAATAACAGCCGACACTCACCACACACTCATCATCAAAACAAACATGTCCAGAATGCATTCATGTGAGTGGGTACAAACAAACACATGGAATAATCAGGTTAAATATTTTTCTGCAAACACTTCTCCCCTGCTCTAAAAAACAAATACACACAGAGTGGCAGAGGAACATCCCTTTTCTCTGAACACAAATAGAGCCACACCAGGGAGCAGCACCACCTGCAGAGCGGCAGATAAAAACTGGGCTCCATTAACAGCAGCAGCAGCCTGTGACGTGAGCTCATGGGAGAAAACCTGTTCTTCCTCAAAGCTTCCCTCAACCTTATGGGCTCACTGAGATATGCACCTGCAGGGCTGAGTGGAGGTGTGTAAACCCATATGAGTGACTGTGTCTGCGTCAAATAGTGGAAATGTAGAGGTAATGACTTAATACATTTATTAACTAGTAAACTTTATTAAATGTGACCTTATATTGTACTGAGTGGTCTTTAATGAATTGAAAAGAGCGCACGTAACTCCTCTCTGTTACACTGTCTCCCTGTTGACGCCTGCATCAAGTTTAAAGCTATGCTCTTGGCCTACAAGACCACCACCGGTTCTGCACCCTCATATCTTCTCTCACTAATACAGACCTATGTTCCTACCAGATCCCTGCGCTCTGCAAGTGAACAACGTCTGGTGGTTTCTCTGGATCTGTTCTACATTGATGCTGCTACAAGATCAGCAGATTCTGTAGCCATCTTAAAAAACGCCTTCCGTCAACTTCTAACTAACAAACACTGAATTCTAATTCCTTTTTATCCATTTCTTTTCTTAATAAAAAAAAATCCTAAAAAAAAAACTTCCCATCCTTTGCTTTGATTACTGTGCTAGGTTTTTAACTGACTAGTTTTTGTTGCACTTATGCCTTTTGTTACCTTGTGTTGTTGAAATTGCTTCCATTGTTTTTCCTCACTTGTAAGTTGCTTTGGATAAAAGCGTCTGCTAAATGAATAAATGTAAATGTACTTTCATTTATTATTCATCCTCTACCGCCAAGATTATCCCTCCAGTTAAGCAGGGGCTAACACTTACAAACAATGACATAATTATTTACACTCACATCTTGCACTATGAGCAGTTTAGAATCACCAGTTCATCTAGACAGGCACATACAAGTTTAACGGTAAGTTCTCAGTGTTCAAGTCCAGGTCCAAATCCAAGTCATCAAAGAATAGTTCAATTCGAGTAAGAGTCGAGTACGAGCCCGAGTCAAGTCTTCATCGCTTAAAGTCCAAGTCCGAGTCCAAGTCCGAGTCATTCCAAAAATTCACCAAAGTCACCAAGGAATAAGCCAAGCTGCAAGTCCGAGTCATTATAGAAATGTCAAAGAAAGGTCAAAGTTGATTCCAAGCGGAATCCAAGTCCAAAGTGAGTTTCAAATCTGAAAAGTGTGGCAGCCAAAATGACACATTGATTTAGATTTTAGATTTGTTTAAGCATATTTCATTGAACACATTCTATTGAGTTTTGATTTTGTTTTGATTAATTAAGGCTGTAGCCTACATAGGCCTACATTTTTTTATTTATTATTTAGGCTCAACTTCTGGGTAACATTTAGGGGCTGAGCGTTAAATGAAAGCAGCTTGTCCCACTCTGAACATATGCAACAGACAGGTTGTGTGGTGTTGTCGCTGAGTGGTACGTGTGGGTCCATTGTGCTCAAGTCCGGGTCTAAGTCTAAGTCATTAGTTCTCAAGTCCAAGTTGAGTCACAGGTCCTTATGTCTGAGAATTAACAAGTCCAAGTTCGATTCTGAGCCATTTCTGGCTTGAGGTATGTGTCTTCTCAATAACAAGAGCTATGCAAGACAAGATTTTGTGAAAAATTTGTAAACAGTGCTAGTGGAGTAATTTGGGAAAGGGTGTGTTTTCATTACAGCATTTTTATATTCTTGTTTAATTTTTATATTTTTATATATTAAATTTTATTGTGTGTCAATATAGCATTAAACAAAAATTATAATTGTGCAAATGGTGGAGCGTTCATAGCCTAACTGGAAAAATCAGTTTTTTTTTTTCCATGTGATGCCTTTTATAGCATGTTTCTTCTTAATATACTGTCTCTCTGTCACTTTTCCCTAAACATTAGAAATCTGTACACATTCATGAGACATTTACACCTACGCTAGCTCTCAAATCACAAGCATACTTCTATTCCTGTTCTTAAGTGTAATGCATGCTCTTTATCCAGTGTCACTTCTGAAATGATTATCAGTCGATCTGCTGAGGAACGATGGCTGCTGCATTTTAAACTTTTTAAATGTGTGGGATTAAAGTAATGCCAATGCTCTGAGGAGTCAACAGTGAGTGAGGCGCAGCTGACGGTGCACTCTGGAGGAGCCGGAGGAGGGAAGGGCGAAGGATTAAGCCTTGTTTAATGGGATTCCTAACTCGCTTTCTCTCTGAGCACAAAGGCGTCCCGGAGACTTTGGCAGCTCCGACAAATTTTCCCCCTGGATTACCTCTGCTGTTGGAAGAAGCCAAAGATTTACACACTTCCTACTACTCTGATGGCTCTAAAGTTAGAAAACTCTAAACTATCTCACCAATATAATGCAATTCTTTCATTTAGAATAAAAAACGAGGCACTTCTTTCTGTTAAAAATGACTAAACCTTACTTTTATGTTGTTTGCTGATTAAATGAAGGGTAGTTTTGTAAGGCAAATGCAACACAATTCTTTATTCTAAAATGACTAAAATGCAGTAATTTTTACAGATTGTACACTAATGAAAACATAATGTTGACTAATGTGTTCCATATAGGTTCATCTTTTCCATAAAATTTCAGACAATTGATCTTTTATAAAGAAATATTTTTGTGTTCTTTGCCTTTATTGAATTGAGGAGACAGCAGCTAGGAGAAATGGAGAAAATCTAACCAAGAAAGGAATTGAACATGGACCTTTTTGGTTATGGTATACTTCCTTTAACTTCGAGGTGATCCACTGCCGGCCAGCTTTTGAGTTTTGGCACCGTGTAAATGGCCCCATAGTGTTTTTGGATTTGAGTTGGAAATAATAAAATGCCTCTTGACAGAACTGGATAAATATATACGACCAGAGAAGCATTACATAAAGCCTAGATGTTTTCTTCCTGTGTTCTCAATTTAGTCAAACAAACTAGTGAAACAACTGCAGAGAGCTGTGCCTCACCTGTACATGAAGGGGGCTACCGTGGCAGTGTTGGGATGGTTGTGCTGCTGTTGTTGTGGAAGCTGGACCACTCCGTTTCCTCCCAGTGCTCCTACTCCTCCACCTCCTCCCAGACCCCCACTGGAGCCGGACAGGGCAGAGGTGCTGGTAGATGAGGTCATGCTGGTCCGTTTACCCCCTGGACCTTCAATGGAGCGCTGGATGTAGAAACTCCCGCTCTGCCCTCCTTTTGTCAGCTTTGTCCTGTCGCCTTCTCCTCCTCGAAGGTTCCCGCTGCTGTTTAAGGCCTGGTTTGGGGACTGGGGCTGGCTTTGAGGCTGGGATTTGGCTGATGTGGTGGAAGGGGCTTTGAGTCCGGGTTTTGGGATGCCGCTGGAGGAAGACGAACTGCTGGTATCTTTCTTTGCTGATGAGGGTTTTCCACCTTTTGGAATGAGGCTGGCAATTTTGGAGCTCTTTTTGTTGGATTCTGATGATGATTCCCGGTCATCTTTGGGCAGAGAGCTCTCTTTTGATGATTTCCCAGACTTGCTTTTGTCCTCCTTGTCTTTAGATGACGCTATAGACCTAGTGCCATTTGCTGAAGACTTTGAGTATGATGACGAAGAGGTCTTGCCTGGTGCAGTTATGGAGGCTGTCTGGGTTTTGGGAGGGGTTTGCTTGGCTTGAGCACTGCTAAAATAAGTAAAGATGATGTTTAGTGTTAACATAATGAAGGTACAATTACATTCAGAAAAGGTCTCAAAATATATATAAAAAAAATTATGATGTTCACTTAGGTTGATGGCTAAGTAAACTAGCATATACTTTTATCTTAACTTAAAGCAACCCCGCGTAACTTTTAGCCAACACAGGGCGCAGACCCCTCTCTGTGCAACCAATGGATGTATTACTGTCAGCCAGTTACAATCTTTGTTTACAAGTAGAGACTATCCAAGTGGCCAATTTGGAAGAAAGAACTTTTCTCTGAGACAGTAGGTCATTTTAGTGTATTTGGTTCAAATAGGACTCTGTACGATCCAGTATATCAGCATATTTTCTTTATTATATAAATCATGTGGTAGAGACTCACACACGTAATCTCTCGCAATACATCCTTGTCCTGGGACAGAAGAGTTACAGGAGGTTTCTGTCCAGCTGAAGGCTCTGTGTCAGTGAGATAGACATAATTCTACCAATCTCCTTAAAAGCTAAAAGTTATGCAGTGCTCTCTTTACAACTAACACACTCTATACCTCTGTTTTGTTATTTTTTGCCACTTAATTCTCAGTATGACACATGTAGAGCTTACTCCAACTATGCTCCGACAAACCTTAATCAAAGTAAACCATGGAAGTAGTCTAAAGGTGCTGACTGACCCAGGAGATGTGAGCCCGTCTTCGCCGTACTCCGACAGGTCGTCTTCTTCCTGCAAAGCCATCTCCACAGACGGAGACACTCTAGAGCCCGATCTGGGGTTGATGAGCCTGAACTTGTCCAGCATGGACCTCTGAGGAGGCGCTCCTAGCTGGAGACCTGCATCTGGGCCCTGAGGAGGGGAGTGTGGGGAGTGCGTGGGGCTGGCCAGCATGGACGAGGTGGCGCTATGCTTGAGGTTCATGGACTTGCTGCGCCAGGACTTGCTGCTGCTGCTGGTGGGGGAGGGGATGGCAGAGGCCAGCTGCTGCCCGCTCAGACTGGTGGAGACTGTCCCACCAAGACCGCTCCCATTCATTCCCCCAGACACCGGAATAGACCTTACTGACTCTGCAACACAAGAGAGAATATCACTTTAAGATTCACACTTCATAGTCTTCAGATTTTGATATTTTCTTACTTCTGTGTATGCTATTGAAGACTTCAACCTAATGAAATCAAAAAGACCTCCTGCAGCTGTGACCTTCAAATAGCTTAACATTCATAAATTACACACTTGTTCTCAATATTGTCAAAACAGCAAAATGTTTTTATTTATGTATCTTGAAAAAACGGAGTTGTCCTCTGTGCGCAGGTCTAAAGGTGAATACAGTATGAACACCAGTGATAGTGAAACAGGTGTCTGAGGCTGTAGTGAGCAGGTTTCTCTCTACAGCCTCACTTCATCATGTCGCTCTAATGTGATGCTGATAAGAAAATGCAGTGCTGCTGGGTCTCTAAATTCGAGATAATACGACCACTTGGTGAATGAATGTAAAGGAAATCTCTCAGCTTCGTCTGACGCTGTGTGTGTGTGTTTGCGTCCAGTCAATTAACCCCGTCTCTAAAGATCCTCCTCCTCCTTTTCCACACGTGCCACCACACTTTTCACCTTACTGTGCTTCGCCGTTACCATAGCAACAAGCTCCTGTTTCTTTTTTGCCTGAGTGGCCAAGAAATGAAATGTCACTTGTTCTGGGCGGTGGCTAATCTGCTAAAACACGCACACAGACACGAACTGCTCGGTCCACAGCATGAACGTCCACATGAGGAACTCACACTGCAGACAACACTAACAACACTGACATGAGAGATAAGTGAGATGTATACTTCTTTCTTGGCTCACCTCCATGACACTGAAGATAAAACCCGCTTAAATGTGTAGAACCGATAGAGCAGGAAGATACTGCATTACTATGTCAACCCTACACTGTATACCAGACTGATATAGTTGCTAGGATAAAAACACACAATTATGTTAGAAAATTACATGTATTCAAAAACAGCTGGTATAAATAAGCTATAGGCTAAGCTTAGACCCACTTATCATTTAATATAATAATGTAGCCTTTTTTTTAAACATACTATATAACGTTTATGTACATTCAATTTTAGATTGCTGGAGGACAACACGGCAACAGTATCTGTCATCTTCTATGGCAAATCAAGTCTTCCTTAATACTTTTGAATGTGCATGTTGGGTATAATGCAACATTAAATTGTTGCATCTCATTAAATGTTAATGAGTAATGTTTAGCAGCAATAATGTGCCTATATCTCAGATTGGACAGTATAGACAAGGACACAATGTAAAACGATGAGGACAATAGTTTAAAGTATGAGGCATAATAACAGCATATTCAAATGATAATGAAGAGCTTTAACCATAATGGTATATAATATAATAAAGTAACTTGAAAAGACAAACTTGCTGCCTGACTGTGACCTGCATCTGCCCACAAGCTTTTGCTGCACGGCTGACATTTCAGAGCCATTGATTTTTGGTTTTCTTTCTACTTCAGACCCAACTCCTGTCTGCTCTCCCCTGCAGTGAGGCAGCTGCTGGTGTCTTATCTCTGAGCGGAGGTTTGTCTTCCGGCGGCCGCCACAGCGACAGACAGACTTGGATTCTGATACACCTCAGACTTTAAATGGAGATAAAACTTTGGAAAACTTTTACAAATCAATTTTTCCACTTCCTTGAGAGTTTAAAGATGTAGAAAAAAACAGAACGTGTGTGCAAGTTGCATCAGAAGTAAAGCAGGATCAGTGATGGAAAGATTGAGTTCAATTCCTATGTGTCTTCATTCTGGCTTTGTCCACACCAATTAGTTTTCAAACACTTTAACATTTGCTGCAATTTAACGTAGCATCCACACTACTCCACCATGCTGACTATGTTTTAATCTGAAATATCCTGGATGTTCCATACATTGATTGTAATAATTATAATAGAACATAAGACTTATGACTCTGACCACACTTACTCTAAATGTAAAAGCTGCTAACATTTGTCACTGCATTAAGAATAGGTTGTGATTCATAGTAAACATTGCACTCCTTTCACCAAAGTAATCTGATCTCCAGTGTTTACTTGAGCACAACTGGTGATATAAAAACTATAAAAACTCTGAGAACAGTGTGGCTGAATAAAGTCCTCATTTAACTCCAGAATGGCTCTTTTGAGGTGTGTCGAATGTGTAGTTGCCTCAAAACTGTGAAATCCATCTAACTGTTGAGGTAAAGGCTGGGCATGACTCAGCACAAAGCTCTCACTCTCATTCTGGGACAGTAGTGCCCTCAAGTGGTGAGGTTGAGAATGACTACAAAGACTTCATCAGTCACAGCTAACCTAGAGTGATACTCATTGCTGGTTTGTACCTCTGTCGTTCCCGCTGGCATACTGCAGAGGTTTGCTTTTATCGATGCTGTTGAAGCTCTGGCTGCGGCGGTTCAGGTTGGAGGAGCCTGGGCTCCTGGAGCCCCCGCTGCCCGCAGCAGGGACTCTGGAGGGTCCTGGTAACCTGTGGAACAGCAAACACAATGGTTTATTAGTTTATTATTTATAACACTGAGAGACTTAACAACTTTTGCAGAATATTTTCTGCAGCAAATAACAGAAAATCAATGCTGACAAAGTGACTGTCTAATAAAAAATGACTGTGCTCCCTCTGCAGCTCATATTAGACAATAAACACTGTTTCATATCTACAGTATATAATTTCAGCAGCTTTGATCTGTTAAATCAGTATAAATCCCCCACATTGTCAGGTACAAAGCTCGGGCCATTTGCAAAGCAAAGGGGTGCGACACCAATGTGTTACTCCAAAATATTTCCCCGGTTGGAAAGTCTGAAATATGTTGAAAACATTATATTTGCTGGTGATTTGTGACATTAAATTTTAAAGTATTTACAAATGCATAAATCATGCATGAAATAATAGATTTATTTGTGATAAAATGTGCCTCCTAATCTAAAGTGTTAATGGCTCTTTTATTTTCCTTTTGTTATTATCAAGTTAAAAATGCAGCTTTAATAAATTAATAAATAAGGTATATGTTTTGGTGAATATAACATATTATATTGTGGTCAGTATAATATAGTCAATTAGTTACATTTTACTTTCTATATATGCTTTAAATGTTGACCTCGTAATAGTTTACAGCTGTGGTTCCCTAACACTGGGTTAGGAGCCAAAAAGTGTGTCAGCAGATATTTTATTAAACAAAAATTACTAAAAGAAGACCTCAAATTTTGTTTAAACGGGATTTTAAACATTTTTGCGAACAAGCTTTTTATCATGACTTGTAGATCTATGATTGGAAAAAGATTTTTCTTATTAATGATAGCTTGGAAATACTTTTATGATGCTTTGTCTGAAATTATTAACAACACCTTTTTGCAAATTTTAAGTAAAAGGTCGCAACAATCTCTGGTCTTCCAGTGTGCTTTCTGAACTTTTGAAAGAAAGCGATGATGCCTGGGCTAGGGCGAGAAAAACAAAGTCTCCGGTTTATTGGCTGAGTTTTAGACAACTTAGAAATTGCTGAACTTTCCTTATTAAAAAGAGTAAATCTGAATATTACTTGCCTAAAACCACAAGTAATCTAAATGACCCAAAGACATTTTGAAAAGTTTTAAAATCTTCTTACGGAAACATACAGACCAACAAACTCCCAAAAGGCATTATAAAAAATTCACTTGTTCTCACGGATAAATCTGAAATCTTAAATTGCTTCAACAAACATTTTGTTTCATCGGGTTGTCTATACATTTCATGCCATCACAAAAACCTTAATTGAACAAAAAGTACATTTATTGCCCCCTCCATTACCTTCCTCAATTGGCTCGTTCGTTTTTAGACCAGTGACTGAGGCAGAGGTCTACAGAGCCCTCAAGCAGCTGGAAACAGACAAATCTGCAGGATCAGCCAATCTTGATCCTTTTTTTTTCTTAAAACATCAAAAGATTATATAACTGAACCCCTGACATACCTTTTTAACCTTAGCCTTTCAAACAATGTTATCGCTGTTGTTTGGAAATTTGCTTTTGTTCTTCCATTGCTGAAAGGAGCGAGCTCAGCGATCTCAATAACACAGGCCAATATCAAAGTTATGTATCATGGCAAAGATCTTTGAGAAAATTGTTGCTGAACAGCTTAAAAAAAATAAATTGAGGTTAATGAAATTATATCAAACAATCAATCTGTTTTTTTAAAACTATACAGTACAATACCTGCTGCAGTTAAAGTAGTTAATGACTGAGGCTCAATGCTGTTTATTGATTTATTATTGTCTTTGACATCATCGATCATGTTACCTAGTTAAATTGGCTTTATAAAATTAAAAATAATACCAAAAAATGTTTAACCAGACCTTAATCCTGACAAACTTTTGAAATACGGGTCACATAAAAAAAGTTTGGGAAACACTGGTTTACAGAGGAATTAAAGACCAAAATATGACCCAAATACATAAAGGTGCCAGACTGTAAAGCCCCCTTTTCACATGTATTGTTTATTATATTTAATAACTCGTTGCCCCTCAGCTGCCTGTTCATTAAAGCGTATTTCTGTGGTTTGATTTTTGTTAAATTCATTTGTCTGTAGTTTCTTCAGACTCACACACACTCTTTCTCTTTTGTCACAGTCAGCTGCTGGAGCCAAACTGATTTGTGACGCCTAGGCTGCCTACAGCTGCAGGAGTTCAACTTCTCCCAGACCACTGCAGCACATATCTCATCACAAATCTGGTGTCGTTGAACAATAAAATGATTTTCCCATTACATTTGGAGAGTCAGATGAGTTCACACATCTGTTTGTCAGTCTTCCTACAACTCTTTGATCACAGGGATATGACAACTTAGAAAACAGGAGAGCATAACCCATGCTCTGTGTTAAACTTGTGAGACTTTGATATTTAATAGAAACAAACTTGAGTAGATCATAAAGGCATCTTTCTGACTTCATAACATCATTACTACAGCTACAGTAATGGATCAGGTAATATGTCACCAGAGGATGTGCTGCAGATGGAGCTGATGTTAGAGGAGGAAAGCTTTGAAACATTATATATACCAGACATTTTTTATATATATACGTAAACTAGACTCTCACTTTTCCACAAACAGTTACAGGTAGACCACTATCTAGACATTAAACACAAACAATCACATTGCTCTAACTGCTTTCTGGGCTGAACAATATGGATTAGAGGTAAAGTATATGTAGTCTGATGTTTAAGTAAGATACTGTGTAGATCCTAAATTATAATGTTATGGACAAAACTGCACACCCAAGACCAAGTGTGAAAGGTTAGGTGTTTAAATTTCTTGAGTCCTAAGTCATTTGAGGATGTTCTGTATTAGACAAAACGTATCTTGGAACAGGTCTGAAAACATAAGGCTTTTAAAGGGCTTACAGGCTTGAGGACATTTCATAACAAACATTAGCCTGTCAAACCAGACTCCTCGCTATATCAGCAAGGAGTCTGAAAAAACTCTATGCCAGCTTGTTTCTCTCAAAGCTGGGCAAAGCTACTCGAGGTCAACCAATCGAAATTGTAACGGACATGACGTTAGTTGGCGACAATCTACAAAGAAGTAAACAAACCAACACGGCGTGCAAAAACATCTTCTTTTAAAAGGCACGCTCTTAGTGCTCTCTGCTGTTGAGGATTTAAACATGCAATGCTGTGTTGATTATTTAAAACTGACTGAAGAGCAGAGGCAAACAAAATCTTGGTAGTCCTGTGCGTTCCTTGATATAGAATGTACAGAAGGCTTACGTCAGGCTGTGCTAGGGTAACCAAATGCACCATGGACCATATTTTCACTGCCCTACACTGTTGACTGACAGGTCTGATCCCCTTGTGCCAGAAGTGAAAACACTGAGCAGATATTTGGTCATTGTAGATTATTGTAATATAAGGGGATAAACTATGATTCCAAATAACTTGTGTTTAATTATGGCTTTTCACGTTTGGGTGCATAAAGCATTTTATCAATAACAGCAGGTACTAATGCATTTTGGTTTTCCATGTGTCACTGAGGTGAAAATGTTGTAAATGACCAACTTAAACGCACCTTAAACAAAAAGGGATACAGATTCTTTACTGAAATCATTTAAGAGCAATGAAAAAAAGGTTGTTTGTGAATAATCTGAGACAAAGATTGGAACAGTCATTAATATTTTGTTAAAGTCAGAGTGGGAATGAGATTACCTTTGGTTGGGACAGTTTTTTGAAGGCTAGGATCAGAGCTGCTTGTGGATTGAGGTCAATTTGGGGAAAAGTGTAATCGAAGAAAAGACATATAAAAGGCAGACTATTTTTTCTCATAAGGACTTGCATAAAAAGTCAGAGAGATTCCAGCAGCATTTTTATACATTTCCTACACCTGCGTCTACACCTGCATCAAGTGGAAAATACCAAAACATGTCAATGACTTAACGCTTGATGGCAGATGCAAGATCAGACCCTATGAGGCAATAATATGATACTAAACTTAGACAGTATCAATTTTACTAGTTTTCCTGTAGATGTCCTCCCAGTTAGTGCAATCTACTACAAAACTATGTCAATGACCAATACAAGACCAAAGAAAATTATTAGATATTTCAAATTAAAAAGTCTAGACTGGAAAAACAATTTGAATGCTCCACACCTTAGCCCCACATGAGCCACAAAACAAGGATGTGAAATAAAAGGTAGCAGTGTGAATATAAAAGCCACAGTGAAAAAACATAGAAAGGCTGAGAGAAAATAAGAGGTAAACAGAGGCAAAATGAGAAAAGACTGAGGCAATTCAGATGGAAATCACAAGTGGTCCCTTTTATCAGCACATTCTTTCATCTTCCAGTTTGAAAGTGCATGAGAGTTGGATGTGATGTAAACCCTGAACAGTTTAGATGAACGGAAGTGCATCTCAGGGCAACTCTTACATATTCTGTAGGTTTGTGGCAATGCCTGGGCTTTTACTATACAGTGGCCATTTTTTAGAGAATATGAATGATATCTCAAAAAACTTTTTATCACTTGTCTAATTAGTACTTTGTCCAATCCAGTTTCAAAAGTTTCCATACCCCAGTTCTTAATACTGTGTATTGCCCCCTTAAACATCAGTGAAGTCTTTTGTGGTAGTTGTGGACGAGGCTCTTTATTTTCTCAGATGGTAAAGCTGTCCATTCTTCTTATTCTTCAAAAAGCCTCCAGTTCATGTAAATTCCTGGACTGTCTTGCATGAACTCCAGGTTTGAGATCTCCTCAGATTGGCTCAATGACACTGAGGTCAGGAGACTGACATCAGTCCAGAACCTTCACTTGATTCTGCTGTAGCCAATGACAGGTCGACTTGGCCTTGTGCTTTGGTCCAAGTCCAAGTACGTCCCATGCTTGGACTTTCTGTCAGGAGCCCAGAAACTCACCGACCTTTTATACACACACTGATTAAATGCAAACAGTTCACAGGTGAGGATGGTTACCTTTAGTAGCCATTTAAACCAACTTTTGATTGAGGTCATTTGGGTAGTTTCTGTTGTCATTATGATTTAAAAAGAGTAAACACAGTTGTTTGACAATAAATGGCTTCACCCAACCACTAACTATGAGTGAAAGAAAGAATTTTGTGTTATCATTTATATTCTTTGAAATGGCAAATAAATAAATAAATAAATCACAAATTCTGGAAGGGTATGTAGACTTATGAAAACAACTGTACAACCAGGATATAGCTAGTCATAAAGTTGTCTTTATCATGGTCAAAGTAAAAAAAAAGTAAATATTTAATAGTCAACTGTCAAACATCATCATTGCTTCTGTATGTCTGAATTATTGATTACTGATTGAAAAATATTTGACTAAAACTCATATATGAAGCCCCACAGACTAGTTCCCATAGCTAAACACTAAAAATAACATCTACAGTGTTTCTTTTATCTCCTTTATCAGTACTGTAACAGATCATAACGAGCAGTGCAGCTCTTTGAGGGAACAGACATGTATTGTTTTCCTTTTTTAGAAATGCTAATGTCGACTTGCTCTGGGGATCAGAGAGGAGACACCTCATGATGATTAAAAATAACTTATCAGATGTAATTAACTGGTGAGTCTGAGCTTGTATGAGTAAGATGTATCTCATTTACTCCTCTGGACTGTATTTGTTTTATGTTGGCCTGCTAAAAGATTTCAGTGAGGTCTGTTGTCACAAAAGGGTTTACATTACCACCCATTGGGCCCTAATTGCTCACTAAAGCATTTTTTCCATTGCTCAGAAGCATCTGGAAAGGGACTATTTGTGTACATATAGGCTCCCACTGCCTCTGCGCTAGACAACTGTCAGATGATGTGTAAACGTCAGGTCAAGTGTAGATATAGGAGTGCAATATGGGAAGCTGTTAGTGCCATTTAACAGCACTGAAAGCCCTGTTGACAATACCATACTCTTTACCACCACGTGTACTTGCAAGACAGATAAATGTTATACTTTAATGTTTTATATGGCCTGCAAATGTAGCTTGAAATGACAGGACAGATTCTTCTAAATGGTATGAAAGTAAGACAATACAATTCGATAATGACAAAAAAGAGGACACGCATTCTAGGTCTGGGCAATGCAAAAATACAATCTTACAAAACAGACAATGTCTACTTCTCACTGAAATACATTCTTACTGCTTTTAAATACTCTACTTAACTCTATAAATTACATTTTAATACTGTGTTTTAGAGACAGTTTCATACCTGAAATTTCTACCAGCGTCTGAACCAGTGGTCAATTTGTGACTTTTTATTTGGTTTCCAAAGGTTTTGTCTCTTCGATACATTTCTTTCTAATGTCTCTGTGTTTCTGTCTCTACTGATTTAATTGTGCTTGTGCTAATGTAGTAACTGAGATTAAGTCCATAAGCTACCCAGCCAAATGTTCTAGAGCCCATATAGACCAAATAGAAAATCCTTTTAGAGCCATGTTTCCCAAACAGTAGGTCTGAAGCCAGAGGTGGGTCTCTGTAGATGTAATCTGGGTAACTCCAAAATTTCTTTTTGCATCAGACACAATGAAAAACTGCTTCTTTGAAAATGGGTTGAAAAGATCAGACCCAACAAGACATGGAGGTAAAAACTACCCAAACAACTGAAAGAAAATAGTGTTGGGTTGACGTACAACTACATACAGAGAAATGTTGTGTTGGGTTGTCAAACGTTTGGAAGTCTTTGATTGAATAAGGCATGTTGGTTTGAATTTGGCATAGTATTCATCTAATTATGATAAATCTGGTGCGGTCTTGGCAAGTCTAAAAAATAGAGTTGTCTAAGTATCGTCATTACTGGGGGAATACAGGGTGTTAACAAAACTAAGGCCTTAAAAAAAAGTTAAAATGCCAGTATTAAAACACTAACTTGTGCATTCACACACTTTTCAATGTTTACTGACTCTTCCAAGAATGTAAGAATCAGTTACGGGTCAAAAGTGAAGAGATGCAGACAGTCAACATGTGCTCGTCTAAACAGTCAGCTGTCTAACTCAATGGGATACATTCAAATCTAAAAACAATAAACAAACAACAATAAAGACACATTTCCAGGAAGTGATACGGTGTTGGTCGGCTCAGTATGGTTTAGTTCAGGTAACCCTTGAGGAGAGTTGCGTTTCCTCTATGAAGGAACATAAACTGCAATTTAAATGTTATTAATCCATTGTGCATTTATTTTAATATGTAAGTACAACATTTAGCATAATTTCTTGTATCTTTCCATCAACAGGCTGCAATCATTAGCTCCACCTTTTATAGATCGACCAATGTTAGTACAATCCAAAAGCTGAGGGGTTACCCAAATATTATGCAAAAATACAGCACTTTGTACCTCTTTTGACCAGGTTACTAGAAAAAGGTGGATCCACGCTAATCCAGCTTTCTCAGCCAAAATTTATGTACTTCTCAATTGAAACCTATGGCTAAAGATCCAGTGGCCTTTGTTGAAACCTTTTCTTCATTGTGACTGAGAACCTCCACAGACATATACTGGCTAGTACTTTTACCAATCATTTATAAGTTGCTTTATGGTAAGCAAAATTACCTAGTAAACTACATTACAGAGGGACATACAGACCTGCTTTTGAGATTGGAAACTGACCACTACATGACCTGACCTGTACTGCTCCAGAGAAAACAAGGCTATATTGACAGAAATGTGTAGAAACAAGGTGAGGCAAAAAGATTTAGTGCATCTTCCTCAGAGTGTCACGACAAACTGTTAAAGCCCAAAGCCATTCAGCTCCTGTTCAAGGCAACAGCATCAGATCAGACAATGAGGAAGATTAGCATGAGCCATATTTACCTTGTGTTCTTCTTCTGTGGAGAGCCTATTCCACTGTGGCCCGGCGGTGGACTTGCATATCTTGCTGTGAGGCTGTGAGGGACAGAGAAGGCAAATGTTAGAAAATCAGTGTTCAGTGTCAGGAGGAATGTTCTTACAGTAATGTGGGCCTTAATGCAATAATGCGGCTAAGAGGAGCACTTCACAGAGACACGGCAAGTTCCTTTCTAATATTCACTCTGTTTAAATTATTACATGATGGTTTGCATATGTTTACTACCGCATATGTGTGAGTAAGCCCATTACACCAACCTAGACCTCAAACAAACTTTCACAAGGAAATACCCAAAGCACAAGTCACAGTTTACACCCAAAGAGTCAGTATGAGTCAGCCACAAAGACAGGAAGTGACACGTGCTGTTAATATAATACTATTTGGATTAAAAAAGCAATTTTTAAACAAAATGTGTCTAATCAGACACTTACGAGTTATAAACTGTGAAAAAGTCAGTGTTTGTTTGTATAAATCTCTTGAGCTGCATGACTGGCTGAGCATGTGAGGGGTACTCAGTCGTTCAACAAACAGAGCCTCTTTTGAAAGTTCATTTTGGCTTTTAGCACTG
Source organism: Neodontobutis hainanensis (assembly GCA_024349245.1). Taxonomy (NCBI): domain Eukaryota; kingdom Metazoa; phylum Chordata; class Actinopteri; order Gobiiformes; family Odontobutidae; genus Neodontobutis; species Neodontobutis hainanensis. Next base: position 533,392 of record JALDNG010000100.1, on the reverse strand, counting down.
AGTAGCCAAAGGAGAATGCTGTTTTCAGCTGTGGTTTTAAGACTGAGAGGTCCAAAAACACTCTACTGGAATTATCTGCTATAAAGAGGCTAATAGCTAAAAAATAAAAAAAATAAAAATCAAGTGAAGAAAAAAAATGTATCCCTTATATATTGTGGGGGACATTTTTGTCCTCCAGTATCAATTTTCACACATAATTTGGCCCTAACCTTTACTATATTTCACCAAAAGGAATGATTTTGGTGATAAACCTTAATTTTACTTTTAGTACTTTTACTATGATGTAAAACATTTCTGGAAGTCAATAATTCCCTCTGGGCGGATTGTCTACCCTAATGTGTTGTAACGTGTTGGCCCTGGAGTCACGCCTGTGGCAGGCTGAAAATAAGGAATTGTCTCCACTTTGGTAGGAAACCACACTTCCTTTTTTCTCCTATTGCAACCAGATAAGGTTGGAGAAGCTATAAATTAAATATACAGAAATAACTGTAACCTTTGATTTAAAATAGATGCCAGCACATCTTTATCACTGCCATATGTAAACACCAAGAAAATGCATCCATACATTGTTGTTTGTAATCTTTGCAAATTTATTAAAAATAAAAAAAAAACTATAAAAGCACATGTATATATAGCTATTGACAGCCATTGCTCAATACTTTGTTAAAGCACCTTTGGCCTTAATTACAGCCTTAAGACTTTTTGAGGATAATTCTATATGAGTATATGCTAAGCTTGGCATCCCTTTTTTTGGGCAGTTTCTTCCTGTCTCCTGTGCAGAACCTCTCAGGCTCAGGTTGGATGGTGAGTGTCGATGCACAACCATTTTCAGATTTCTCCAGAGAAGTTCAGTTAAGTTCAAGTATGGGCTCTGGCTGGACCACTCAAGGACATTCACAGAGTTGTCCTGTAGCCACTCTTTTGTTATCTTGGCTGTGTGCTTAGGGTTGCCCCAGTGGAGCAGGTTTTCATCAAGGATGGTTCTGTACATTGCTGCATTCATCTTTTTGTTCATCCTGAATAGTCTCCCAGTTCCTGCTGCTGAAAAACATCCTCACCGCATGATGCTGCCCCCACCATGCTTCACTGTAGGGATGGCATTGTCCAGTTGATGAGTGGTCCCTGATTTCCTCCAGACATGACGCTGGCTATTCAAGCCAAAGAGTTCCATCTTTGTTTCATCAGACCACATAATTTTGTTTCTCATGGTCTGGGAGTCCTTCAGGTGCCTTTCTGGAAAATCCAATGGATCTGTCATGTGCCTTTTATTAAAGAGTGGCCTTCCGTCCGCCACTCTACCATTTAGGCCTGGAGTGTTGCAGAGATGGTTGTTCTTCTGGAAGATTCTCTCTCCACAGAGACCCACCATCGGGTTCCTGGTCATCTCCCTGACTAAGGCCCTTCTTCCTCGATTGCTCAGTTTGGCCAGGCAGCAAGCTCTAGGAGTCTACACATTTTTTTCATTTACAGATGATGGAGGCCAGTCCTTGTTATGTTTTTACATGCCTATACTGCTATCAGTAAGGGCACATATTTTCCCTAAATTAGTTTCACAAGTTAGTACTTAGCTAGTGCTGATAACGGTGACAACACCAGGTAGAGAGACAGGTACAGCCCCCAGGGTTGAAGAAGTGCTGTGCAGCCAATTAGAGTGAAAAAATAAGCACAGGTACTGCAGAAGTGGGCCAGACTGGGAGGAGTGAAAGCTTGGCGCTTAGAACTATATAAACTTATTACACTGTTTTAATTTTTTTCAATTTAGTAGATTTGATTAGAACAGAGATTGATAAAAACATTTAAACTGGGGAGATCGGGAATCGAACAGCCAACATTCCCGTTATTGGACAACCAACCACCAACTAACTCTACCACCTCAGTCAAACTGAACTGTGGAAACCAGTGTGTTAGGCAGCTATGATGAATGCAATTAACACAAAACTAGATTCAGTCACAGGTTTATTTTAAGCAAACACTGCTGCTGTAGAACTCTTAGGGTACGTTCACACTTGTTCAAACTCGTAGTCTGCTTTATTAGTTCACATTAAAACAGAAAATGATAGTGTTACTACTATACATTTTAGCTTCACATTTGACCTCTTCAAATTTTATTTAGTTAGACAATGTGTTAATTTGTTTTTGTTTTCAACATTCGTGTTGCCAATTTATGAGGCTCTTCCTATCTTAGCTAGTCTATGGTCATCTTGAGGTTCAAACTAGAATCAAACCGTACCAGAGTACACTTGCTCGTGTTTGGTATGCACTGAGGTTCATCTGGAACATTCACATTTATCCAAGTGAACCCGTCCAAACAGAGTAACCACACCAGAGTCTGTTTGAACTGACTTCTATCTAAATAGTGTGCACAATGTTGTACTATCTACCAATGAAAAACCTGAAAAAACAGCACTAACAAAAAGTAATAACAACCACTTAAGTGTCTGCAGGCCTAAGATATTGACAGACAAGCATGAGGAAGTGTATTGTTTATTCTAAGTTCTAAGCTAGCATTTCTTTCAGTTTAGGGTAAATCAGCAACATAAAAGCAGCTGCACTGGCTAAAAGTGTCATTGGTCACAAGGAAGTGACCTGATACTGGGAGTTTTATTCCTCTTTATTTGGTTAATATCTATTTTAAATTCTGACAACTTCCTCTTTATAGACACCCAAATACACAACATAAAGAAAAAATGTCTGATGGTGAAAAGCAGCAGGTTGGGGCAGATATAAATTAAGTATACAGAAATAAAAGTAACTTTTGTTCTATAAAGACAGCAGCAGTTTTTTATCTCTGGCAAATGTGAACACCAAGACAAAAAACAAAACAAATACTGGCTGATCTTGTAAAAATATAACAACATATATACATGAGTAACATGATTGCATAATAGTTTTGCAAATTTCATGAAGAAGTTCAGAAAAAAAACAGGTAAACATTACAGCCTCCACTATAGCCGCTTCATAAGATACTAATATATAACATAATGACACAAATTAATGCACAGAAAAATATTATTTAAATATTTAAAATAGCATTAAAGATTGCAATGTTGTACTCTGTACTCAACACTCTATGACACTTGATAATTCAATGACTGTTTGAATTTTACAACCCTAGCACAAGGGCGTGAAACAATGAGAGGACAGAGGCAGAAAATAATGTTCAGTTTGTATAATCAGTGGTGTGATGGTGCTGAAAGTGAGTGGAATGTGTGTGTAAAGTGCAAACATATAATGAGGTCTAACTGAACAAAAGATCAAACTAAGGAACCAAACAAAACCAAGACAGAACCAAAACCAGAACCAAAACTAGAAACAAAACCAACTCAAACAAGACAAGTGGTAGAGCTGCCGACCAACAAACGTGAAGACAGCGAGAGGGGCCGAGGCAGCGGTCACAATGACTGACAGTTGTTCTTAACCATTTGTGTTTACATACCCTGACAGAATTGTTCACATTGTCATATGAATGATAATGTGTGTTTTTTTTCACCCATAGTTAGTGGTTTAGTGAAGCCATTTATTGTCAAACAATTGTGCTTCACAATCATTTTGTCATGTTGGAACGTCCAAATACATTCCATGTGCAGTTTCCGGGCTAAGTGCAAACTTTCTTCCAGTATTTTCTGATAACATGCTACATTCATCTTTTCCTGTGCCTTTGTAGCTCACACATTCCCAAAACATTGGATTCACCTCCATGTTTCACAGAAGGAATGGTGTTCCTTTCATCATAGGTCTTGTTGACTCCATTCCAAATGTAACACCACTTTTTTTCATAGAGTCCTGTATTTTAGCTGAAGTTATTTCTGGGTTCTTCTTTGCATCCCGAACAATCTTCCTGGCAGTTGTGGCTAAAAAGTTTTGTTTCTTGGTTTGGTTTTATCAGAATCACTAATTTTCCACTTCTTTATTAGAGTTTGAAAACTGCTGATTAGCATTCTAAGTTTCTTGGATATATTTTTATGTTCCTTTCCTGTTTTATACAGTTCAATTATCTTTTCTCACAGATCCTTTGACAATTATTTTGCTTTTCCATGACTCAGAATACAGAATCGTCAGGGATGAAAGATGCAAGGGTCTGTCAGGAGCCCAGAAACTCACTGACCTTTTATTCACACACTGATTACAAGGTAACTGATCACAGGTGAGTATGTTACCTTTAGTAGCCATTTAAACCTGTTTGTGTCAACTTGTGTGCATGTTATCAGGCCAAATCACCAGGGTGTGTAAACTTTTGATCAGGGTCATTTGGGTAGTTTCTGTTGTCATTATGCTTCAAACAGCGTAAACGCTGAAAATAATAAAATAAACGTTTGAAAATAAATGGCTTCACCCAACCACTAACTATGAGTGAATAAAAAGGTTTTGTGTTATCATTTCTATTCTTTGAAATATCACGATCATAAACAAATCTTGCCACAAGGGGACCTCTTTCAGAGGACTTTTCAGGTCAGAGGACATTCTAGAGACATTGGAGACCTCAAACAGAAGTTAGACACCTAAACCTAACAAAAATTCCAATTATATATATTACCCATATATCCGTGCAAGTTTTGGACAATTTGATTATGCATAAGCCATTGTTTAAAAACTGATAACTGTGCCCATTAAAGGTCATTTGCAAAAAAACAATGAACAACTAAATTAACAACCATAAGATTAATGGGTTTTTAAAAATCATGACAATAATGGTGCTTATCTCTTGTTAAATGCCATATGTATATCATTTATTTGTCTTAATACTGCTAATATCGGTATAAGTGTAAAACAAAAATGTTCAATAATTGTTGATATCAAAAGCATGTATTAATGATACATTCTATTTGTAGTCCCCATGTAACAAGTCAAATAAAACATGGCAACTGATACAATTTTCTGAGCTGGACTTTTTGGCAGTTTTTGTCAAAGTATTACTCACACTGCTCTGGAAAAGAATGATTCACAAGCTTGCATCACAACCAGCCAATTTCTTAATGTAAGCTCAAACACAAAATCTACACATAAGCTTCCTGATAATTTAATACTTGACATACTATCACTAAACTGACAGAAAGAATAACACTTTATATTAAGAGGTTTTCTAAACTCATAAAGACTTACTCAGATTTTTCGGTAGAGTTCCTGTAACACAACTTTAAAGTGCCTTGTTCTCTAGTGACAGCAGATGGACTGAAGTAAAGCCGGAGACAGAGGAAGTGACAACAACAGTGTTTAGATGAGTCTTTTCTGACACTGAGTGTGAGTAACAGATCCTTCTCTGTTTTGTGATTGTGGGCTGTTGGACACAGACAAAAACTACCTGTACTTGAGGCTGAATGACGCAAACGGCATCAAATTAAATATAAAACAAATGGCAACCGGAGGAATTTACAGTTTGTATCGGGCTTTTAGCCGCAACTTAGACGAGAATAATACATACAGCAGAATATAAAACCCTTCATTCATCTTTATTCATGAGTTATGGAAACAACAAAAAGGCTTTTCAGACCGAGACAGTTTAGTGGAAATATTAAGCAGCTGTGATGCACGACTATTTTTGTTAATGCAGAAGAGTTACATGGTTCACAAATATTATAAATTGTACTGTTGCGTTGTAGGTTACTCTTTTCTCGCCAATGTTATGGAAAACAATCCAGCAGTTTCAGCAGTTTACGTTTGTCTCCTTGTTAAAATGAATGGGAAAGTCCAGTACTTCCGTCACCAAATTGCATGCAGTTTTCTATGATGTCAATGGTGGAAGGGTCTATATAGCAAATGCACAAAACATCAAACAGTCCCACTCACCGGAAACATGCCTTAAGGACGTAATACTAGCAAACCAGTGTAAACTGTTTTGGTCCAACCAGAGAGAATCTAAGAACCAAAAAATGTACCACAATGTAATCTATCATTTGGACAAGTTAATGTAAAACTGTGCTGACACAATGACAACAAAAGCACCAGTTCATGAGGCATCTGCTTCCACAAGCAATCCAGTACATACATTTGGCGTCCTTTGAATAAACTGGTGCCAGCATTATTTTGATAATTTTATGTGTTTAACTGTTTTTTGAATTAAAGCCATTACATTTGGTAAAGTCAGGTTGCTGCTAGCGTGTCCTTTCTTCCAGTGTTCAAACTGTTTTTGTGAACAGCTATAACATTATTTACACTGGAGCCAGTACAGGTAAGTCTCCATTGTCAAAAAGAGAAAACCACCCCATAAAATAAACCGCACCACAGAGGTAACCCTTGGTCTTTTAGTGTAATCAGCATGACCAACTGTACCGTGACCTCAAAACTTAATACTAGCAAAACACATTGAATTAAACTCTTTCTGTTTTGGTCCAACCTTAAAGGTTTTTACATACATCAGTTTTCAAAACTCAAGAAACAAGCAGACCAATACATGCATTAAGCCCAGCATTACCCTTCTTCAATACATTTTTGGCAAGTTCTACAGTTGCCAAAATTATTTTTATACTTTAAAGCCAAAGCCAATAAATCTCCTTCATCAGGGTGTCTCTATTGTGTTAAAATGCTACTGTAAAGAGCTAAGAATTGAATCTATCAAACCAAACTAAATGTATGGTTTTCTATTTTGGTCCAACTTAAGAAATCCCAAATATAAGTGAATGCAACTCCAGTTCTCATCTACCAATCATCTAGACACTTCAATGCTAAACTACAGTACTACAATGACAACAAAAGCCTTTACCAGTTCATGACGTCTGCTAATCCATCTTCAACATATCAGCTTTCCAAAGATCAATCCGGGACTGTGAACTCGAACAGTTACAGTTACACACTCTGCTAAAACTGAGACTGTACCTCTGTGACGTATCACTCTGAGCTGGGGTCTTGGCTGGGAGCTTGGTTGGGATCTTGGCTCTCCCATTCGACCAGCAGCTTTTTCTGTCACGACATACGGCAGTGGGCAGTCGTGAGGAGAACAGGGGGTCAGCGCGTTCGACCCGAGACATGGTTTAAGTTAAAGCCCCCCTGCGTTGTGTGCACTGTGGCTCCGAGCTGTCGCGCTGTCTGCCCAGTTGGGAGTTTCCCTCTTCGGACGCATAAACACACACACCCCACCAGCCCTGTCCCAGAGCAGCCAGGCCCGAGCAGGTGCTGTCTATAGAAAGCTCCATACCACAACTTTACATGGGCAAATGTGGGATAGTGTGAGATAGACGCTCCTTAGGCCTAGGACGGACCAGACCATTGGTTATTAAAGAAAAACCAGTGATTAGATAAAGTTACCATAGAACATACACTAATTAATTAAACCATCCTGAGGTCTCATCATGTAGCATTCATTACAAAAGTGTCCAATTTAACGATATTACATGTATCTAAACAAACCTATTATACTTAACAGATTAATCACAACTACTGTATGTATGTCTTCCCATGTGTTTCACCTGTTCAACTGTCCAAAAGATAAGCAATCAATCATCTCTGATTTCAATTTAAATTTGGTTTAACATAAGATTCTGGGAAATACAAGAATTCCTTGACTTTGCACACAAGATGATCAGAAAACCATTTTTCTTTGGAAAACTTTGCCTTTAAATGTGGAATGGCCAATGGACAGTCAACTGTAAGAATCATAACGCTTTTGACATAAAAAACATTTGGGTCACAACTAATTTGACAGTTTGAAATATATATATATATAATATATGTCCTGACAACAGAAGTTTGGGAAACACTGATCTAGAGCAACCAACCAACCAATGTTATTGTTTTTTTGTTTTTTTTATTCTACAAATGCAGCAAATAATTAGTCTGGTCTCTGTTGATTGAAGTTGGGCACATGACACAGAATAAATTGTCTGGACACAATTGCATAGACATGCAAAAAATCAGAGAAACAAAGCATTGCACAAAGCCTGTCCCATTTAATTAAAACAGGATTGAGTGGAAATGAAAACAAAATCTGTGAATTCATATATCACAAGTTGTATTTTCATTCCATGGTCTAGGCAGGAACTGACTTCAAACTCTCATGTTTAGCCAACCTAAGAGCCAATAAAGGATTTCCTTTTAAAAGCTACATATTATTAATCTCAAGCACCTTTCTTCTGCCTTATCTAGTCTTCTAAAGTGAAGTAAAGTTTGTCAGATGTATTAAATCTTCAGAGTTAACCGAAGCCTACAGGAATTCTCCACTGTGGAAAATTAGACTTGTAAAAAAGGACTCATGAATAGATTTAATTACTCTTTAGTGTGTTAAAGTGTCTGTGCACTACTCTTAAACAGCAGCCGAGTATTGGTCAAGTGTGTAGTTATTTTAAAGATGAAACTGAGAGGGAGAGGTTAGTGTTTTCCTCATTTATTCGTCTTGTTTACTGTCGACAGTGTATTGTCATCAGCTGATTGACTTAATACTTTTACACCTCGCTCTTTTACGATGGTCAGCTTCTTTTTTGCACATTATCTGAGGCTCCAGAGGAATGCTAAAAAGTCCAGACTTAGACAAATGGCTTACTTTATCAGTGACAGACACAGGCGGGCCCTCTGACCTCCGCTGTGGCCTTCAGCACACAGACTTCATTAACTTATCAGTGTGGACTAATGGGACGCTGCTGCAGCTCTGGACAGAGGGCAGTTCAGGGGTGGACTTTAGGAGGTTTTAAATGAGACTGCTTCATCAACGCTGAATTACAAAAGAAATGTGTAACAAAGCCAACACTAACTTAAGTAAGAAAAATGACACAATCTTTGGTGCTGTGTAATAAGGCTAAGACTAAAAGCACAGTATTTAAAGAAGTTAATTTCGTAATCTTCCTGGCGTGATGTTGAACAAACTTCAGAGACAAAGTAATAACATCTATGTTATATATGGGCAGTGTTTCTTAAACATTATTTTTGGGGCCTATATTTCAAAATACTCAATTCATATTCATATTTTTGGTGGTGGTTAGCACTCCTGCCTTACAGCAAGAAGGTCGTGAGTTCAAAACCCGGCCGGCTCAAACATTCTCGGCGACTCTGGTCTTTCTGTGAGGAGTCTGCATGTCCTCCACGTGTTACCGTGGGTTCTCTCCGGGTACTCCGGCTTCCTCCCACCGTCCAAAATTAATTAGCAACTATTAATTAATTAATTGGCAACTCTAAAGTGTCCCTAGTGAATGAATGTGACAGTGATTGGTTGTCTGTCAATGTTTGTCACTATATGTCAGCCCTGTGACTAACTGGCCACTGTCCAGGGTGTACCCCGCCTCAGGCCCAAAGCTGCTGGGATAGGCTCCAGTCACCCGCGACCCCTAACGGGACAAAGCGGTAGAAAATGAATGAATGAACAATTCATATTTCTGTGTATAGCTACCCAACACTATTTTGTTCAGTGTTTTTTTGGTTATTTATTCTAGAGTTTAGGTACTTTTTTTTCTCCCGTTTTTCCTGTATCTTGACAAATTTTCAAGCAGGTATTTTTCCTAAATTCACATGGGCTAAACAAACTTTGATTTTTCTTTAGACATGATGCAGATGGACATTTTATAGTGACCCACCAAAAAATCTACAGCAACTCTACACCTTTTGGTTCTGACCCACTGTTTGGGAAACACTAGGATATGTCAGTATTTTGTAAATGTCGCTCCATGTCATTGTTTTGGAGCAAACTTACTTGCTACAGTAGAAGTTTGTCAGCACAAAACAAGTTTAGAAAAGCAGACCGACACAATGAGACTAAAACAAGGACTGCTGTTAATAACAATGAATTATTTTAATGCCCATTTAGAGAATATTTGTTGCTGATAAATGGACAGTAATTTGTTTCAGGGCTTGTTCTCAAGAGGATTAGTAGTGTAAATTAGAGAAAAAAAACATTCATGTCAAAATAGTATTTTGAAGTTGTTATTAGCCTATTACTGGCCTCAATAGCAACATACTCAAACTGGGAGTGAGCTAATTACATATATACAACAACTTTTACAAAATATTAAACTACTGTGGTTCACAAAAAGTGGGTCACAGGAAAATTTATGTAAGTAGAAATTTTTTTATCCAGAAAAACATTTAATGCTGCTTTTGATAGCTAATGGTCAGGAAAGAAAAAAAATATAAAAAAGCCTGAATAGGTAAAACAAACTATGAACAAAAATGACCAACTCAGATAAAGACTTGGGAAACACTAATTTACCTCTGCACTAACTTATTATTGTACACTTCCTCATACACTGCTCCCTGATCAGTGCCCGAAACCCCTCTCCACCTGTTTGAGGAGCAGCTGTGCCCCTAATAACCCCTCCACTCACACATATATACACTCAATTTAAAGAGCCAACCATCAGCAGCCTCTGGTCCCAAACAGACCAGGGCTAAAGCTGACCGTATCATGTTACTCTGCCCTGCTTCTCGCTCTGATTGGTTGGATTTTCTGCCACAGAGGCTCACAGTGGGATCCCACAGTGGGAAGGTACACTGGTAACTCTGTAACCTGAGAGGGGACATAGAGGAATGAAACTCATGTGAGGTATGCCTTATACCTCGTCTATTTAGATCACACGGGGCAGGACGCCTTTGATTTAACTGTGGTTTATTGGGGAGTTGGGGTTCAAAGCTACTGTACACCACAGGGTCCATTACAACCTGTGCTAAATTTTCAGTGTTGAGGAATAAGGGAAGACATGCACTTATTTTTCTAATCCATTTATATTTACATAGTGACATTAAAAATATATTATTAAAAAATCATGTTGTGTCCTTATTGTCCATACAAGTGCAATATTTACAAATGGTAAAATTGAAACTTTTTTAGCAGCAGGCTAAAAATAAAAATGCATTACTCCTTTGGCCTCACTAGAATGTGCTGATATCATGTCACTTAAGTGGACAGAAACGTAAATGCATTAGTGTGGACATAGCTAGAATGACTTTTATCATTGGACTTGTGTTCAGGGTTACGCTACTGAGTCTATTTGCACTAGTCAGTCTGATAGTGCTTATATTTATGTATGCTGTGCACTGCTAAAAAAAAAAACTGTGAATTGTTTATGTGCATTCATATACATTTATCTTAGATATGCTGCTGTATTTTCTAGATTCTATATACCATTTATCTGATGCTTTTATCCAAAGCAACTTACATTAAGCTTCTATTCACCAGTGTTATCGCTGGAACATCACTGGAGGCAAGCTGGATGATTGTCCCTTGGACACAATGACAGCATGAACTGCGAGAAGAGCGGGAATTGATCCAGCAACCTTTTGGTTAAAGGACGACTAAACTACTACTGAGCCACTGCGCCCAGATATACCAGGATCAATCTTTTTGACTTAAGGCCAATATTAAATATTTATTATTTTTTTCTTTATCCTAAAGTCAGTCCTGGTTTAGTCTTTGTTTTGTTTAGATTTTGTCCTAGATTTGACCAATGACAGTCTAGATATATAATCACACTTTTTCTCCAAAGGGACCAAGGGACTCAAAGTGATTTGTGTTCTTCTGCACAAAATGTTTTGTCCTTATGTTTTTCCCGTTATTTTTATTATTTTTTTTAATTATTCTGTGGGGACATAGAATGAGCACACCAGGGGGAACCTAGCATGTTTTTTTATGCTAATGGGGGAAACCAGAGTACCCGGATGAAATCCATGGGGAGAACATTTTAGAGCATTATGTATATTATGTTGTATGACATAATAAATCAAGGGCCATCACTCTGTCCTCTCACATATTTACACTTGGATTGGCCAATAAATTTCTGGCACCATCTCCAGATTAATATTTTAACGTTACTCTTCTCTAGGGTTATGGTTAAATATACACTGGTTAAAACGAGACGCTCACACTTCATTAGAAAAGTAAATCTTCTCCATCACTGTCCGACTTTTTTATGTTGGCTGACGCAGCAAAAGCCATGTGTGCATTTTTAACGTTAACCATCTTCTTTGTCTGGTTTTTATTTTCAGCAGTGAAGGGCAGCCATATTTCACAGTATCCTGTTTACATTAGCTGCAACTGGACTTAATTAGGCACAAAAAAAGCTATAAATCAGTCACTTTCCATTTGACTTTAAACCAGGTTCAGACAAAGTATATCAAAGCTGCCAGGTCATGATTTAAAGTAGTTTAAACTTGATTATGTCTTGTCACAAATATATTTATAAAGTTGTACCAGTATAAAGCAGTTTTTAAGGTTGTTAATGTAAGAACTTTGCTTCTTTGCAATGAACACTATTATTGCACAATGCATCCAGGAATTATTTTTTATTATTATTAGTAATATTTTTATTAAATTTCATTTACTACTGTTATGAGAACTGTTTGTGTTTTAATGCATATTTCTAAGTCTACTGTTATTAGACTATAGGTTGCTGCTAAATAACCAGACTTTTGCTTTGCGTTTTTTATTTCCGTCAGTCTTTTAAATATAAAAATTTTTTTTTAGCATTTGAATCACTTATATTGAAGCATCAGCATTAGCAATCACGCTTTACTGAAAAAGTCAAATGTACGGCAAGAATTACACACTTGTCCAAAATATTCTCACATAAACTAAAAGGAATTAGTACAAAAACTCTATTTTATGTTTCATCCCCTTCCTCCATACGTCTATTTTGCTAGGTACATTCTACAAGTCTAGGATTTAAATAAAACAATAAATAAATCATTGCAAAATGGAAATCTGTTGTCCCACACTTATCACACTTGAGAATATGTAGGTGAACCATCTGTCCTGTGTCTTTTTTTTTTCTTTTTTTTTTACATAGAAGGGGTGTTTCTAAGTGTATATCTTTCAGCCAACCACAGCTTAGAACAAAGGAAAACAGATTGAAACGATAAATCAAGAGCTGAAGTTCATTCCAATGCCAGAGGAAACTTGGACTGACAGTGGGCACTAAAAGAGAATATAAGAAAGACCAGTTCTGTTTGCAAACATTGGCCTGAGAATCCTGCACATCCTGCCTTTAAACCTTGAGTCTGCTGGTACTGTGTCATGCTGAGGCTGTTGTTAGCGTGTTACCTGGACGTCTGCATGTCTTGTGTCTTGAAGCTGCTCTGGGCTGAACTGCTGCTGCTGCTGGGGGTGGTCTGCTGGCTCAGCTCCACCAGAGACTGGTAGTACTGCTGTTGCTGCTGCTGCTGTTGTTTGTACCGGGACAAGATGAAGAACAGGCCCAGGATGCTCTTCAGGTTGCCATTCCTGATCTCTGCAGAAATGACACAAAAGACAGAAACATGGAACCAAATTATGCCACCTAACCACAGAGAAAAAGACAAACATATTTGTGTAATGCATAATAAAGTTCTGCTAGATTGTCAAAAAGACATTAAAGGTAAATGTTTTAATCAGTTGTAAATGGTTACCTCCTTAATCAGATATGATCCTTCAATGAAGTATTTACTGAAGCTCATAGTGTCACTAAAAGCTGTGCATCCTAATGTGCAGTGTTACAGTGTGCTGAGGCTGGAATAACAAAGTTGGGAAACTTTCCAATTGTAGATCTCTCCCTGAACGCTGCCAGAGCACAAAAACCTTAAACAAATGCATCTCCTCAGCCTACACGGCATCCAAAAAGGATTGGAGGAAGAATTGATCACTAAGGCTAACGCATCCATTTGTGAAATGGACTTTTCCTTTCAAAGCATGAGTAGAGCTGGCAGACTGAGCCCAGGAAGGATAGCAGCTGCTGATACAGGGCTTTTTACTCTCTCGGCTCATCCATGCTTCTGGAGAAAGTTGGAGAAGATTAATCTGTTGTTTTCCATTTTTTGAACAGCCACTGGGGCTTACTTATACTGCGTCTGAACTGCAGCGAGTCACAGCTCGAGGGAAAACAGTGTTGCACTTTTAGCCAACAGTTTGCAACCAGTTAAACAGAAAATTGCGAGAAAAGAGAGTGAGTGGAGCCAACATGTTTTCATCCAGTACATTTACATCCACTTTTTATGCAAGAGACTAAAACATGTTTATCTAATGGCAGAGAAACTTGACTATAATTTAATGCAGTAAATTTTAGAAACCTTTGTCTTATATAACAGTCAGGTTGACGTTAGAGTTAAACAGTCAGATAAGAGCACTGTAGCATAGTGCTCTATTTAGGCTATTTAGGTTAAAATAATCTGTGACTGAATAAGGTTCTTATTTGTCACAGTTTATTTTAAAGTTCATGTTTAGGATTGTGGAGGATGGCACTGATTTCATATACCATAATCTCTGCCACAGCCTACATTTATCCATTTACATTTACATTTATTCATTTAGCTGACGCTTTTATCCAAAGAGACTTACATTGTTCTACATTAATTACCAGTGTTACAGCCACTGGAGGCAAGGTGGGTTAAGTGTCTTGCCCAAGGACACAACGACAGTATGAACTGTGGTGAGAGTGGGAATCGAACCGCCTACCTTCCAGTTGAAGGACAACCACTCTACCACTGAGCTACTGCCCCCCAGCCTTTACAATGTCCAGTTCCGGTCCAACTACAACATTTTGCCTTCCTGTTCTTCGATGGCACTTACCAAACACACAACTAAAAAAGACAGAGCCCTCCCTACACAGATTGATTCAACACTTTTAGAAGCTGTTTCTGCACAATGCTTTACTGCAGCCCCTTCTACGCCCTAACATCTGCTAGCCTTGGGTTCTGGAAAGCTAGCGGATGTTTACTTGTAATAACCTTAAAGTAATCATTTTCCTCAATGAAGATAAGCATTAACCTTGACTTACTGCTTTCAGATAAAAAATAAAATAAAATAAAATAAAAACTGCCACTAAGCCACAAACTGACTGGATTGAAAATTTGTGCTTTTATTTTTGCGGGAAGGTCACAAGTTCCCAGTGGCCTTCTGAATTGTCATTTAGATCTTGAAACTGTTCAAGAGAAGTTTAATGACCTGCTTTAAGGACCCCTAAGTGTGAACCATTATCAACTCCAGGAAGTGAGTGTTTCTGGACTTTACACCTGCTTTTTGAGGCTTTAGCAACGACTTCCTGTAGATCATTATCACATTACTTTTTGAGTATGAATGCATTTGTAAAATGACCCTACACTGTCCTAGATGTAAATATGAACCAATAAACTAGTCTAGTTTTCTGATCATTAAGATCTGACCGTTACAACAGAATAACCAGCCTTCTGACAGAAGACCATTTTAAAATGTCACCAAGTCTCTGTTCTCCTTCTTGGTACATGATATTGTCTTTTACAGCGTGGAAAATGGCTTGTTTTGATTAAGTTCCATTACCGGAAATGACTGAGGGAAAACCATAACACACTTCACATCATGAGTTTTTCCGGGACTTGAGTTTATAGCCTCCAACAAAGAAAAATGCAAAAGTACTTCAAGAAAAAAAAAAGGTTATTACAATAAGCAGTAACTCCTCTCAGGGGAAGAATGTGGCTGTATATACTGACATCAAACGCCCTGTTCATTTATGCCCACGCCTTGTAAAAAGATTATAAAGGCGGCATGTGCCAAACAGCAGGGTCTGCAGAGCCCACGGCCCGTTCAATTAGACATGGGAGGGGACTATAGAGACAGAGCAGCACAATAAGCCACGCAAGAGATGCAGGGTTTTAAGGGTTTGATGGTGAAAACGAAAAGAATATAGATGACCAAATGTAAAATGTCCTTGGGAAGATTTGCTTCAAGGTGGAAATCACTGTAATTTCTAAAATTGGCATTTTATTGTGTTGTTTATTTTAGTGTCAGTCTAAGCTCTTAAATTACCAATTTATATTTTAAAGATATATTTATTGATGGAATTTTAATAATTGTTCTCCCTGTGATTAAACACTGGTTAATAGAATAATAATATAACCTGTTGTGAACACATGGGGAACCTGGATGGATACAGCTTAACACCAGTTAGTTAGTAAGTCTGAGGCATTAAGCATTTATTTTCAAGATTCATTTTTGTCACCTGTGTAAATCACCTAGGTCTGGGGGGTCAAACTGAAAGCCTGAGGGTAGCCGCGCCAGCAACTACAAATCCTTTCAGTGGCTGAAGATTCTGACACGTGGGTATCTTATTAAATTTTGAATGTGAGGTTCCATCTTTATTTGAGTCTTGATCAAATGATCTTACATTAACTAACATTAGCATCCTCATCTTGGATGAAGTGATTTTATCTAAATTGAATTAGGTTTTAGATACATTTGAACAGGTTTTAGATGAATTTGAACAGATTTGAGATGAATTTGAACAGGTTTTGGATAAAATTGAATGGGTTTTAGATCAATTTAAAGAGGTTTTAGATGCATTTAAACAGGTTTTATTCAAATCCAACTAAAACCTAGTGCCAGACCTGCCAGTTGTATTGGAGGGCCAAATAAAATATTGCAAAGCGTGTTGTGTTTGACATGTGTGATCTAATGTAAGTGATCTGCTAATCACAATTTCTTTAAACGTTTAAATCCTCCTGCTGTTTATGGATGTGGTCAGTGGGATTCAAACTCACATGTCTTCCAGTGTAGTACCTTGTTTTATCCACTACACTACTGTGGACAGAAGATGACAAGCTGAGGTACACATCAGGTTTGTTCCAAATAGTATGGTTTTGATGCTTTTATTCTTCTCAATGTACA
Organism: Neodontobutis hainanensis; assembly: GCA_024349245.1. Lineage (NCBI taxonomy): Eukaryota > Metazoa > Chordata > Actinopteri > Gobiiformes > Odontobutidae > Neodontobutis > Neodontobutis hainanensis. The sequence continues at coordinate 516,870 of JALDNG010000100.1, read as the reverse complement.
ATTATCATGTCTCATATGGCTAGAGGGTCATCACTGATACTGTCCTAGTCCTGGAAACAGTGGTAAACTTGGAAAGGTTGGAGAGTTGACAAAGACAAAGTGAGGGATCGTAAAACGGACGATTGAGTGAAGCGATGAAACCCAGCGGCGGCAGCAGTCGTAACCCAATAGGCCGTATATTCACAGAGGCACTTTAGATTCCAGGTCGAGTTCGTCACTGAGCTGTTTTTAGAGCTGTTTTTAGAGATTTAGAGCTAAAGGGGCCGGTAGATTTAGAGCTGTCGGTCAGTGTGTCAGGACGCTGCTGCAGAGAGGGTCAAGGGCATGTTCATCTCTTTGATGTTTTAAAGAGAGACGAACAACACAAGGTTGAGGGAGCTCCTAAATAACAACTGGAGACTCTTAGTGCAGGGATTATTGAAGACAGGCCTGCACTGAAATGTGAAGAGGAAATATATTGTACTTTGAATTATTTATAATATTAAGCACCAATTCAAGAATAGCAACGGGATGTATTCTTAGCAGCCGGATTAATGTTCGCTCAGCAGTTTAGGTTTGTCAGTGGCTGCTTTTTACATTTTCTACAAGTTTTTTGAACTGAAACTAGAAAATTAAAAGTGATCAGTCTTTTGATAAGCAGCTACGTAAAAGATTTATTAGTGCGCTAAAGTTGCAGAAGTTGCAGGCTAATAGAGGGTAAACACACATAACCCCTCGTAGTTTTTATGGTATAGTCATTTTCTCTAACTTGACTTGTCAGATGGTCTGTTACACAGAACAATTTGGGAGGGGGCTTTAAGAGAAAGAGCTGGATTACTGGAGGTGATTGGATGAACCGTAATTGGCTACCATCAGGTCATTTTTACCAATCAGACTTGTTTACATTAGCAATAGTCACCTGCTGTATCTACATTTCTAAAACATGCTTAAATCACGTGGCTTTTTGAGGGACAGAAGGAATTTAACTGAGTTTTGTGAGAATCTGCGCACTTACACCAAAAAGATTCATAATTATTCTCAATTCTCCAATTATACTTCATGTTGGTATATATATTAAAAAGTAGTTAAACCAGTGCTTTCATGTTGTAATTACTGTCAAAAATCTGTTGATCTAATCATGGTTATCATTATTGTGTCTGAAATCTCAAGGATATTCTAACATTTTCTTCCAATTACATAAATGGAAATTGTTGTAAAGTGTTGTTTAGAAGGGGTTAAACCAATTCTTGAATGAACCATACTTACTAGATACATAGTAAATGTGAAGGCATGAGCACCTTTTTTCTATATGACAATAAAATACTGGCTGATGTACAGATAACTACACAGTTATAAATTATATGGTTTTACTGGAGACACAAGACACATAACTGCTATTGGAGCAACTAATGGCTTTACTTGGACCCCAACCTCTCTTTTGGTCCTTGGTGCAGAACCATTAACAGCAATAGTGTGGAATATTTTTAATCTCTTGTGTCTTGTGAAATAACCCATTCTTCTGGCAGCCCCGTCTGTAGTTTAAGGCTTGTGGTTGTCATATCAGCAACACCAATAAATCCCTCTGTACAGTTTTAATCCTTCTCAAATCCACAGTGATGCCCTAATGATGGCCTTCACAACCAGACGAAGAAACTGAGCCTTCTGCAGTAAAACCAACACGATAAGTTCCATTGGTGTGAAATATAATCGTATGTGTTGGACACCCCACAGGCCATAACCAGTTTTTAGGAGATATCATGTTCTGTGAAGAAATGGAAAGCCAGTGGGACTGAAGCTGAATGAGTTTTCCAGCTTTGATGAGGCTCATTGCATGATAGCAGTTAAAGCAAAATAAAAATGTGTTTAGAGACTGTTTAAACCACACAAAGTTAAATGTTAGCAGTGATCAGCGTAGTGGACCATTGTTCGCTGCGTGTTGTTGGTCTGACTTACCTTCTGCTGAAAGCCCTTGTACATTTACTCCTCTGGCATCGAGGAAACTGAGGCAGGTGTCCACATTCTCGATCTGCACAGAAACACAAGGCCGAGGCAGACAGTCAACACAAAACAGCAGGAATGTAGCGACACTAAACATCCCATGAGCCTCCACTGTCCTAGGGCAGAGGCTGATCACTGTTATTAGTCATAAAGCCCATCATTGTGCGGTTATTACTCGACCCCTGCCCGACCCTGGAGGGGGCTGCTAACATAGTGACCACAGTGTATCGCCACCTACACAGTTACACAGCCCGCACTGAAGTCTTCTCCCTTTACACATATATACAACTAAATCAAATTCAGTTAAACACACTAGTTGCAAATAGATAATCAAAAATAAATAAATAAAGAGATTGTAATACAAAATGTCACAGTACTTCATGGAAATATGTTGCCCTTGCAGCACTAGATGGTTGATGGGTTAAAATACAGAGACTCTTCTTCTTGGAAATATTTATATAAAATTGCCTGGTTTGTAGGTTATTGTTGCCCACTTGAAACTTTCCACAACAAACTCACTGACCATCCCCTCTGCAGATGCCTCTCACTGTCAGCAGACTCTGTGGTGTCTGGTATTAGGGGATTTCTGCATTCCTTGTCATGAGCTGGCTACATTACCATAATGGGTCTCGGCCAACACCCCCCACCTCCCACCAACAGGACGTCTTTATGCCACGGTCAGAGGTTAGAGCTGTGGTTGAGCACATTGTGCCAAGGCCACACAAAGGGCAGGCTGGCAGCTCCACCAGTGATGATTCATGAGCTGTAAGTGGCCCACTGCCTCCAGCTAAAGCCCCCTTGTAAATACCCCTCACCAGAGCGCTCTGTCTTTATTAACCAGAAGACACTGTGGAATGACTCACAGAAACACACATCGTTGGAATACCTGCGCATAGCTCTGTGCCGTCTTAACTATCTGTCAGCACAGCACAAAGAAAGGGATAAGGGATATACAGTATGGAAAAAAAAAAGAATTTGATTTTCTCTTCACCTTTTTCACCCCAGTCTCTCAAAGTAAATCAGTGTTCAACACTGAAGGAGCAGGACAACACTGTCAGCAGGTAAATACTAGCTCTACAGTAGCCATATTCTTGCTTGTGATCAAAGGTTAGTCACAAGAGCCACAATGAAAGTCACTCTGACATCACAGTTCTCACTGTAACTTTAGTGTCAGATGAAACATTTCATTACAAGTCTTGTACAATCGTCACAGCAGTTAATGAATAAAGATCCTCCAAAGATGTGTATGCTGTGTGAATGGTGCTGTTATCATTTCTAAAGCGTAGTGTTTTGTGATGATTTTGTCGTGAAGGTAGTACAGAAACCACCATTTTTTTGGTTTGTTTTTTGCTTATATGTTGCACACATGTTGGAATACACACATCAATATCAGATGCTGTCACTGCAAAGGAGGTGGGTCCTTTGTCTACCTTTTTGTCCGTCAGTCTCTCCACCATTCAGAAAAAACGTTTGGTGCATGTGTAAATGCACAGGTCAGGAGAAACTTAGGAGGCAGTTCTGCAGACAACCTCCAGAAATATGTGAAAAAATGTTTTACATATTTATGTTAAATATAGACAAAAAGGCACTTATTCTCCATCTACCTGACATAGGCCTCATGCTCCCACTTTATATCTCCACACACATTCACAGCAGGCAGCAGACTGCCTTTACATGCCTTTCATCTCCGTTCATACTCAAGAGTTGGGATATATGGCCTTTTATTCCCTTTCCAATAATGCACAGTTAGAAAAACACATAAAATCAAAATGAATACCCAAGGCCAAATCAGATTCTGACCATGTATTATTGATATACAGACAGATACCAGTCTTATATCAAACATGCACCACACTGGCCTTAGAAATACAAAGTTATAAATACACATAGTTAAACAAGAGATTGCCAAACTTGTCACATTCATGCAAATAGAATCAGATAATCATAGAATAGAATCATGATAATCTGTTTCTATTGGCTTTTGTTTTATTAACCAGGCCTTGATGTAGCTCTCCACATCTGTTACCCTTAAGTGTGTGCATGCGTGTGACGACGGGTGTGAAAAGCTAATAAAGGCAAACAGGAGAGAAGTCATAATAGAGCTCTTAATTTGTTAATTTGGCGACAGATTATGTAAAGAAGAGCAGACAATGTAGAATCCATTTGTCAATTTGTCCATAAGTTTCCAATGACAGTTCAACAAATAATAATAAGGTTTTTATAAGAAACCACTGTTAGTTTTTCCTCTAAAATGACGTAAACATGTGGATTGTTGATGATTTTTTTGGGGAAAATTAATGCTCTGGCTTTGTTTAACCGCTGGTTTGGTGGGCGGCTTGGCTTTGTGGCCTCCTCTAACAGCTTTTTCAAAAACCCACATCATTTAGTTTTCCAACGCAGGCTGGCAGCGGGAAGATGCTCGTGAGCCATTAAAAGCAATTTAGAAATAAGCATTTTGATGAGGCATGCTTCACTCAATAATGACGCTCTTAACTGTACGGCAGGAAGCAGGGCGATTGACGGCGAGCACATGTGTCACACACACTCCACAAATAAAGTCTGGAATGCAGCCTCTGTAAAGTTTGGTGATCATCAGTTTTAATTAAGCTGTTTTATTTACTGGGACACGCTGCACATCAAATATTTTACTGGCAAAAAAAGCAACAGATCAAGACAATCTTGTACCAAAGATAATCAAATGAAACCACAATGTCTGGTTATTTCTGTCCTGTACAATGAAGACAGAGACCTGTACGGTGGCCGAGACAGCTCAACACGCTGCAAATGAAGAAAGCACCAGCAAATAAAGAAAACATCTTCATCAGTTTCACAACACGCGCGTTGCAAAAGCTCACAACACATACAAATACAAAAACGCGCTGCAAATTCAAAAACGCGCTGCAAATCCTCACAACACATACAAATTCAAAAACGCGCTGCAAATCCTCACAACACATGCAAATACAAAAACGCGCTGCAAATACAAAAACGTGCTGCAAATAACACAGACCACAATGGAAATGTTTTAAGGGGACTCATTTGAGTGACGAACAATATATTTAAGCCAACAATATCCAAACGACTGAGCAATTATACAATCATGATCTAAAAGTAAAAAAAAAACTCACCTTTCAGGTCAGTGACAACACTGACAACAACGCGACAGGCGAGCAAACAATAAGCAGGTCCCATTAGGGGTTCGTCACTCAAAGGAGTCCCCTTAAAACATTTCCGTTGTGGTCTGTGTTATTTGCAGCGCGTTTTTGAATTTGCAACGCGTTTTTGTATTTGTATGTGTTGTGAGGATTTGCAGCGTGTTTTTGTATTTGTATGTGTTGTGAGGATTTGCAGCGCGTTTTTGTATTTGTATGTGTTGTGAACTTTTGCAGCGCACGTGTTGTGAAACTGATGAAGATGTTTTCTTTATTTGCTGGTGCTTTCTTCATTTGCAGCGTGTTGAGCTGTCTCGGCCACCGTAGACCTGCCTATTGTAGCTGTCGAATCTGAAGAGACAAACCATTTTATATATATATATATATATATATATATATTTATTTGATTTTTTAAACCAGTATAGCTCCATTGCAATTACAAATCACTTTTAAATAGGACAGTCCTGGTACCATATAGGATTTCTGTTGTGCATGTTTGCAATGGTTGAAGAAACTTGTGGCATCGTCTGTGACAGTTCTCATTCATCCAGGTCATCTTGAAGAAAAGGTTAAAACAAAGGCATCTGGACTCAGTTTTCAAGGTGAAGACATTTCGTCTCTTATTCCAAGAGACTTTATAAATTCTGAGATCAACTGGTAAGAAAGCTGAGCTTTTCTTTCTAAAGGGAGGGGTTTGACCTAAACTGACTCCAGGCTGTTCTGGTCTCATTGTTGCTCTTGAAGAAGAGACGAAAGGGGGTCAAAAGGGGGTATGTGCCATATGCGGCACATAGGGCCGCATATGGCACATAACACCCTTTTTATATAAAAGCGTTAAATGTAAAAAAAAAATAATAATAATTACCTTTTTTTTTTTTTTTTTTGTGGTATTTCCGAAATGTAGCTTAGCTGCTTTTGTGCGTTCCTAAATCATTTCCTCAATACTATATACCGCTTTAACAGGCTTTAACACCCTTATTAGATTCCAAAAAGAGAATAAATGGAATATTGCGAGTGGGCTCGTTTCTACTGTCAGATTTTTACTGTGAAATAATTTGTGCTGAAACACAATAATTGTTAAAGAATTATGATAAAGGCAAAAGTTGTCTTAAAATTAGAGCTACTGCCTGTTATATATATATATATATATATATTTTATGTTGTATTTTTGTGTTATACTAAAATAGTTTTGGTTTGTAATTGCTTCTGATTATTCCTTAATAGAAGTGTAGTTTATTTCATTATTTAACAAATTGTCACAGTTAACAATTAGAGTTTACTGGTTATAGCCTAAATGTTGCAAGAATAAAAGCACCACACTATGGACCACCTGCTGGAGAGGGTGAATATCTATGAATTGGAAATGAAAATGAGCCAAAAAAAGAACTGTATGCAAGATAAAGCTGGGTAACAAATTGAAAATTAAAAAGAAATGTTTAAGCTCTTGTTCTAACCATACCTCTGCTGGCTGGGCAATAATAAACTACACAGAAGAAGGATTTACACATACCAATAATATCTTGTCCCTTAATAGTGACAGAAGGATGAATGCACATTTCCTACTCATTCCTGTCTTGAGTTGATGAAACAAAGTGAGACCAATGATCATTTGCAGTTTCAGTTCCAAACGTTTCTCCTCGCCTCTAAAATTTGCACAAGGATGCTCTGGATCTCTCACAAGGTCTGAGGTAACTGATGCATGATGATGATGATGATGAACTGGAAAGTGTTATTCCGTAGAAGCTACTGTCACATACACTGCAATTACCGCTTCCTCCGGGACAGAACGCAGCCTGCCTCGACTCGTTTGCGACTGGAAAAGCAGGAGTTAGCAGTTTAATACAGCTCAATAATTGAAGGGTTTTACCCCTAAACGATGCAGATTTACTGGAAAATTGTGCCACCTACAAATCCCTGAGACACTTTTGCAAAAACACAAATGAACTTCCAAAAATACTGCTTCTTGTGACTAAGTCCTTGGAGACATCAATTAAGTCTTAATAGTTTCCAAAGCATTCTATAATCATTAATTTATTTAAATGCATTACAGTGGTTTAATGCAGTTAATTATTTTAGCAATCAGTCTGATCTTAGCATTACATTGGCCAGTTGAATTGCTTCATAAGAAACCTTTGTATCAATTCAAATGTTTAAATTAATTTGAATTCACCATCCAATGAAACCTCCTCCCCTCTGTCCTATATAACTCTGAAGGAAGAGGCAGATAGTCGCTGACGGGCTGTGAATCAGAACGCATGGATGGGACAGAGCCAAGAGCAGCCAATGGACAAACAATCCACTTTCATCATCCAGGGACTATTACTCATCATGCTAAACAGGGGATAGCAAATGTTTTATTATCTTTCTCGTCCACAGTTTCTTGTTGCAGTGTTTATCATTTTGGATTTGAACATACTTCTTCTAAAGTCTTTAAATGCAACACTTTTTGCCCCCATTTCTCATGAGCTGAACTAAAAGATCTAAGACTTTTTTGATGTACACAAAAGGTCTATTTCTATATTTTCTGTGTTAGTGAGCACTTCTCTATTGCCGAAATAATCCATCCACCCAGGTGTTACATATCAAGATACTGATTAGAGAGCATGATTATTGCACAGGTGTGCCTTAGGCTGGCCACAACAAAAGACCACTCTAAAATGTGCTGTTTTACTGTATTAGGGGGTCTGGGGGGGATCCGAAAACCAGTCAGTATCTGCTGTGACAACCATTTGTGAAGACAGCACGTTTTCCAAAATGATAGACGCTATTAAATGTGAGCATTTTCCAACTCCAGTCGGTTACAACAACAAACTGCAGTCAGGTTGAGACCCCGATGAGGATGACGAGCGCAGATGAGCTTCTCTGAAACGGTTTCTTACAGTTTGTGCAGAAATTTTTTGGTGATGCAAAACTAATTGTTGCAGCAGCTGTCTGCACTAAAAAAAGTTGAAGTAACATTTAAATCCATGTAACTTTTTCACATAAAAAAACAAGTAAATATTACTTGTGTTTGAGTAAGAAACATTTACAAAGCAATTGATAATTGATAAAGTCTCATGGAATAGAGACGAAACGTCTTCACCTTGAAAATTTAGTCCAGATGCTTTTACTCAAACCTTTGCTTCAAGATGTCCTGGATGACTGAAAACCTTCACAGACATGTAACATATACAAACAATTTTCAGGAATGTATTACTTGCGGTTTTAGTATTTTTGCAACAGAAACTGTTGGTAACATTTACAAGCATTTTTCAAGTTGATATTTACCCACTATTTCCAGTTATTTTTTACTTTGTATTTATTAATTATAACATTCTAAAATATTTTTATTATTATAATTATTATTAAAATGAATACTTAGTAATGTTTAAGATAAACAAAACATACAAATCTGTATTTATTATTGTTATAAGAATTCTTTATCCTTATATTATCCAGAGAAACACGTAGACAGAGTATAATTAAAAAAGGGATTGGCACGGTTTAATTCTTGCAAGAATGAAGCAAAAGCACAAACATGTCACAAGTGGTACAGGCTGAGGCTTGCTTGGAAAAGTAAACAATACATGAGATTTTATATCACTGCAGTTAAAGCTGTAGGAGGTGTATCTTTGACACACACTCCCAAGCACCAGCTCCAGGTGCAGAAGTCCTCCCATGGCAAGTTATGTTTATGTCTAGTTCCTGCTTGGATTAGCATGAAGGACATGATTTGATCAGATTGGACATTACCTGATGTGAGATATGAGCACCCAGAAACTATAAACAGTATAACCAAAAGGAAATAAAAAATATTATAACAATTATACTTCAATATAATATTTAACAAAATTGGTACCATTTGAACAACACAGCATCAAAATGTTGTGACGAAGTGACAGATGTCTGCTTTCCATTCTTTGTAGAAAAATAGTTTTTGCAGCTGGTTGGATGAATACTTTGTTGCCAAACATTTTCTGAGAACTTCATATTGTACGCTGCCATCAAATCTTTGGAACCTAAAAAAAGCACAAACATAATTATAATTTAGGAAAAAAAATGTTAAGTTGACATGTTGAGACAACTCTCCTTGTAGGGAGACATATTAATGTTATCAGCTCTAAAACTATAAGCTTTAATACATATTAACTTACAGTGAATCTGCAGCAGGTGGATCCCCGACACTTCAGGTCGTCTCTGTGGCTCGAGAACTAAAGATGAACCATGTTAAACATTAAGAACTATGTCAAAACACAAAACAGATTCAGAAATAATCTAAAAATACCCAAATACAAGCAGAAAATTTACCACATAAATCAACTACTCAACTAGCCTGGCTCCGCCCTCCTACGTACTTCCGCTCAATTTCATTTCGCTTTAGTACTTAGTCTGGGATCGCTGTATATTCTTAGGTTTCCAGAAATCAATTTTTTGTAGGACCAATCAGCGAACAGGGGGAGTGACTTGTTGTTTCCAGTCGGTTTCGGCGCATGACATACGTCACGACCACACGTTAGCGATTGGCTATGGCAGATCCTGAGTGACTCTGGGCAGATCCAATAGTTTTAAACTTCAACAGAGTTCCCGCATACAAGGAAGTAAACGCTTGTCAATGGAGCGAGGCCAGACTCTCTGTACAAATGAAATGTACGAGAGTCTGGTAGAACCAGGCTACTACTCAACCACATCTGACCACATCTGACCACATACACATTTTATATACATAAAAAAAGTTAAACAAAAGGAGAAAATAGAAAATGTAAAGCACAAAATATACTCACCACATCAAAGAAAAAGCTTTGAATCACCACAAATCCATCGGAGTCTGAAATGCTCTGCTCAGACTGAAAGACGTTGTGTTTTCAACTGAGAAGTGACGTGTGCAAAACCTCTGACATCACCAGTAGAACACCGAAAAATTGACTTGATATTTGTAAGTTGTTCTTAAGAGTTCCTTCATCTCCTTAAGTAAATGTTAAGTCCCTAGCCTAGCTGTTTTTCACAAGTCCAAGTCCAAGTCTTTTGGTCACAAGTCCAAGTCAAGTCACAAGGCTCTTTGCATACGTAGCTTGCATTTATATGAATATATCATTTTGAAAAAGTAAGCTATAGAGCAGACAATTGTTTTCTCCAAAGGCCACATTAGAACATGAGACCCTTGAGGCCAACACAGTGAACTCATGTTTGCTCAATAAAAACATGTTTCTTTAGCCAATAGTTTTCATTTGATCTATCAGCAAAACAATATGTGTAAAAAAACACTGTATATTTAGCACCACAGTCATCGCTCCTCAGTTTTAGATCCACTCTTTATATAGTATTTTCTAAAATGAGTGGAAACTACCTCTTTCTGTGAGTTGAGCAAATAAAGGACTTACTTTTCCCACCCCTGCAATGGAGTATAGTTAATTTTAAGATGGAATGAAACAACAAAACATTATTTTGTATTTTCTGTATTTTCTATATATTTCATACATGAACATTAAACACTCATAAAGCTGATCTTGCCAGTGACAACAAACAGAACAAATTGACAACTTTCTATCCTTCTGTTGTCTAAAAACAAATGCAATAGAAACAGGTTTTAATTTTGATTTCACCAAATAAAACTAAATCTCTGCCCTAAATCTTCAAGAATGTGTTCAACAGGAGGTGCCTCTCTTTCTCTATAAAGTAACTGAACTGCGCTGGGTTCTGTATAGTTTATTAACTTTATGAATGCAAAGATTGTAGCTTGTGTTATAACCATAACAGCTGCATACAAATGAAAACAAACAAACTGAACTGATACTAATGTGCAGCTCTGCACAGTACTGCTGTCCCTCTGCTGCACTGGACCCATTTTTTTGTTTCACATTTTCATTAAACCTATAGATGATAGTTAAAAATGTATTTATTGCCAATTCTATGTTATATCATAGTCAGCTAAATCTAGGAAACAATAAATAAGCTAACTTGAATAAAAAAAAAAAAAACTACAAGGCATTGTGTTTCTTTATGCTCTGTGGCTTATGCCACAATGCCATGTATGGTGTATTATTGTATTGTACTGTGTGGTGTATAAAAACCCAAGGCTATTACTATCCACTGAGTATAATCTCAATATAGTGTTGCTTATACTCCAAGGAAGAAATTTATATTTATTTGTGTCAAAAGAGGAACTGGTCTAATTCTTCTCTTGGAACAATATGAGGACGTTCGAAGATAAGAAACACAGAAACTAGCAGAGCGAGCAGGGCTCTGACAAAAGAATTGAAGACATGGCTCTTCAAGAAAGTACCTGAGTTCATGCTATTTCCCCGCTTGGAACTCTTGCAAAGTAGAAAAACAAATAAAAAGGAGTAACACGCAGAAAACCCAAATAAAACAAAGTAAAAAAGATTAGACTGAGGCCTGCTTTAATATAGGAGTAACACGCTGTCCCAAGTTGACAGAATAAAACAGCGGGGTGGACTGCCAAAGTAACAGTATCTAGTGTGTTTAGTATCTAGTGTGTGTGAGTACATGGAGCCCTGGGGAAAAGAAAAAGCAAATGTTAATAAGATTTAGAGTTTTAAAAGCTATAAAAACTAAAACAATATTGTTAAAAAAGAGATCCAAAAGGAGAAAAGAAACGAAAATATAGTAAACAATAGGAAAAAGTTGACAAATAATTAAATAAGAGTGCTGTAAGAAATAATATCAATTGAGGTTGAGAAATAAAAAAAACCTTGTGAAGGGTTAGTATTATTAGTAAACAACAGTTTTCTGTAAAAATCTTTGCGCCTGAATGAAATAACTTGGGCTGCATGGTGTGGCTTGTGTGTCCATTTATGTATACATGTCTATGATCCACATGAAATTAATTTTCCATTGGGGATCAATAAAGTAATCAAATCTAATCTAATCTAAATATTACAATAAAATGAAATGGTTCCTGATCTGGTTTTTCAGACTGTCTAATTGTCTGCCTGAATTGAAATGGGCTTACGGTAATAGATTTATGTTTTGTATTTTTCCTGATTCACGCTATCTCTTCTGTTTTACATTTTATGATCGAGACGAAAGAGAAAGGAGCATGTGTTACAGTCGACTACCTCATATAATATACCTCATATAACAGAGTTAACGTATTGTGCTTTTGAGATATGTATATGGCATTGTGAAACTGATTACAGATAATAATTTTACAGCAAAGACCTAAAAATCTACCAAAGCAGTGTTCGACTCAACTGCCCAAGATCAAAGCATTGACTGAAGAGTGAGGAATGGTTAAAGGTTTCAGACTGAACATCTCACTGAACATCTCACAGTATGGTCTGGAGTATGCTCCAGTTTTAATGGCACAAGAAGACAAGTTAATCCTTGTCCAGGGAAAAGATGGCCTGTATGAAATAAGAATAAACACAGACAGGTCATAAGAGTTACTTAGGAAGGACTCACTGAATTCTTGGTCCTTGGCCTGTAGCTATTACTTGATATGAAATGAGAGAGAATGTTTTAAAAATAAAAAGCTGATTTTATTATTATTAGTAGTGGTATTATTAATATTATTATTTGTATTGTTTCTATTTGAATTTATGGGTTTTAGTCACATGACTTATAGAATGTTCAGATGTCAAATGGAACTCTGATGCCGTGACATCATAGCCTTCCATTCCGCAGAGTCTGTGAGGGGAACTAAAATCCAGACATTTAGACATTCAGATAAACCACTCGGTTGAAGACGCACACACACACTTCGGAAGAAACACTGGAAAGTTATCTTTAGATATTATTGCATATTAGAGTTCTGACAACTAAAAAAAATCAAGGACAAAAAATGGAGTCAGCTGTTAACGGTAAGGTTATTACTAAAAAAACATCCAAAAAAAGAAAGAACCAGAAGTTTGTTCAGGTTCCCCAAGCAGAGGGTTTCTGGGAAAGTGGAGTCAATTCTCTTAAACAAGAGAAAAAGGAGTCAACAAAACTAGTTTTTGTACCAGCTCCACCTAAAGTCAACGCCTGGAAGGAAGAAAAACCCAACACTGTTTTTATCCCGGCTCCTCCACCAGAGGTCAACATCTGGACTTTGAGAAGCCAGCTCTTCAAGCAGCAGGGCACCACTAGCCAGCCCACAAAAGAAGAAACTGTTTTTATCCCGGCTCCCCCACCAGTGGACAGCATCTGGTCTTTGAGTAGCGAGAACTTCAACCAGCAGGGCACCAATATTCAGCCCGCAAAAGAAGAAACAAGCACAGTTCAGGAACCTCTGGTGACTACACCAAATCCTGAACCTAAACCAACAGGTGATTCCTCTTCTTTTGTCCTGGTGGAGAGAAAACGCAAAAAGACCACCCAACGACAAAAAAGATCTGGAGGGAGCGACTTGCCATCTGGACCGAAGACAAACGAACCAGCAGTCCAACATGAATTAAATCTGGACACATCCTCAAAGGTCAATGGCGACAAATCCGACAAACAAAACAAACCAAAAATCCAGCAATCTGAAACTAAACAGGAAGAAAAACCCAACACTGTTTTTATCCCGGCTCCTCCACCAGAGGTCAACATCTGGACTTTGAGAAGCCAGCTCTTCAAGCAGCAGGGCACCACTAGCCAGCCCACAAAAGAAGAAACTGTTTTTATCCCGGCTCCCCCACCAGTGGACAGCATCTGGTCTTTGAGTAGCGAGAACTTCAACCAGCAGGGCACCAATATTCAGCCCGCAAAAGAAGAAACAAGCACGGTTCAGGAACCTATGGTGACTACACCAAATCCTGAACCTAAACCAACAGGTGATTCATCTTCTTTTGTCCTGGTGGAGAGAAAACACAAAAAGACCACCCAACGACAGAAAAGATCTGGAGGGAGCGACTTGCCATCTGGACCGAAGACAAAAGAACCAGCAGTCCAACATAAATTAAATCTGGACACATCCTCAAAGGTCAATGGCGACAAATCCGACAAACAAAACAAACCAAAAATCCAGCAATCTGAAACTAAACAGGAAGAAAAACGCAAAACAGTTTTTATCCCGGCTCCCCAACCAGAGGTCAACATCTGGACTTTGAGAAGCCAGCTCTTCAAGCAGCAGGGCACCACTAGCCAGCCCACAAAAGAAGAAACTGTTTTTATCCCGGCTACCCCTCCAGTGGACAGCATCTGGTCTTTGAGTAGCGAGAACTTCAATCAGCAGGGCACCAATGTTCAGCCCAGAAAAGAAGAAACAAGCACAGTTCAGGAACCTCTGGTGACTACACCAAATCCTGAACCTAAACCAACAGGTGATTCCTCTTCTTTTGTCCTGGTGGAAAGAAAACGCAAAAAGACCACCCAACGACAGAAAAGATCTGGAGGGAGCGACCTGCCATCTGGACCGAAGACAAAAGAACCAGCAGTCCAACATAAATTAAATCTGGACACATCCTCAAAGGTCAATGGCGACAAATACGACAACCAAAACCAACGAAAAACCCAGCAATCTGAAACTAAACAGGAAGAAAAACGCAAAACAGATTTTATCCCGGCTCCCCCACCAGAGGTCAACATCTGGACTTTGAGAAGCCAGCTCTTCAAGCAGCAGGGCACCACTAGCCAGCCCACAAAAGAAGAAACTGTTTTTATCCCGGCTACCCCACCAGTGGACAGCATCTGGTCTTTGAGTAGCGAAAACTTCAACCAGCAGGGCACCAATATTCAGCCCACAAAAGAAGAAACAAGCACAGTTCCGGAACCTCTGGTGTCTACACCAAATCCTGAACCTAAACCAACAGGTGATTCATCTTCTTTTGTCCTGGTGGAGAGAAAACGCAAAAAGACCACCCAACGACAGAAAAGATCTGGAGGGAGCGACTTGCCATCTGGACCGAAGACAAAAGAACCAGCAGTCCAACATAAATTAAATCTGGACACATCCTCAAAGGTCAATGGCGACAAATCCGACAAACAAAACAAACCAAAAATCCAGCAATCTGAAACTAAACAGGAAGAAAAACGCAAAACAGATTTTATCCCGGCTCCTCCACCAGAGGTCAACATCTGGACTTTGAGAAGCCAGCTCTTCAAGCAGCAGGACACCACTAGCCAGCCCACAAAAGAAGAAACTGTTTTTATCCCGGCTCCCCCTCCAGTGGTCAGCATCTGGTCTTTGAGTACCGAGAACTTCAATCAGCAGGGCACCAATATTCAGCCCACAAAAGAAGAAACAAGCACAGTTCAGAAACCTCTGGTGACTACACCAAATCCTGAACCTAAACCAACAGGTGATTCATCTTCTTTTGTCCTGCTGGAGCCACAACCCCAAAGGACCACCCAGAAATCTGCAATTGAAAAGAAAGAAAAAACAAAAACAGTTTTTATCCCGGCTACCCCACCAGTGGACAGCATCTGGTCTTTGAGTTGCGAGAACTTCAATCAGCAGGGCACCAATATTCAGCCCACAAAAGAAGAAACAAGCACAGTTCAGGAACCTCTGGTGTCTACACCAAATCCTGAACCTAAACCAACAGGTGATTCATCTTCTTTTGTCCTGGTGGAGAGAAAACGCAAAAAGACCACCCAACGACAGAAAAGATCTGGAGGGAGCGACTTGCCATCTGGACCGAAGACAAAAGAACCAGCAGTCCAACATAAATTAAATCTGGACACATCCTCAAAGGTCAATGGCGACAAATACGACAACCAAAACCAACGAAAAACCCAGCAATCTGAAACTAAACAGGAAGAAAAACGCAAAACAGATTTTATCCCGGCTCCCCCACCAGAGGTCAACATCTGGACTTTGAGAAGCCAGCTCTTCAAGCAGCAGGGCACCACTAGCCAGCCCACAAAAGAAGAAACTGTTTTTATCCCGGCTCCCCCTCCAGTGGTCAGCATCTGGTCTTTGAGTACCGAGAACTTCAATCAGCAGGGCACCAATATTCAGCCCACAAAAGAAGAAACAAGCACAGTTCAGAAACCTCTGGTGACTACACCAAATCCTGAACCTAAACCAACAGGTGATTCATCTTCTTTTGTCCTGCTGGAGCCACAACCCCAAAGGACCACCCAGAAATCTGCAATTGAAAAGAAAGAAAAAACAAAAACAGTTTTTATCCCGGCTACCCCACCAGTGGACAGCATCTGGTCTTTGAGTTGCGAGAACTTCAATCAGCAGGGCACCAATATTCAACCCACAAAAGAAGAAACAAGCACAGTTCAGGAACCTCTGGTGTCTACACCAAATCCTGAACCTAAACCAACAGGTGATTCATCTCCTTTTGTCCTGGTGGAGAGAAAACGCAAAAAGACCACCCAACGACAGAAAAGATCTGGAGGGAGCGACTTGCCATCTGGACCGAAGACAAAAGAACCAGCAGTTCAACATAAATTAAAACTGGACACATCCTCAAAGGTCAATGGCGACAAATATGACCACCAAAACAAACCAAAAACCCAGCAATCTGAAACTAAACAGGAAGAAAAACGCAAAACAGTTTTTATCCCGGCTCCCCCACCAAAGGTCAACATCTGGACTTTAAGAAGCCAGATCCTCAAGCAGCAGGGCACCACTAGCCAGCCCACAAAAGAAGAAACTGTTTTCATCCCGGCTCCCCCTCCAGTGGTCAGCATCTGGTCTTTGAGTAGCGAGAACTTCAATCAGCAGGGCAGCAATAGCCCACCCACAAAATAAGAAACAAGCATGGTTCAGGAACCTCTGGTGTCTACACCAAATCCTGAACCTAAACCAGCAGGTGCTTCATCTTCTTTTATCCTGGTGAAGCCAAAACCCCAAATGACCACCCAGAAATCTGAAATTGAAAAAAAAAAAAAAAAAACTCTTTTTATCCCGGCTCCCCCACCAAAGTTTAACATCTGGACTTTGAGAAGCCAAAATATCCAGCAGGGAAGCAGCAGTAGTTTAAACCAAGGCCAAAACGAAGAAGATTTCTCTCTCCTCAGCCGATAATTGCAAGGCAGCAGGACATTATCCAGCCCATGAATCCAGATGATTACTTCTGGTGACAACACCAAATCCTGAATGCAACCCAGCAAGTTCTTCACCCACCACCTACAAAGCCAGAACATCCAGCAGCGAAGCATCTGTTGTTTTTACCAAGGCCCAAAAAAGACAAATTCACTCCTCTCCCAATAATGACTAGTTGTTAGGATCCTTTTGGAAAAATAGTCTTGATTAGATGACAGCCAGCATTGTCACGTTTTGGAAATGCCTGGAAGAAGGTTGGACCAAAGCGTCGTATCAGCTGTATTGTTGACATTACATGCAATATAGTTTAGTTGATGCTATTGTCAGGCTTCTTTCCGGCTTTTCTATTCCAGCTGTACTGACTGGTATCTATGAGACCAACAGACAGTCCACCGTCAAGTTTCCTAAAAGGACCAACCATCACTGGCCATTTTATTAAGTCACCAAGTCACGTCTCTTCAATATTCTGAATTAATTGAAATGTGATTAGAATTTGATTCTCCCCTTCTCCTTATTGAATTCGACTGAATAAAAACCTAAAATAAAAAAAATTAAATAAAAAAAAAACTATATTAAGTATATGAAGTTTTATTCCATTGTTTTGTTGTTTTCCAGTGTGCATACAGTTAGTTGAGTTCCCATATGTATTTTCACCCCTCACACAGGTATCACAGTGATGACTGCTAGCATTAAAAAAAAAGGCATTTGGACTTTTTTAAGGTGAAGACGTTTCATCTCTTATTTCCAAGAGACTTTTTCAATTCTCAGCTCAACTGATACAAAAGCTGAGCTTTTATCTCTAAAGGGAGGGGTTTGACTTGAAACTAACTCTGATTGGACCAGGCTGTTCTGATTTCATAGTCGTTACCATAAAAGGGCAGGGTAACTCCTGATGTAAGAGTCGTTAAGGTTCATGTGAGTCATTAGTATCACAGGTCCACTCAGGTGTTGTTCTAGATAAAACTGTTCTGGTTTAGGTTTCAAAACACAGTTGTTAATAGTGGTCAACAAGACTCTGAGGCCACCTCCTTCATTCAAAAGGGCTTTATCATTTGAACAAAATGGTTTCCTTCACTCCTCTCAAACCGTCTGGCCTCTCTGGCCAAAATTCAGACACCTCTTTGAGGTGGAGGTGGGCTGCAGACTCAGGTCCTCCAGGATTGGCTTTTCTGTGCTAATACATCCTCTTGTGAAGCAGTTGCTGGTTTTGTATAGTCATTATGCCATTATGAAGACATTAAGACAAGAGGTGCTTTTTACACTCACATGTGACTAAAATAACATTTATGGGTCATCTCAGTACAGCACACTTTGGAACAGGTAACCCCAAAGAAGCCTCCTGGAACACCTCCCTGGGGAGAAGGCTGGAGGGACTATGGCTCCCGGCCCTGGAGGAGCTGGAAGAAGTGTCAGGGAAGTGGGAGGCTTAGATTGCTGCCCCCCTGACCCGGCCCCTGGATAAGAGGAAGTAAATGGTTATGGTATGGTAGGTGCTGCAGAAAACTGCCGCTGCATCGGGTGCGCGTAGTAGGTACAGCGTAGCATACGCATTGACGTGTACCATACACCGTACCCTTCGCCATACCCTGACGCGCAAGATCTGTGATTGGTCGGCTTGGTAGTATCACATTTCCTCCTACGCATTTCCGGGATGATCTGCACTCTGGACCGCCCGCCATTTTTAAATTCCGAAATTCAGTGAAGAGTCTGTTGCCTGTTGTCTGTTCACATCAATTCATGCAGGTTATACAGTAGTTTGCATCATTTGTGAAGTTTCTCTTTTACATCTTTTTTTGATAATCATTGCACATTAATACATTGCACTGTCATGCCCATATTTGTATGTAGTTTACACTTTTTATTAAAAAAAAAATACTGTTTCCAAAAATGTGTGAAGGTTATTGCAAATATGATGATGGCGGCTCGAGGAAATCGCGAGGCCCAGGGTCTCTCATAAACTGCATTTTTTTGCCTTGTACTTGTACATGTGTAATGACAATAAATTGAATCTAATCTAAAAAAAAATAAACATTAACATATAGTTGCACATGTGTCTGTGTTTACTCCTTTGCATCTATTTTTAATATACAATTCAAAACCATTGCACCGTTTTACTATTTTTTTACATCAAACAATTTGTGTATATAGTTTGAACCAATTATGTTGGTTCCTGCTGTATGCATATTTTATGATTAAGGTTACAGTACATTAAGATCTTACAGTTAATTTATTTGTATAGTTTTCTCTTTTGCATCTATTTAATGTAAACAATTATAGACCATTGCACCTTTACATGGTGCATTATCATATACATAGTTCGACCATTTGTATATATAGTACAAACTTAAAAAAAAAAACTATCCCTCATGTCATTTATTGGTGCATTATATTTTACAACAATACAATTTACACACCAAGTTGACCACGACACAATGTTGTTTTGCCACGGCGCAATTCCGTGGGGAGACTGAAATGTCTTTTCAAACACAATGGAACCCGCTCGTGTCAACTAGCGTTTCGGCGGTGTACTGCAGAGCAAAACAGACATATGCTGAAGTATAAATGCTCACGACGCCGATGCCTACGTGCAGGCCTACGACGTACACTACGGCTGTGGCCAGCCTAATCAGCTCTCTAATCAGCATCTTGATGTACCACATCTGTGAGGTGGATGAATTATCTTGGCAAAGTACTCACTGACACAGATTTGGACAGATTTGGGAACAGAATTTGAGAGAAAAAGGTATTTTCTGTACATAGAAAAATATCTTGAAAATGAGGGCAAAAACAAAAAAAGTGTTGCATTTAAATTTTTTTTCCTGTTAGAAGAAAACAAACTCCTATTGTGAGTGTCTGTGGGATAGTGGGCTTGTGTATACCATCCATCACCCCTACCAACCTTCTTTACAATGTAAAAGTAATAACAAACCCCTCCTTGAACCGCCACCTTATCGTGGTGGAGGGGTTTGAGTGCCCGGATGATCCTAGGAGCTATGTTGTCGGGGGCTATATGCCCCTGGTAGGGTCTCCCAAGGCAAACAGGTCCTAGGTGACGGGCCAGACAAAGCGCGGTTCAGAACCCTTTATGGAAAGTTTAAAATCGAGGACCGTTACGTCGCCCGGTATGGCGCAACCGGGCCCCACCCTGGAGCCAGGCCCGGGGTTGGGGCTCATATGCGAGCGCCTGGTGGCCGGGTCTTTCCCCACGGGGCCCGGCCGGGCTCAGCCCTAAAGAGCGACGTGGGACCAACCTCCCGTGGGCCCACCACCTGCAGGAGGAACCGTAAGGGGCCGGTGCAATGTGGATTGGGTGGCAGTCGAAGGCAGGAGCCTCGACGGCCCAATCCCCGGACACAGAATCTAGCTCTAGGGACATGGAATGTCACCTCGCTGGCGGGTAAGGAGCCTGAGCTTGTGCGGGAGGTTGAGAGATACCGACTAGAGATAGAAATTCTGGCAAACCGTCCGGCGCCTCAGGAGGGGGAAGCAGTGCCTTGCCAACACTGTTTACAGTGGAGGTGGGAATCTGCTGACCTCAACTGGGGATATTGTTGGACGGTGGAAGGAATACTTCGAGGATCTCCTCAACCCCACCGTCACGTCTTCCACTGAGGAAGCAGAGGCCGAGGGCTCAGAGGTGGACTCGTCCATCACTCGGGCTGAAGTCACTGAGGTAGTTGGGAAGCTCCTCGGTGGCAAGGCACCGGGGGTGGATGAGGTACGCCCTGAGTACCTCAAGTCTCTGGATGTTGTGGGGCTGTCTTGGTTGACACGCCTCTGCAACATCACGTGGCGTTTGGGGACAGTACCTCTGGACTGGCAGACCGGGGTGGTGGTCCCTCTTTTTAAGAAGGGGGACCGGAGGGTGTGTTCCAACTATAGAGGGATCACACTCCTCAGCCTCCCCGGGAAAGTCTATGCCAGGGTACTGGAGAGGAGAATGCGGCCGATAGTCGAACCTCAGATCCAGGAGGAACAATGCGGTTTTCGTCCCGGTCGTGGAACACTGGACCAGCTCTATACCCTCTCCAGGGTGCTGGAGGGATTATGGGAGTTTGCCCAACCAGTCCACATGTGCTTTGTAGATCTGGAGAAGGCATTCGACTGTGTCCCTCGCGGTGCCCTGTGGGGGGTGCTCTGGGAGTATGGAGTCCGGGGCCCTTTGCTAAGTGCTGTCCGGTCCCTGTACGACCGGAGCAGGAGCTTGGTTCGCATTGCCGGCAGTAAGTCAGACCTGTTCCCGGTGAATGTTGGACTCCGGCAGGGCTGCCCTTTGTCACCGGTCCTGTTCATTATTTTTATGGACAGGATTTCTAGGCGCAGCCAGGGGCCGGAGGGAGTCTGGTTTGGGGACCACAGGATTTCATCTCTGCTTTTTGCAGATGATGTTGTCCTGTTGGCTCCATCAAGCCAGGACCTTCAATGTTCACTGGGGCGGTTTGCAGCCGAGTGTGAAGCGGTTGGGATGAGGATCAGCACCTCCAAGTCTGAGACCATGGTTCTCAGTCGGAAAAGGGTGGCTTGCCCTCCAGGTTGGTGGAGAGCTCCTGCCTCAAGTGGAGGAGTTTAAGTATCTCGGGGTCTTGTTCACGAGTGAGGGAAGGAAGGAGCGTGAGATTGACAGACGGATCGGTGCAGCTTCTGCAGTAATGCGGTCCATGTACCGGTCTGTCGTGGTGAAGAAGGAGCTGAGCTGTAAGGCAAAGCTCTCGATTTACCAGTCGATCTACGTTCCTACTCTCACCTATGGTCATGAGCTTTGGGTCATGACCGAAAGAACAAGATCCCGGATACAGGCGGCCGAAATGAGCTTTCTCCGCAGAGTGGCGGGGCGCTCCCTTAGAGATAGGGTGAGGAGCTCGGTCACTCGGGAGGAGCTCAAAGTAGAGCCGCTGCTCCTTCACATCGAGAGGAGCCAGCTGAGGTGGCTCGGGCATCTGTTTCGGATGCCTCTCCGGGCATGTCCCACCGGGAGGAGACCTCGGGGAAGACCTAGGACACGCTGGAGGGACTATGTCTCTCGGCTGGCCTGGGAACGCCTCGGTATCCCCCCGGAAGAGCTGGAGGAAGTGTCTGGGGAGAGGGAAGTCTGGGCTTCTCTGCTTAGACTGCTGCCCCCGCGACCCGGCCCCGGATAAGCGGTAGAAGATGGATGGATGGATGGAAGTAATAACAAACCAGATTTAATTCCTCTGCTTTCTGTGTATTACTTGAGGCCAGTGTCTATAGATGCCCCTCTATCGTAGATATAGAGGACGTGATTAATCAGAAAATTGAAAACTGGAGATGTTAAATAAGGCTCTAAACTTCAGTTTGATATAATTTTGTATTTTGTGGTAGAAGATTTGTTTAAATTTACTCTTTTTGTAAATTGTTTTATATTTGCACTGATATTCTAAGGGCAATACAATGGCTCAAAATGAGTTCATAGTTGTGACCCATAAACAAGTCACCTCCAATGGCTTCAAATATATAAGCATAACTACAAGAAGAATCTCTTTTGTTCAGGTCATTGTTCATATTCTGCAAATATTCCAGAAAATGAATAAGTATGTTCCTTCCAGTGTCCTAGTGTTTTTTTCTTCATAGTTTGCACTTGAACACTCAGCCTAAACACACATGAAGCATAATCAACAGAATCTGCATGATAACTCCAGTCTATATCCACAGATGTCATATGATTATATATGGAGGTTGCTTTTCAAATATTTACAGCATCAAATAACTTGGAAGGGCGCCATGTGGCATAGCGCATCTGCTTCTCTGAGCGGCTGAGTCCAAACGTGAGAGCTGTGAGAAAACTCCTTATGAAGACAAGGTTTCAACTCAACTGAAATGTCACCAGCTATCAAAGCTATGTGCCTCATTTATCTGGCCTAATTTACCGTTCTATGCAGTAGAATAATAAACTGGTACATTGCACAAAGCAACGAGCCATGGATGCTTATACTATTTGCTTATGTATTGTTTTGATGTCATATTAGGCCAAACGTTACTATATTTGGTATAAATTCAGATTTTGTAAAGCAATAAGCAAGATGCGTGGAAAGTAAGATGTGACTAGTTATGCAAACAAATCTAATTTATCCCTTTGTTTTAAGGTAAAGAAGTAATTCAATACAATTACAATTATAATATTGGTAATTGTAACCTGAAAAGGATGATATTAACAAAATATGCCATGTTCAGTTCTGGGTGTCAGTGTTGCGTTATGTCCTACTCTGACTAAAACAATGCAACCCCCCCTGGGGGTAAATTAGCAATAGCAGTGACTTTAATAAAAATGTAGTTAAGGTCTTGTGTGTAAATTTTCTCATTTTTCAAACTTATTCCCCGGGTCAGATTGCCCCATCTGACGGGACAGTTGCGGCCCACGGGTTGACACCCGGGTTATAAACTGGAGAGAGAGGAGAATAATTATTCTTTCAAGAGGTAATACACTTAACGCTTAAGCTGCAGTGTCAGTTTGAATAAAATACCAAGTAGCCATAGTTTTGAGATCTTCATTTTACAAATGTGTCATGTTCAGGAGGAAAAAACGTGTGATCAATGCAGCAGTGGCATTAGATCCGACTCTATCTGTCCAGTTCAAGCTGCCAAAACACATTTTTTCCAAAGGGACGTCTCTCATTTCACTCCGTCATGCCTCTGTGCACTCCCAGCTTTTACATTTTAATGTTTCCAAACTCTTGCCAAATAATTTAAAAGGAGATCACACACAGCTGTATTGTCACTGTGTCCAACATAAAGTGATTAAAAGCAGGGACTAAAAGTTGGAGTTTGTAACGAGTAAACGACTTTGTGCATTTAGGTAAATCCAAAGTTCAGACACCGCTGCCATTACTCATCTTTACACCACTGTGCATTACAGTGAGTAGCAGAGGGGTATAAATAAGAGAGGGATGCTTTTAAGCTCTCACCAGCAGCTGGAGTGACTCGCCTGTCGTCTTTTGTCATATTTCAAACTTGTTGTGCAGAGCTTTATTGTCGACAGAGAACAAATGTGTCTGTGAGTCTTTATTGAAGCTGAGGGTTAAGCTGGAGGTGCATTGGGTGTTTGTTTACAGAAAGTGATGACCAACAACGCAAGGTCAGGGGAACTTTACAGTCAGCAGCAGCTCTATGCCTCTCCATCTTCTCTGACAATGTATTGTTTCTCAGTTTGATGAAGCCATGTTAAGTAAAAATGCAAACAGGTGTCTTATCGATGAAATTGCAGTTTAGGGACCCTTCACTGGTCATAAAAAGATAAGAATTAAACCCAGGTGACTAAACACTATTGCATTTTACCTCCAGTCCCTTGGGGCATCTAACTGGCCTGGATTTGCATTTTTCTCATATTTTTTTTGTATATCTATCTGTGTTTACTCTATTTCAAAATGTTATAAAATGAAAATCTTTCATTACCATCAAGCTTTATAAGATAGAAAAGCATAACCAGGGAAAGGAGTTGAAAATTATTATTATTACTATAAACTGGTGCACATCAGTTACACAATTTGTATTGTAACTATGTTTGACTGCACTGTCCCTCAAATAAATAAATAAAATTAATTTATATTGGAAAAGTGCCAGTTTATATGGTATGTCAAAACAATTTAGGAATGGCATCAACTTCCATCCATCCACCTCTTCCTAGACACTTTCTCCAGCTTCTCCAGAGAAATACCAAGACATAACCTGCCCAGCTGAGAGAGGGTCTTGGGTCTTCCCCCGAGGCCTCCTCTCAGTAGGGCTTTCCCAAAACACCAGCCCAGGGAGAAGTCCAGGAGAGATGCAAGAGAGTGTGAGGCATTTTTTTTAATTTATAGAAAAGCAATGATTCTCAGCTTCCAAGTGACCAAGCTCTTCTCTCAACAGGCTGCCCAGCCAACCTTCAAAGGAAACTGCTATTTACCCATATTGAGTGTTTTACAGTTTTTACAACTCCTTTCTGCAATATTGGCATCTTCATTTTATTTTCAGCAAACATAAACCATGAGCATGTTAAAGCTGGTGCACAATATGCTGTGTGATGCTATGTGTTTAGTGCCCATTACTATGATTAAGAAGAGGCCATGTTAAAAAATAGATGTAATAACAGAGAAGCTCTCAATTTACCTGTCGATCTATGTTCCTACTCTCACCTATGGCCATGACAGAAATGACAAGATCCCGGAAACATGTGGCCAAAATCAGTTTCCTCCACAGGGTGGCCGGGCGCTTCCTTAGGGATAAGGTGAGAAGCTCTGAGTAGAGCCGCTGCTCCTCCACATTGAGAGGAGCCAGCTGAGGTGGCTCGGGCATCTGTTCTGGATGCCCCTTGAAAACCTCCCTGTTTTCAAGGGGTGTTTTGGATGCGTCTCATTGGAAGAAAGCCCCGGGAAAGACCTATGACACTCTGGAGGGACTATGTCTCTCGGCTGGCTTTGGAACACCTTGGGGTTCCCCCAGAAGAGTTGGAGGAAGTGTCTAGGGAGAGTGACGTCCTGGCCTCTCTGCTTTAACTGCTGCCCGCGCGACCCGGCCCCGGATAATCAAATGGATGGATGGATGATGTATGTCTAGCCAAATTGATAATGTTCATTTTACTGTTCTTCACTTTGATTAAGTGGTTTGTTTCTCCCTTAGGAAATTCTGCCCATGTCACTTTAAAAAAGAGATCACACTCTTCTGAATAAGGTACAATAACCTTGTGCCTTTGGGTGCTTAACCCGTTAACACAGTACGTGGCCATTGCTCACAACATGCAGCCCATGATGAAAAGAAGAGCTGACAAAAGGAACAGGAGACAGAGACCTGCCTCCAAGGAGCTTCAGGGCAACAGCTGTAGAGACAGATGACCGGACATACATTAAACACTGGAGCTGAGGCTGAAACTGCTAATGGATTTTCATCATCACATCCACATTTGAACATTTATTAAGTTGAAATAGTGGTCACAAGCTCTATTATTTTCTCAGCCCACCCTTCACTAAATGCACTCACCCAAACTGTTAACATGAGAAGGTGGTGAAATCTACCCCCGGATAGCCTTAGATTTACCCTCCACAATGTGCCATCTGCCTCTGAGCTCTTTAAAGCATCCCCTGCCCGTTTACCAGGCTGCTTTAGAAGCCCGGAGTTCCAATTACATTTATGTGTGTATTCCTTACAATGGCTTTGAGGTGAGCTGCCTGATACCAGAGCTGCTGTCATCAAATCAATAATGTGAGAAATAATGTCACATCACAGTCCTAACACTCAAACTGTAGAAACCAGTGCAGATTAATATTGAGCTTTGATGATAAACAGTGAGCATGACACGACTGAGAGGCCCCTGACAATTGTCCTCTCCCATGTGCTGCTGTGCTGGCTGCAGAACAGATGGGGCCCAGATGACATTAGTTAGCTTTATAGTCTTGAAGAAACACTATACGACTCCAAATGTGCAGCTCTGGCCAACGCACTGAGAGGTGGATTATAGCAGGGCACTAATTTCACACCAGAACCCCTTAAACATAAGAGGAAAGAGGCTAGAGCCACTACTAACCATATTTAGCCGATTGGATGCAGCTGGGGTGGACTCAATAATCTATGCTATTGTCATGTCCAACTAAAATACCATAAAGACAAGAGTTCTTAAAAAAGATAGTGTAAAGGCAAAATCCTACCAGGATGCCCATGCGTGATATAACTGTATTTGAATTAAACTTTCAAAAAGTAGCGGCAGTGGCTCAGTGGGTAGAGCAGTCGTCTTTCAACCAGAAGGTAGTTGGTTCGATTCCCACTCTCCCCACAGTTCATACTGTCGTTGTGTCCTTGGGCAAGACACTTAACCCACCTTGCCTCCAGTGGCTGTAACACTGGTAATTACTGTAGAACAATGTAAGTCGCTTTGGATAAAAGCGTCAGCTAAATGAATAAATGTAAATGTAAATGTAAGTAGGTTGCCATTAATTGAAGGAAAGATGCACGCAAACCCTCTTTTTAAGTGGTGCGAGAGCTGGCAGGTATAGCCATGTACTGCATCAGTAGAACAAGCTTTGTTTTTGCTTACTAAATTTTAAATTTAGAGAACTGCACCAGTTTTCACCCAACCTATGCCATACCGTTCCAGTGAGAATGAGGATTAACAAGACATGGGCAAGACTTAACGATTGAGACAAAACCAAGAAGGGCAAGACAAAAACATTGGTAAACAGCAGCAGGTTGTAGTTGTTTATGTAAAAAGGCTTGTAGAATTAACCACTTAACCACTTAACAGGGTAGAGTTAAGTGAAAACAAAGAAAGGTATTGCAAAATATGGTAAATTAGCTGACAAGATTTGACTATTTTAACATAATTATAAATGTTTTCTCAAAATGACCACTACTTCATGAAGGTAACTACCTCAGGATATAAAAGTAACTACAAAACATGGATTTTTATTTCCTATTTAATCTAAAAGCTGGGTTTTTAATAATGTAAAATCGCAAAATCGCAATATTCTTTTATGTCCCTTTAAATGAACCTCTTACCATGCTGATCTTGCATTGTATGAACAAATCTTTGGATCTATAAAGACTGTGATGGCTTGTTTGTACAACCTCCAGGATGAGGCCGGACCTTTCTTTAATCTTTAGATAAAGCTATTCTACACATGCACTAAAATTATACAGATAAAATAAATCACTTCAGCCCGAGCTGCCTCTTTCTGCTGACAGATCTCTGCATCTGTGCATCCCAGCAAGATTCTGACAAGAGTTTGTTTTCTGCCGACGCGCTTTGCTGAGGTCGCTGGATACAAAACACACACACACATCCACACGCACAGAGAGGGGCAGAGTGAATGTGCACCGTCATGCTTCTGCGAGGGAAGCGCTCTCTGTGGCCTGTTAATGGTGTCTGTCTGTAATGTGGAGGATTAGTGATGTGAGGCTTTAATATTTTCTGCTGAATGGGCCTCTTCTTCCAATGCTCTTCTACTGCTCTTGTGTTAAAGTAGGATTCTTTTGATGAAAGGAGAATACATCATTTGCTCTATTAAAATTTGATTGGATGTGGCTGTTTGTATCATTTTGAGAAAGTGTCGCAGAACATGAGGGCTGACAGACACCAAGATGACAAGACACATCCAAACAACCGCTGATAAAAAGAAAATAGGACAATAAAAAATTTAAAACAATGAAAATATGAGACCAAACATCTCTCCAAACTGTCACAACTCAGCTGTGTTTATGTTCTGATTTTTACAAGTTCAAGACTAAGAACAAATAAACCTGCAGATTCAGCCATGATTCATTAAGACCAGGACTATACAAGACCTCTTAAGGTGTAGGATCTGGCACCAAGATGTTAGCAGTGTCCTGAACTGGTTTGTTCAATTTATGACACCACTTCCTTCCTTGGACTGTTTTAGGATGGTCCAATACCCCAAAGATGAAGAAAAGCCAAGAGGAGCTCTTCTATGTTCGCAATGTAGTTGTTGGTAATTCCACACAATTCCCCCATGAGCAAGCACTTGGTAAGACCACGTCAATGCAGCACAAGTCTGAGTGAAGTGCCATCTGATTCCTTCATGGCATAAACCTGGACAAGGACAGTAGTCCAGTAAAACCTCTAAACAAAGCTTAAACTGTAGCTCATGTAAATAACACAGTGACTGTTGAGGTAAATGTGAAACAAAAGCAAAAAGTTAGAAGGAATAAGGTGTGTAAAAGTTTAATTTCCATATCACATGACATTTTAACATCTATGCAGTCAGATAAGGAGCAGCGGGAGGACAGAGGTCAGACTCTCTCAACAGGAACAAATTAGAACAAAGCAGACAAAGGAGTACTGGAAAGCAAAGGCTAATCATTTAGAAATCTATTGCTCCAGCGCTCTTCTAGCCTGTGTTAATCCCATTTGCCCAGAGCTAATAGCCTTCAACCTCAAAACGGTTCAGCTTAAGTAAAGAGAGTGAATTTAAATAATGTGGCCGGCACGCTTTAGATTAATGCTAACAGGAAATTTAAATTGTAACAAGACTAATTTCACAAAATTACTTTAAAGAGACGAATCAAATCTTTCTTGTCTTGACCACATGTTGAACATCCAACTTTTAGATTGTCCGCACAGAAATTGAGTTAAAACTAGATTATATAACCAATTGTTGCCTTAAAGTTTTAATATATAATTAAGATTTTTTTCAATGGCCTCCTGATTCAAACATGGAGAATAGACCCCACTGAACCATTGCAAACACTCTCGTTGCCTGTCTGACACCATTTATTAGCACATACAAAGCTTGTTACTCTTCCACTCCTCCAGGAAACACAGTGCAGATATCACAAGATGTACAGCACCAAGTTGCATTGTGTGGGAAAAATGCCACATAATTTAGAGAGATTTCTTTGCAGACCTGCCTTATTAACTTTTCTTTGAAACTTTCACTTTCACTCTGTTGTTAAAGAATACAACAGTGACCTTAACAGTGATATGCATGTGGCACCACACAACGCAATATTCTTTGCGTTCTTGTCAAGTCTTTTTGGAGTACATGAGGAGATGTCAGTCACTTACATATGCTTACTAAAACCACGTAGTCTTAAGTCACATTATCATCACAAATACTTACACGTTGGCTCCAACCCTAGATTAGCCAATTTTTTTTTGTGGCCATTTTGACTGCCCTCTGTTCTTTGATTGGTTATGTGTACACAGGTGCATCTAGTGGCATTTTATTTTGCGCCTGGTAGTACTGAACTCTAGAAATCCAATAGAAATCCAATTTACATCCACATCCTCATCTAAGATGGCTGACCAGGTTGACTCTAGAATGCTACCTACACCATGTTGTCACAAACTCTGGTACGATTAGTCCAAGTAACTTGTGTGTTTCATGCTGTATAAACTGACAAAAGACTGTATTTGGTGGTGTGTAAATTTGCAGAGGAGATGCTTGCAGATGTGTTAGTTAGAGCTCTTGAGTCCAAGGCAGCTGCTCACTTGGCCTTGGTCCACTCACCAGACCAACAGCAGACAACCCAGCCTGTGCACCACTATTTCAAGTCCCACATGGCTAAAAATGTGTCCAAAACCGACGTGATCATCTCATACTCCACTGACAGCTGCTCTTACTGTGATGTCTCCGGACAAAACATTTCAATCCAGGTGCTCAACGAACACTGGCACTTCTCCAGTATTCACAACTCGTACTGGCCAAACAGCCAAAATGCTGATCCACTTTTACTCAGAGCACTCAGGATTGTCAGTAAAAATAATCAGATTAATACGAGCGTCCAGGGCTTTAGCTTAAACAAGCCAAATCAAATACCACAGCACAGCCAGAGCTATAGGTTTCTTTGTCGTCCCATTCATCTCTCTTCAATTCGACTATCAACACCGGACACTGCAGTGCTATTTGATTCATCCATACTACTGCCTCTAATGCATTTTTTTTTTTACACAGAACAGGTGCAAATTATAATCAGACAATCTTGTCATGTGTCAAAAGCCGGCTAAACATTGTTCTTTTTCGGGTTATTGGCAGGACCTACTTGGTTTATATTTATTCCTTCTTGGTTAGTTTTGTCACCCATACATGCACCACTCAGCAAAAAGACATCTTGAGCGACAAATTTTGTACACGTCGCACCAGCTTTTTCTACAATGAAGCAAACAAAAAAGCAAAAAACAAGGCAGAAAAGGCGCTGCGTGACATGAAAAGCACATGGCTAATTTACATCAATAAACATAAAGGGCATATTAAATATGCACTGTTGTTGCTTTTGTGTATATATTGTTGTGTGTGTGCAGCTAACACGTCATTGTTTTTTTTTCATAATGCCCAGTTGTACCATTTGTGCTCAAACTGTCTTGATCCATCTGACCTCTGTAAAGCCTGTTACCTGTTGTAGGTTAAAGACTTCACACACCTCTTGTCAACTCTTTAGGACAAGGTGAGACATAAGAAAGACAGGAAGGCCATGCCACAAAAAGTGACCAGTAAAAGGGGCAACTGCAAAATAATGTTGCCTCTTCCAACAATTGTAGGGAAGTATCAGTTATTGCTTGTGCTCGTTTGTTTTTCTACACGAGTATTTTCATCTGCTCTCAAACACCAGTGGACAAAAAACTTGACAAACAGCCACTGTCCTTGAGTTTTTCTGCCCAGCTAAAGTTTGTTCTTCTTATGAAGTGTTGCCTGACCAATATTAATGATTTTTCATGAAACATGCCCAGTATTTACAATGAGAATAAAAATGGATGGCCACTCTCTTATCACCATAAACCAATTGCCAATTCAAAGAAGCTCAAAAATAGTTATTTTTGTCTTCCCAAGTCCACATCTGTTTTGTCAGTAAAAAGCAATAAATACAATATCCCTGTATGTAGAAGCCTCACTTCACATCAGCGGCACAGCGCCTACAGTTAATAGCTACCAGTCGGTGAACCAGCGCCCACTGAGCACAACCGTAAAGTTTCTATTTCTAATATACTATTATACTGCATCTAATCACATCACATTACTTTTGCAGCACAAAAGTTTGTTTGTGGTTGAGCTCTTCAGGAGTTTTTTGCTGCAGACTCTCCATTGTTGTCTCCTTTTGGTGAGGGGGATAAGCCAGGGGCTCTATATTAGTGCTGTGTTTAGCCAGCAGCTGATATTTCAGACTTGCACACATCACCAACAGTAAATGCAAATGCATTGGTTTTGTTAAGAGAGCCATCTGGCATGGTTTTGAAAATAAACTTGCCATTCATAAGACCCTTTTTGCTGTCTATGTCTGGTATGTGGATGTATGCTAAGTTACTACTGCGCCCTGTTTTTTTTAAGCTACGCGGAGGGCAAAAAAAATGTTTTAATGCGCAATTAACTAGCGTTAAAAAACAGTTGAGTTAAAAGAAATTTGCTTTAACGCATTATTAATGGGTTACACTTTGACAGCCCTAGTTAGTACAGATAAATAATATGTGTTAGCACCGTTTTCTGACACCATGTAACACCACTGACACAATGTGCAATTATTTCTTGTTCTTCCACAAAAAAACATTCCCCTACCCTTGTTAAGTGGCCATCAATTAACAATGCTAATAGCTGCACTAATAAAAATGGGCTTTTTTATCCTCTCATGTGGGATATCACTATTACATTATGAATCTCTTGTAACCCAAAACTCCTTCGGTGTCAACAAGATATAACTCTTAACTCAGTGCATTTGTGTGAGCGTCAGATGTTTCTTTCCTCTCTGGCCACAATATGAGTGACAAAACTTCCTTATGGTGCAGTTCCCAAGCAGACCGTACTCTTAGTGTTGAGGACAGCTGTTGGTTCAACGGGTTTAGTAGGAGACTGAGACAAAGACCGAACGACACACAGGCAGAGACACTCAGAGGTGGCTTATGGTCAGAGCCAAATGCTTTCTAAACGACAGTGGTTTACCCAGAGACCAGTGCGTCACTCTGGACTCTGCACAATCAGTTCATGTCACAGGAAATATAAAGATCTGAGTTTATGGTCACAGAGCTGGACTGACGCTTTGAACACAGAGATGTAAAGTATCGGTGCAGCCATGACCTGGACCCATGCTTTTTCCTGTTTTGTAAGTGATTGTAGTACAAAGCATCCTCCTCCAGCTAAACTTTGCACCGAACAAATACAGTAATAAATCAAATACAGTAACTGAAAATATCAGAAAACCTAATCCTTTTTAACAACTTTCTTTCATCACTTGTTTGAGGCTGAGTCCCTCCCATTTTTTTTTTACATCTTATTGTGTAAACTATAATCATCCATAGAATTGTGGAAATAATGACAGTACATTGTAATAGGGCTGCCACTTGTGCTGCAAAGAGTCAGAACCACACTGTCAATTGTACAACACTGCATCACACAATATTAAATCTAAATGGCAGTCCATGACATTTTCAAAGGTCTTAGCTCAACTCCAGCGGCCCAAATGTTGCCCAGTAAAGCTAAATGAATATCTGTGGACATATTAGTCTGGACATTGTCCGAAACTTATATAAAAATAATTGTTTTTGATTTGATGAGGCTACAGTTCTTGTTGTTAATGAGGCTTGTTTTAACATTGGAAAATTACATAATTCTAACTTTTAAGGTTTAAGAGTTACAACACAAACTCATTAGAACACAAAGTCCATTGTTTGAGACCTTTTTTCCTCTGTATTTTTACTCACTCTCACACTAAACTGTGATTGCACTTGAAACTGTGTGCTCGCATTCAGAATTACGTGCTTGCTTTCAAAGTTATGCTTTCTCCTTTAGAACTGCTCTCTCACACTTGTAATGTTTCTGCTCGCTTGCAAAACTTCCACTTCCAAGCAAATGCCAGCTCTGACGCTGACCAATCAGACTGCACTGGCTCCTTCCAGGTGCGTTTGCTTAATGTCTCACAGCATTCCTTAGGAGTGGTAGTTGTGTGGTAAGAGTAAGGAAATCACAGAAAATAGAGCTCTCAAACTGAAAGAGCACACCCATAAATGAAAATGGAATATTTCTTCCAAACAGCAGAAACATTAACACAAATTTATGTTAAGGCTCCTGATAACAAAATGAGCTGTTTATCACCTATTTCTTTGATAGCAATACTTAGAGCCCTACAGAACACACACACAGTCAGTATGTCTCACTGTTGTAGAAAAAAAAAAAAGAAAGCACGAACAGCTAAAGCTTTAGTCACTTTTATGGCACAAGCGCAGATGCCAGTGCAAACCAACACTGTATAAACACTTAGTCAACTCCAGTTAAAGTGAGGGGTAATTATCTCAGTGACGACAGCCAGCGGGTTATACAGCCACTCGTCTCATTAACAGAAGGGAAACGACACCACGCCACATGCCAAACAGAGACACAGCTCACTGAAGAGGCCAGAGCAAGTCAAACATGTGAACTCGTCTGGGCTCAGATGAAGCATTGGTCAAATTTCTGTGTGGTTTGTGCAGTCACTAACATATACTTGAGTAATATACACGGTTACGACTGTCAGCACTGTGGGGCTGCTTGAAATCAAAGTGTGAAATGAACAATGACAGCCACTTTGTGCTTTTCACCACAATGTGCAGAAAAATACATTTTTAACACTGGATATCTTGTATGTTCTTGATAAAATTGCCATAAAAAATGAAATTTTGTTCTGATTCAAGAGGTAATACATAGAAGCACTTAAAATATGTTATTAAAGTTTAACATATCCAGGACAAGTTGAGGCAATTTGTCCAAACATTTTTTGTTAAACCAGCTCACTATTTCCTCACAACAGACCCTGTTTTTAACTCCATTTTTACCTACACAGGATTTATGTATGTAGCCTTTATCTGGAATTATTCTGACCATTCCTCTACAGCAGCCTCAGAGGGCCAAAACTCAAACTTTAAATTTGTTAATAATGAGACTTTTAAATCTGCATGACACTGATAAAACTACTATACTATTTTTCGGGCACCATATTTTAAACCAAAGTTATTGGATAGTGTTTTTTGGTAGGCGCAGAAGTGCTCAGCTCTTACTCATGTAACACATTTGTAAAAAAAAAACTGGTGAGTTTCCCCAAATCCCCATCCATTCCCAATAGGACATTTGGGATTATATAAAAGTTATCTAGCCTGTTGTCATATGGTATCAAATATCAAATCTAATTTGTCTAACAAAAATAAAAATCTATTATAGCAACATGCCTATCAATGCTTGACTTTCTTAATAGACAGCTGGAACATAGGTGCAACTACATAGAGAGAAGCTAACTTGATGTAGACAAGTAAAAAAAGTAAAAGAAGTAAAAGCAATGCAAACAATTTCCAAAAAAATTAGGCAAGAACTAAGAAAAAAAGGTTGAAGCTCTCTGTTAAAGGGGTAAATCATTGGAACACTTTGGATTATAGACTAAAGGTGTGTACTTCAATTAATACATTTAAGAAAATGTACAAATCTAAAAATTTTGATAAACATAAAGCATTTGCATGACCAACGCAGTCTTAATTATTTTCTCAAGGTGATGATTAGTCATTTTCCTAAAGGAAATAAGAATAGAAATGATAATAACTAACCATATAAATAGGATAATAGCCATAAATGTAGTATACTAATTCATAATAATAACGTTAATGATAATGTATGAAAGGGATGGCAGTAATAATTAATATGAGAATGGATGTAATGACAATGATGGTTACAACAATAAAAATGATAATGAGTAAAATAATGTTAACAATACTTAATGATATGAGTAATAATAGTAATAATGTCTGTTTTTCTTCTGTAAACTTTCTATTTACTTTTATTGACCAAAATAAACTGAACAGAACAATGTAAAACTTATTGCAATATATTCAAAAAGTTGCCCAAGACAGCAAAGCAACTGTAATCAGTCACTTCAACCACCTCTTGTTTTTGAGAATAAATGTGTTTCAAAAATGGCAAAAACACAATTCAAACAGCAGTACAAGTAACTTAGAGCTTATACAGATGTTGTAACAAACTCACCATTTGCGACTGGCTCCTGGGGCTGCCATTGATATCCTCCACCTTCTCATTTGCTGTTTAAAGAAACACACAGAGAGAAATACTCTTAGTGCCGTCCCGTCGTGAACTTCAACATCTTCTGTTTGTGAAGCTCAGGTGAACCCCTCCAGCAGCCCACCTCCGGGGGTAACATCGTGGCTGTATGTTTCAGTGCAGAGTGATGCAGGAGGAGCTCTGGACCTAATTTGTCAGCAGCCGCCAGAGAATTA
Organism: Neodontobutis hainanensis; assembly: GCA_024349245.1. Taxonomy (NCBI): domain Eukaryota; kingdom Metazoa; phylum Chordata; class Actinopteri; order Gobiiformes; family Odontobutidae; genus Neodontobutis; species Neodontobutis hainanensis. The sequence goes on along the minus strand of JALDNG010000100.1, from coordinate 481,160 downwards.
GTGACAGCCGGCTCTGGCCTCATTGTCTTTTTGGGGCCAAGTTGGGAGGGTAAAGTTTCAGCCCACCAGAGACGAGCGAGAGAGAGCGTCAGTGGAGGAGAGACTGCACGTGTACTGGGACAGGAGCGAGGTTTAACTGAGCATTAGAGAAGGACTGCAGATAGAGTTTGTAACAATGTAATAGACAAACAAGTAACTAGAAAATAAAGATGGTGAGATGAATAAAGAAAAAAAGCAAGGTTTAGGACAAAAAGAAGCATTAATAGCTTTAGTTCTGCTGACTATTTTCTAGTTGTTTCACTTACTGCTCACATTTTTGTCTCTATTTAAGCTTTATTTAGGTGCTGTTTGTGTCAGACCTCACAACACACCTCCACCGCAGCTCCTTTTTATAACATTCTGTTGAAAACTGCACAAAATATCTTGAAAAGATAAGTATAACACTTTGCTAGATGTAGATGTTTGAGGTAAACAAATATAATTACAATGCAGGGCTTTCTAACATCACTTTTGCCAAACTGATCTCTTTTTCCGCTTGTCGCTTGCTTTTCCGAATGCTACTTAACATGGGCTGATCCTGATTGTGCTGCGCAAAGTTTAAGCCCACTACACTTCTCTAATGTAAGAGTGTGACAGACGTCAAGACACAGGATGTAGCTCATGTTGTGACAAGGGCTTGAGCTAATAACGATATTTTACACTAGATATCATACTGTATATTATATATGATATTGTTGAGTAGGATATTAAAGAATCAGTAACAGAAGAGTCATGGTTATAGGGTTGAGGAGAGAGACAGACAGAAGCAGCAGAGTCAGACAGATGGGAAAAGTGAGAGAAGAGACTGGGCTGGAGACACTGCAGCTCTTTGCCCCAGCGAGAATCTGTGCATCTCTGGGGACCACAGCCACAGATCTGAGCTGGAGCTGCTCACCCTGTGCCCACAACAAAGAAGAGCTGCTGCGATTTGGCCCATATACAGGCTGGAGCAAGCCCTTACAGCTCCACAACAGAGAAGAGCATAGCGGCCGGGAATCAGAGACATATCAATGGACTCCAACACATCGAAAACATCATTAGGGCTGGACAACAAATCTGTTATGGATTCTCCAGATTATGAAAACAAGGTAGAGATTTTTTTAATGTAGGGAAGAACAGGAAACCTTTTCTGTAAGTGCTGATTGCTCAAAAATATTGCCTCCATTGGATTTGTTCAGCACACAAAACACAAGCATACAAATATACTTACTTTTCACCCATTTATGAAAAATTCTTTAAAGAGAAAGTTTATGCGTATGTGCTTTTGTGAATAACACTATGAACAAAACATTATTTAATAAAAGTGGCTGACGAGTAATCAACAGTGCATAAACACAAAAGAAAGGCTATTTGTGAGGATTTTTATATGGATGTGTAAATATGAGATGTGTAGAGGACTAACAGAGAAAAGAAAACTTGTGGTATGTACACTCACCTAAAGGATTATTAGGAACACCATACTAATGCTGTGTTTGACCCCCTTTCTCCTTCAGAACTGCCTTAATTCTACGTGGCATTGATTCAACAAGGTGCTGAACACATCCTTTATATGTGTTAGGGGTCGCGGGTGACTGGAGCCTATCCCAGCAGCTTTGGGCCTGAGGCGGGGTACACCCTGGACAGTGGCCAGTTAGTCGCAGGGCTGACATATAGAGACAAACATTGACTGACAACCATTCACTCTCACATTCATTCACTAGGGACACTTTAGAGTTGCCAATTAACCTATACATGCATGTCTTTGGATGGTGGGAGGAAGCCGGAGTACCCGGAGAGAACCCATGGTAACACATGAAGGACATGCAGACTCATCACAGAAAGACCGGAGTCGGCTGAGAATGTTTGAACCGGCCGGGTTTTGAACTTACGACCTTCTTGCTGTAAGGCAGGAGTGCTAACCACTCTGCCACGTGCACCCATCATTCTTTGTAAACACTAAAAAAGGTTGTGCATGAAATCCCAGTAACTGAGCAGATTGTGAAATACTCAGACCGGCCCGTCTGGCACCAACAACCATGCAACGCTCAAAATTGCTTAAACCACCTTTCTTTCCCGTTCTGACATTCAGTTTGGATTTCAGGAGATTGTCCTGCACCGAAGCTACTGCCATGTGATTGGTTGATTAGATTCTTAAATTACTAAGAAATTTAACCTAATAATCCTTTAGGTGAGTGTAAATTTGCATTGTTTTGGTAAGGATTGTTTATTGTCATCCTAAAGCAGAGCTTGGTTGTCAGTGCTTACCTATGATCTGGATGATCTGAGCCAGCAGCACTCCATCAGTGACATCCTGACTCAAGTCTTTGATGAGACGAGGGCAGCCGGACTTGGCCAAGTAGTGGTTGGCCCAGTCTGTGTAGATCTGCAACAGAGAAGACAACACAGGTCAAAATCTGCATCTGGCAACTACACTTATTCAGAGCAGAGATATTAGTGAGTTACAACTAAATAAAAGGCTTGAGGTAAGACATTTGTTTAAGTTTGAAATTAACTTTGCTTTTAGGTGTTCTTTCAAAGTCATATGATAATTTTTTTCATTCAAAAACACAAACTGGATTTGATCATCTTCAGACACATTTCATTAAGCTAAAATGGGATTAGCAACAAAACTTTGCCACAACTTAAAAACTGAAATAATAGACCCAGCCTAATCAAATTTTTGACTAATAGTATAGTTACCACATTTAGGTTTGCTTCATAAAAGGCAGATCCTAAAAGTCTTAAAAACTTAATGAAGAGAAAAACAGGATTGGTGACACTTCTTGGTGGAATATTGCTGAAATGGTATCACCTGAAAATGCATTTTGAAGGAAAAGCTCACATGTTTTTTTGGTATTTTAAATTGATAAATAAAGTACCTTTTGTTGATTAAGTCTTTGAGCTATGTTTGAGTTTGGGAATAAGCCTTGACGTCTACTTTTATTCTACTTCATATAGTTGAAAAGCTTATATTGTGCAGAAATTGCCTATAGATGTTTAGTTCTGTTATATGTGGAGACCTAAAGACATGCATTTTCCAAAACATGGCATTGAGCTCAAAGAAAAGCACCATCTTTCTCCCATCAATAAGACAAAGAGGTCATTGCTAAAGAAGTTAAATGAAATGAGAGCACACACACTAAGCTCAGTTACTATAATTGTATAATGAAACAAAAGCAGCTTCCACTTCGAGAGCAACCTCAGCTCCAGTTTTATTGATAAATACTGAAGTGTGATACAGTAAAGTGTGATAATAGTGCACACTCCTTCTGCTCAGTTGTGGACTTTAACAGTCTTGCAAAAATCTCTCAAATCAAAACTCAATAAAAACAAAACTCAGAGGTTCAGCGTTTACGATTTACGCTCGACTAAATCATTAAATAAATTGAATAACAAAGCACTTGTTGAAACGTTAATGCTAACAGGTGGTATTTTCTTCAAACATAATCTCTATAATTGTTACCTAAAGCTCTGAACAGCCGCTGTGTCTCTCAGTGGAGTCCATAAACGCAGTGATAAGAGATGCTTTGTCCATTAATGAAAGATGGATCTCAACAGCTGCTGTGGTTTTTGCAGCAGTAAGTGGCCTTCAGACAGATTGCTCTAAAGAACATGTACCACTAGACCTTGCATTTCAATCACTCTTGACTCTATCTTCACATATGTGGCTAACCTGATTAGCTCTATTCACACCTGTTTTTTACGTGTCCTTGTGTGTCTCCATTAGATTGATTCTCATTTCCTTTCTTTACATGTGAACATTACCATCTTCTTCATGCACTTTTCTAGCATCTTCTGCTTTTATAAAATTGAGAGCGAGAAAGCCAACACAGGAAAGGTGACACAAAGGTTGTTGACTGATTGAGCATTATAAATGACCTGCCAAAACGTTCTCCGATGGTTCTCTCTGATGTAAAAATGCGCCATAAATTACCACATTATCTGCAAAACTTGCTGTCTCACTGACACACTAATAATAAATATTGACACCATCCACACATCTTTTAAACAGAAGTAAAATCAGCTGGCGTCATCTCTGTTTGTTATCAGACACATTTTACACAATCACACCTAAGGCATTCACTTTTTCCAGCTGGTAGTACCAAGGTCTGAATGAGGCCTATGCATGCTCTTTTGTACGGACAGTGGCTCTTGTCTCTTGTCTCCTGCTTTAATTACAACTCACTGCTTAGACTTTTCCTTTACCGAGCTTCTTTCACACTTGACTTTGCCTCAATCCATCACTTTTTAAGGCCTTGTCTCTTTCCTCTGAGACCCTTGCAGCACCTGAGAGATTACAACCTGAACTAGAATAGACTTCCTCTCCCCTCTCCTCCTCTCGCTGTAGAGGGTGCTTTGACACAAATTCCCACTGACAGCCATACAGGGACATCTATACCCCCCGAGGGCTGAATGGAGATTTAGGAACCAAATACAGGTTTCTGCTATCCCATATAAAGACACTGACTGCTCCGCTGCTGCCTCATACTCCTTGGATTAAAAGAGGGATCCAGAGTGAATGGTGGAAATCCCTTTTGAAATGTGGTCTGCTGCTATAACAGGCTTCTTCAAAGTCAAAAAGTTGATATAAGGTAGACATACTGTGTAACTCAACGCAAGATAATATTTTGTGTTGCTACAGTTTGGGTTTTGGTTTGGTACTTTCTTCAATCCAAATTTAGCATGTTTTTAATAGTTTTGTGCATTTCTGTGAGTGTTTAGTTATGTAGTTGTTCCAATTAATATTGTACTGTAGAAGTAAAGGCCCAATGATGAGGGACATAAGTACATTCTTTGTGCTGGACTCTATTGTTCATGTAAAATACATTTAAATAAGTAGTGCAAACTCTGTTACATAGTTACTGTATATATGGATAACCTATGTGTCAATACATGTACAGAGTGTAATTAGATAACAATGACCGCACACCACAAGGCAGGTCAATCACAGCCTGCAATGTGTTTCATAGTATTTTGAATTATTGCCTAAAATAAGTGGTTTTATTTCTAAAATAAGTTTTTTTTTATTAAATGACAGGACAGTCAGGAAAAATAGAACAGTTGGGTTTAGTTGTGATTCATATCCTTAAGCATCACCCCTTAATGACTAGAATTTTCAACTTCTCAAATTCATTTAATAAAAAGATGGTGCAGTTTAGACCTGAGATAATACAGAATATAAAAGTACACAAAAAACAACTTTAATGATAAACCAAAACGATCAGTAGCTGATACAAGAGGAAAATATTTAAGTCTAACTACAAAAGAGCATCAGGGGATACATTTAACAGGCCTGTTTTAATCATTTTTAGTTAGAAGTACTTAATAAGACAATGATCATGAAAATGTACAACAAACATAACACTTCAGTAACTTTAGCCTTTTTACCAGACTCAACAGTGCTTTCATGCACAAACACTGAAGTACTTCTGCGGTCCCCAACCTTTTATGCGCCATGGACCAGTTCAATGTCAGACAATATTTTCACGGACCGTCCTTTAAGGTGTGGCGGGAAAATACACAAAATAAAATGATACAAGCAGCATACAAACTGTAATATTTTTTCTAAATATATTAATACACGTGTCTTTTAATGCAGGGTGCTCTGTCTGGATAAGCAGTTTTTTGAAGGCTTCATTGCCTCGTTAAAGAGCGGGCTTGGTGCGCGGGAATCACCTGTCGCTATAAATCCATATTTTAAGTAGGACTCTTGGTATTGTCTGTTAAATGCAGCTTACTTTGTCTTGGAAGTCGTATGCTCTTCTGTTTCCTCACTGGGTTTGTTCCCCTTCGCGAAGAAACTTTCCAAAGACGTTTGTTTTTTACTCATTTTGCTAACGTTAGCTTTGGGATTTAATTTTAGCGGCAACGTATCACGTGACTGGGACAAGCGTCAATGGTCAATATTCATAGACGGATGTAATTGAGGGAATCCGGTAATTTTTCAAAATAAAACATCGTTTAGCCTCAGGTAGTAGATAAAGCGGAAATAATGTAAGTTATTTATTCTTTCTTTGCGGCCCGGTACCAAATGCCCGGGGGTTGGGGACCGCTACTTTGACCCAATATAACAAACACTGTACTATTAAAACTATTTAGTCACTTATTTAAGCAGTAATCATAAAGCTGACATAACAATCACAACATCTCAGTGACTTTAACAGACTTGGTAGGTGTTTTCCTGTGCAACTGTTGTATTATGTAGCTTTAACTAAGAATATCAAAAAGAAATGGTAAGCATTTATATAGCTCTTTATTTGTACCATTCTCAGGCACGCAAAAAAAATACTGATGCTGCCAATTACTATGTAAATGCACATTGAGAGCGAGTTCAGTATGTAGATACACAGTATGTCAAAATGACCATTATAAGTAAATACAACTATTTTAAAGACTTGTGTGAACCCTTTGTTTCTCATTGGTTAACATCATCAGTGGCATTCCTTCCTTAAACCAAAATGCTTCCCTCATTCACTCTCTGCTCAGTTAAAGGCTTCTCTTGCACTGAACCAAAAGAAGTGACAAGAAAAGCACATCGTCACACAAACTCAGAGACCTGCTTCCATCAGACACACACACACACACACACGCACACGCACACGCACGCACACGCACACGCACACGCACACACACACACACACACACACACACACACACACACACACACACACACACACACACACACACACACACACACAGATAAGCTACTGGGTGCTCACTCAGACATGCACAAACCCAAATACCCTCCAAACGCAAACGAGAGCCTAGCAGGGGGCAAGTAAACAAACGGGACAGGAACAAAACAGAGACGTCTGAGAGAGATTTTATGAGTTCATGTCCTGGTTTCTTCAAATCAAGATAAAGGAGTACATTTCAACCGCGCCAGCACAGGTCAAATGAACAGAACTAAACTTGGCTTTAGTTTGTGACAGTGTCAAAATCCTCAAGAGAAAAAGTAAACTGAGGCCAAAAGGGGAGCTGGAAGTTTTCACCAGATTCATTTCCATTTGAGGAGGGAGGAAAGAGTTTAGGCGACTGATGATGGGTGGGAATGGGATCGCTCACAGAGAGACCCAGCGGATGAATTCAATTTGCAGCTCAAATGGCCAGCTGCTACTGCATCTGCCGCGACTTCTGGAAGGACTAATCTCAACAAAACATGAGCCTCAGAGTGTTTCCACATGAACTATCCAGCCCCAGGTCGCACACCATTTGACTTTGACTCTATTAAGTTAGAGTGCCGCTGTAGGTACTGAAGCACTGGAGTTAGATTAAGTTCTGAAGGTACTGTATAGTGTGAGTATAGTCCGAGGCAGGAAAAAAGTTCTATAAAAATGATCAGTTAATGATGCCTGTTGAACTTTTAACAGCTGTCTGCTCTTGTCCCAACAGTAAGAAAACAAACCAACAGCAGGACAAAACATCTGTATTTTATTCACAATGTGGCTTTAAATACATTTGTAAGACTTCTTGACAGCTCAGATTCTGTGGTTGTTTTGTTCAAACCTGTCCACCGTGGAACACTTTGTCACAAGCTATTTTAAAGACAATATGTTGAACTTTTTGACAGGGACAATTCCAGCTCAAACACTTGCTGTAGTGATGCACTGTTGATATTGTTGTGATTATATTGTAATAGCTGACAATTAAGTTTGTTTCATTAAAAAATATATATAAAGATTGGCATCTGTGAATTGTATTTAAGGTATTGTAAACAAGTTTAAAGGTTTAGTGCACTGTTTTTCTGGCATCTGGTGGTGACATTGGAAATAGCAACACATCTCATATTTTTGTAGAAACGGGAAGTAATGGTTCCTTCCACTGTTTTTTTTTTTTTTTTTTTGTAGCTTTAAAAGTCTAACCTGTGTCTATTCCAAGGTTTTGATCAGTGTGTCCCACTTTGCTCACGTACAAAATCATACACAGTGCACCTTTAGAAGGATGTAAAGAAAACAAAAAATGTCTTGTTCATATTTTCAAGCTTAGGATTTTCCAGTCTTGACAGACAGACATCCAGATTTATTGATGTGCTATTATGCATCAAGCCAAGTGACAGGAATCAAACTCAAACTTAGAAGTAATAGCTAAAGTCAAGTGTGGTTTGACATCTTGTCCATGCACTCGTTCTAAAAAGCATGACAGCGAAGTCAACTACAACATTTCAATTTAGGTAATATGTATTGAAACAGATTTTGAATTCCTATAGTCAGGAAAACAAAACCAAAACAGATTAATTAAAGTTGTTCTTGTTTAAAGTTCCTAAAAGCCCCAGGACCTGAGTCAGTCTTCAGCCCTTGTTTCCCTGCTCTTAACACTATCTGACAAAACACCAACATCACAGACACATTTATAGACTCCACCGACTCTTTCAGACTCTCGCTGCGCCTCTCACTTCCTCAGAGTTCACTGCTGTTCTGTTGTAGCCTCCCCTCTGAAATAAAAACACAGGCAGCGCTTCAACAGACGCAACATCAGCAGCAGTAATAACACCATCTTCAGAGCTACAGCTAATACAGACAAGATTGATACAAGAAGTGAGACAATGCAAAACAGTGTCTAGATACTTCAGTGCAGAGAAACAGTAAAGCCTTTCCTCTCTTTCCTCCGGCAGCAGCACAAGTCAGTCTCGGTGATGTTATCCTCACTGATGACACATGAAGTATCTCTCCTCTGCTTCCCTCATGTCTCTGCCCTCTCCGTAGTGCCCAGCAGACCTCTAAAGGACCCCAAACATCAGCAACATACAGAGAGCTTACCCCAGAGTGGAAAAAAGTGCCTTGAACAGTCCTGAGCTCAATGCAGCTACAGCTACGCAGGTGTTTTTGGCACAGGCTGCAGTAGCCACGCTCTGCCTCTAAGAGGAGCTGTGTAAAAGGAGAACATGAGGGCTGTGCTTTGAGATGAGATGAACAATAACCCTCCAAAAATACTAAACATATCACTTTATACCAGCCTGCAATGATAAGACAGGATAAATTTATGCTATTTTAATATTTTCTTCTGTCCCTATTAATCTTATTATAACAGCTGCCTTAGAAATCACCTAGTATACATTATTTATTTCTTTGTAACACTGTCTGGACACTGAATTAGTAAAGACTCCAAAAAGACAATTTTCTTTTGTAAGATCTCGGTGTGAATCACAATTATCGCACATCAACGGGTACTGCACAGTTTACCTTGTATAACTGTATAACTTAAACAGTACAGTAAGCATATTCTGTCTTTATCCGTGGCTTTTCTTGTGAATGTGGTGGAAGCTGATGTTGTCACGTATGATACAGTTTATAGTTAATCAATTACCATTAACTTCCATTGAAAAGATATAATGCTAATGGATGTAAGGATGGCATGACAATTGACAGAAGGTAGAATATGCAGTGTTTTTTCTTCATGCTGTCGTTATGGCCGCTACACTGGATCTGACTTTGGATGAGTAATTTCAGACATGGCCCACGACTCTCTGTTTTATTGAATGACCGTTAATGTATGGGCTCTTTAATCAGGGCCTGATTCCAGCGCTGTCTAATAAATTAAGTGTGTAATTGCATTTGCAGGCTTTGAGCATATATCCAGTCACTTGAAGGACGTTTAGCTGTGTAATGCTGTTTGGTCCAGACGTGTGTGTGTGTGTGTGTGTGTGTGTGTGTGCGGGCACATGTGTGTGGATATCTGTCCGCAGACGTCTCCTCTGTGACTACTCACAGGCTCAAAATGCTAAACTTGGCCCAGACACTTCCCCCATGGCTCCTAAATGTAATTAAACACAACATAAAGCTGTATTAACTGAACGAGTGATGAGCCAATCAGATGAATGGGTCTGGGATGAGATGGGGTCACTGCGTAATTCGAAGTCTCTGCCTTTTTTTTTTGTGAATCAGCTCAGAACGAATGGTTGCATTGACTGTTGAGTTTATGTAGCGTGGGAGAAAATCTGTGCAGACTGTGCTGTTCAATTGGCAGGTGATCTCCGGGAAATACAGTGTGAAGAAGGCAATAAAAGAAGTTATGAGCCAAACATTCATCAGGAAAACATGCAACATACTCGATTCCTGCAATACTCAGATTTGTTATGTTCACATTATTTTTTTACGGTGTTTATTTTTGCTCTATATAATGGCTTCTGACTTAGTCTTAAAACTCTGCACTATTTTGTCAAGAAAAGCTAAAAAAAACTTCTCTTTGTAATTCTGTAAAACAATAGCTGCATTGTACTTTTAAAATGATACAGATTTCAGAAAGGCTGCAAATGTTAGGACCTCTTTTGCACTCAACTTTGATATTTTGAGTTGTATATGTTGGGGATATATATATATATATATATATATATATATATATATATATATATATATATATATATATATATATATATATATATATATATATATATATATATATATAATATCCTGCTACCAGGAAAATCTACTAGATCTACAAAGAGTGTCTATGGTGTTCGCATGGTTCTAGAGACATTAGGAGGGGATACAGAGGTTGCAGATCTCCATCATAAAAGTATATACAGAACCACATGGACCATCCCTTGACTTGGCTTTTGAAAAACAGAGAGCAGCCAGTGAATGTTTGAGATCAGTGAATGCCATTTCTTCCTGACTGCCACAAGACTGTACAATCAATCAGTCAGTGGAAGAGGACTTGAGGAGTACTAATGAGTCCCTAAAAGATGTGTGATGAATAATAAATGGAAACATATACATTTGAATAAGTTATCTTGAAAGTCATTGTACAAAGACTATAAAACCTTACTTTAACTTTGTATTAATTTGACCAAGTTTCTGTGGCCATTTGACAGTATTTCACCAGTAATAATTCAGACATTTTAATAGTGCACATATACAATATAGGCTAATCTCAAACACAACTGGCTTGCTTTTATGCAAATGCAGTGGAAACTGTGTTTATTATGCTTTAACTGCATTAGTATGCACTCTCATTATTTTTACAGCATGAATGTGGAACGAGATTGCTTTAGGACTGTTTTTGTTCAATTATACTGTTTCAAATTAAAATGCATTAGTGTGAAACTAGCCTCAGAATAACTTTGTACTCAAGAGGGAGTAGAATTGTGAGGTGTGTAGAGAGTCTTACTCCTGATAATGACTCACTAAAAGCATAATGAAGGTTTGATAAGGGCATTGACATCTAGGTTAACAATATGACTTGTGTATTTTCAATTTAATACAAGCTATTGTTGATTATTAAAAAAGTGACAGCAAGGTGACACTTTTTTAGTCAAAGGAATTTTGTCAGCTGACAAAATCTAATTTTAAAGGAAGTGGTGTAAGTTAATTTGACAAGAAACAAATTGCTTGATCCTGAGATATCCTAGAGTAAACATCTGCTTCTTTGTAATTCATTACTAAGGAAGAGCTCCAGAAGACAGATGAGAAGAGATTTTTGACTAAACCCACCAGGACAGCTGCTCACAACAGTGTCCACCTGGAAGCCATTTTCTCTGGACATAAACTTTTGGGTGTTTTCTTCAATAATCCCCGTGCATCTTCTCTCTGTCTGAGGCCATTATTATCTTGTCTTAGGAGCAAAACAGAGAGGAGCCCACCTAATCCAGAAGTAATAAAAGCAGGCAGTGATCCAACCTGGCTTTAGTCCAATCTCACAAAGGAGTTTATGGCGACAGTAAACAAATCATGGAGTGACGTTATTGTGTGGCCTGGCACCTGGGAAAAGGGATGAGAAATAATATAATTATCCATGTGACAGTGTTTTCTTGAAGCAAAAGTGGAAAAATCTGGGATAAGAAAAACTTTCAGGGTGCCAAAACAAAACTAAGTGTGGACTGAGAGGAGTGCCCAGTTGTATTTTCCAGAAAAGGGTCAGATTTAGCAAATGATTCCTTAATAGTTTTGTTTTGTTTTAGCTCATGTTATGCTATACTGATACTGTTCTATTCCATCAAATCAGGTTTCCCAGCTACGTGGATAATTAAGATTCTGTGTTTAAATGGTTGATGACGTTGACAAAGGCTTGTATTAAATGGCATTAGAATCAAACTTAGGGGATATGTTTATGTATGTATGCAAAATAAATGGGTTTATGTCCCATCCACCAGCTCAACTGGTCAATTATTTACTATAACTTTAGGCTAGGTAATGAGTAACACATCGGGCAGTTGATGTGCCATATGACATTTGTCACAGTAAAATATGCATTTAAAAGTGAAAATGTCGCGGTAATATAGCCTAAATCTGTAAAGATAACAATTTATAAGTGACCAACTCATCTGAGTCAAAAGATGACCCAGATGAGTCATCTTTTGACTCATCTGGGTCATCCCAAATCAATAAATACATATTATATTGATTTGGGAATCAATAAAAAAGTTATTCCCAAATTTATGTACATGTTGGAAGCAAATATGATTCATCAGATTTTGAATCATAAATACTGTACATGTGAATTTCTAACACTAAACTTTTTAATGCTGAAAAAATGTTTGCCTCTGAATTTAAGTCTCTGATGTTTCAGTATCTATTTTTTTGTTTATTTTCCAGTAATTCAAATTTTAGAATAAAAAAAATGTAAAAATTGTATTCCTATATTTTTTGACTAAAATTTGTTATTATTGATATTCCTTTGTGAAGTCCACAGAATCGAGGTATAAGCAATTGATGCTGTGTGAAGTCAAACCAGCCACCACTTGCACTTCAGTAAGGTACTTTGGAAGTCTTTTATCTTCGTAGTGTTTCAGATATCACATGTAACTAACTCTTCAAAAATAAAATCAAGACCAGAGTAATTTATAAATCAAAGTAGTAGTGCTGGCCACCATATTTTTTTAGCATTGCTGCTGTGTATACCATTGGCTGGTGGATATTCCAACTTCACGCAGAATTGATTACAAATGCCTTTTTTTTCTGAAATTTGAATCACTGAAAAATAACATACTAAAACTTTAGAGAATTAAATTTAGAGACACTTTTTTCAGCATTAAAAATTTCAGAGTTAGAAATACACATTTTGTATGTGAATGCATTTATTATTCAAAAGCTGATGAAACATTTTTTCTTCAATAGTAGACCCTGTTGCTGTTGTATGGTCACTGAGCTACTGGGGCAAGACACCTAAGGTTTCTCATCTTATATTGGGTGCAATTGTTTTATAGCCTGGCCAATCCTAAAGATTTATTTTCTTTCTATACAAAAATTAGAATGGATGGATAAGTACCAACAAACGCAGAATAGATTGCCTCTGGACGCAGTTGGATAGACGTACAGTAACATTAAAGTGATATTACAATTATATTACATTTTAAATGATGACTTTTGTCTTACCCAACTATATATGAGGAAAAACTAAATGTGGATCTTAAGCTCTCAAGACTCAAAAGTGTGGTATAATTTAGTCATTCGTGATGATTTTAAAAATTTTAGATTTTCCATTCAAGTAGTTAAACATGCGTGTACAGCTTATATAAAGTGATGTCACTGGGATCAGCAGATAACACAACCGTGTAGCACAGTGCCAAGTGCTTAAACAGTCACTCATGGTTGTCTCATGCCAGCATCTGCCAAGTTACTTTGTCATTTTCGGGGGAAATCCTGAGCAGAAAATGACATAATTGCATGTCTGGGAGAAGTTTGGACACAGTCAATGCTGGATGGGCTCGCAGATGTCAATCAGACTGATCTCTGCAAACGCAACCGGGACCAAAGAGTGGTCAGAGAAAAAGTGGAGGATCAGAAAGTACTGACAGCTCCAAACGGCCCGAAGACAGATGGCGACAAACAAAACTCAGAGACAGGCGTCAGCTCGCAGACAGGGATACGAACAGACACACTCTGATGAACCAATTTCATCAACCACCACTGTCTCCCAAATTCAATGTATCTGTGTAATCTTTCCTAGAAATGTGCAATAAGTAAAGAAAAAAAATAAGCCTAAATTGCAATTTGTAATACAGTATACAAAGCTTGCAAAATAGCTGACAAATGTGGTATTTCTTACACTAAGACAAGTATCTTAAATGTAACCAAAGCCCAAGTTAATAGCCTCAAAACTCAAATGTTCACTTTGTTTTGGGAATTAAATTTGAGTCCTAGCTTGTTTTTTTTTTTGCAATTTTCCTAATGTGGGAAAAAGTTAATGTGATCTTGTTTAACTATACAGATTTTGCATGTTTTATGCCATAGCCATTTGCTAATGCTAAAACTTTACAATGAATTGGGCTGAGATCAAACCAAGTCTGAAAATCAAGGCCTACACAAAACTTGACTGGATTTTAACAGCTATAATACTTCATACAACTGTTGAACTTAATGACTCGCTGTGTGTCACCTAAAAAAAAGTTAAACTTACATTAACTGCAATACATTTACCCTAAACTTTAGACTATAATTTGGAAATGTAAAATAGTAACAAGAAATCTTGGTTGCAGAGACAGCCAGGCGGGAATAAAAGCAGAAACATTAAGCACTTTAAGAAACTTAAAGGAACTTTTTGATACACCATGACAAGGCAAGGCAAGGCAATTTTATTTTTGTAGAACAATTCATACACTGGGTAACTCAAAGTGCTTTACAAGAATAAAAGTCAATTTACAAGATTTAGATTAAGAGACATAAGAAAAATTAAAAACATTTTAAAAGAAAAGCACAGATCTAAAAAACAACAATGTTCATGTTTAACATTGTTAGAGTTGAGGCTTGTTTTACTTCATCTGGGAGATTGTTCCAGGTTTTTGCTGCATGAAACGCTGCTTCACCCTGTTTAGTTCTAACTCTGGGCACAAGCAGGAGGCCTGTCCCAGATGTTCTCAGAGTCCAAGGAGGCTCATAAGCTACTAGCATTTCAGAAATATATTCTGGTGCTAAACCATTTAGAGACTTGTAAACCAGCAGTGCTGTTTTAAAGTCACCATCACGTCATACAAGTGTCAGAAACCAGATAATCAGTAAAGGGTAGCTCAGTGGGGCTCTAATGTGGATGCTTTCCAATATTCACCGCCAGAAAAGAAATCTCTACTTTCTTCATGTTACACTGAACCAACTTGGGACAAAATACACACTTTTTAAATCATGGCTATGAACTCAAAATAAAAAACTACAATTACTAGGCCTTGAGTTTAGAAGAATTGGAGAAAGAACAGAGTTTCTTTCCAAAAGTAACAACAAGGTACAAATTCAGCGGCTGAGTCATGGTCATTTGATAAGAGGCCATCTTTTGCCATGGGCTCAGATGAGTCATTCAGAAAAGCTCCAAACAAACATCTTCAGACTTCCTCCCGCAGACGCAACCTTGACCTCAGACCAGGAGGTAAATATAATGGAGGAAATAGAAAAGATGAAGCAATGAAACATTTAGAAACTGTATGTATCTGGTACAAAAATGAGACTCTTAACAGTTGATTTAGTATATGGTTCATTTGAGTTCATTGTGATGTGAAAAACTAAGAGCTACCTAAATAACCTTTTAACATAGTTTTTAGCTTTGAGTATGTACAAAGCCTCTCTTGTGCAATAAGGGCGCTGCCATACTCGAGCGATATAACGCGATATACCGCCATCCACCAGAGGGCAGGCTTCAAAAGCGGAAATATAAGGAGAAACTTATGTAAACTTTACACAGTAAAAATCATGTTTTCAGCCTGGTACAAAAGATGGCTCCGGTCTCTAGAGCTAAGTTTTTACTACATGACAACTCTAAAAACTATTGTTATACTATTTTACTATGGAGTAAAAGCGGAAAAACCCGGGTGTAACCACCATTTTATTGCCCTTTCATAGCGACAATATCGGTGAATAGGGGACCAATGGGCGGAAGTTGTCTATAGTATATACTGTCATTGGAATGTACCCTCTACAAAAAGAAAATAGGTTGACAGTAATGGCAAATTCTTAATTTGGTTTACAAGAGACTCTGCTGAACACGTGGATATAATATTTGTGTAGATTAACGACCATTAGCCGCCCCAAAAGGCGTTTCAGTACAACCGGCCTCACTGCAGCCCAGGACCACCACATCCAGCATCTTCACCTCCAAGATCCTCTGAGACCAGCCACCTGGACAGCAGCGGCAACAATTGGTTTGCATCACCAAAGCGTTTCTGCACAAACTGTCAGAAACCGTCCCAGGGAAGCTCATCTGCGCTTGTTGTCCTCATCAGGGTCTCACCGACTAGAAACCGACTAGAGTGGTTGCAGCAGATAATGCACGACCCCATGTTGCAAGGATCGGTGCACAATTCCTGGAAGGTGAGAACATCCCAGTTGATGCATGGCCAGTATACTCACTGGACATGTCATCCATTGTTTGTATATCCAGCAGCTTGGCTCAGCCATTGAAGAGGAGTTTCATTCACACAATCCTCAACCTGATCAACTCTGTGTGAAGGAGATGTGTTGCACTGCGGGAGGCAAAGGTTGTTCACACCAGATACTGAGCATCCCATTACAGTGAAACTGCACCTTTTAGAGTAGCCTTTTATTGTGGCCAGCCCAAGGCACACCCGTTTAATAATTGTGCTCTCTGATCAGCGTCTTTATATGCCACACCTGAGTTTAATAAATTATCTCGGCAAAGAAGAAGTGCTCACTAACACAGATTTGGAGAGATTTATGAACAATATTTGAGAGAAAGAGGCCTTTTGTGTACAAAGAAAAAGTCTTAAATATTTGAGTTTAGCTCATAAAAAATGGGGGCAAAGACAAGTGTTTATATTTTTAGAGATTCTTGAGACTTGAACTGTGTTAAATTGTTAAACTATGCAAAAGCTATAAAGGGAAGAAGAAGCAGAAAAAAAAGGTAAATTAAAGCAGTTGTCTTATAAATAAACCTATATGTAAGAGCATTTTGTGGGTATTTTGTTAATATTTACATATCTGCACTATTTGTAATTCCATTTTATTTGTAGCATGATATGCAATATGCAAAAAGCAGTAGCTCAGTCGTAGAGCGGTTTTCTTATAACCAGAAGGTTGGCGGTTTGATTCCCGCTTCCCCCACAGTTCATACAGTTGTTGAGTCCTTAGACAAGACGCTTTACCCCAAAATCAAAATGACAAATTAGTTTAACACTTACTTGTGCCATTCTCAGCCTTTAAACTACACTAAAGCATTCTTGATTATGGCTGGTGATCTATAGAACGTGTTTTTCAATATTACATAGTAGTATCATTAAGCCATTGTTTTTACTTTAAACTCCAGACAAACACACTGTTTTTAACATGCATCTGTATAAGACAAGCACCTTCCCACTATAACCACAGTCTGGGATGTGACGCAGTGTCTGGCCGTGTGCCTCTGTGGCATGTGTTGATGCAGCTTGTTGTTGCCAGTGCAATGCAATCAACAGTGTCCGTCGTCTGTCTGATGAAAACACAGGTGACATGTATTTGGAGGTTGTATAATGTTATAGTAAGACAAGGCTCCTAAACTTAGGAGGGTAGGGTTCCCACTTAACACCTCACATTCCTTTCCCTTCAGTATTTACACAGTGTAAGCGTCTGTATGCAATTATTATGGGTAGCCGCCAGATATTTGTGCGACATGCAGACGTTTTATGGATCTGTGGTAATTAGCTGTTTGCTCTAAACTGGAATCTGCACGAGGCTTAGCTCAACATCAGTACATCACCTCTGCAGCCCTTTAACAATCAAATTATAGGGGACTATGTCGAGTGGCGGGTTAGCTTTTTCTGCTTTGGTCCACTATAACAACCTTAACAGGAGGCTCCCAGCTGACAGCCGTCTATTCTGGGATGCCACAGGGCTGTGTAATCATCCCCCCAGACGTCTGAAGTCCCGCCCACTACAAAATCCACAAATAAATCAGAAGCAAACAGGCTAACATGTAATTTCAATCCACATATGACGAGGGACCAGAAGTACACAGCTACAAATGCTACAGAAACAGGGAAATATCAAAACAAAGTGCAAATATGTCCAATTTGTGATGATCTATGTTGACTGTGTGACTCAGAGCGGGTGAATTAGTCACACATCCTTATTGTATCTTCCTCAGTGTTTACCGTTCATTAAAATGGTGAGTCATTGAGATAGCAACAGTAGCAGTGTAATGTTCACAATGATTTGCTGCCACAAGTGGTGCCCCTCTCTGCACTCTAGCATAAATTGCCTCTATTTACAAGCCGTTTTTACCAGAATGACAACACAAAAGCAAAAGGTCTACTGCATCAGTGAAACATATCCATAAATGGCAATAAATGCATAGCAAAGATAGAAAGGTCTGAAAGACACAGGTATAGCTCCATATAGCAATAATGTACATGCTCAATAGGATTTTCTGTATGTGTCTTGTTAATAAGTCCATCTAACGATAGATCATTTTGCTCTGCCAGTAAGTGAACCCCCTGCTAGCGTTTGACACATGCCATCAGTATTAGTTTATAGCCTGTAGATTATGAAAGCAGTTTCCTGTTCAACACATCTCAGTCACATGACAAAGCAGTTTCAGGTTTAATCAGTGCTATTATGTAATAATACACTACTGCACCTTTGTTGTTGTTGTTTGCCCGACTACTGTAATGTATGTCAATGATTTTAGTCCAATGTGAGCCTCACTGACTAAATAACCATAACCTTGACCAAAACCTAAAAAATTTCACAGTAAGTATATGTATTTACAATTGAGTTGTCGTCAACCAGAAACAAGACAAATACTTTATGATGGGGAAACACACATGAATTTTGGTACTGTGCTTATGTTTCTTATTGTTTTACAGAACCAGCTGGTAGACTGTACACCAAAATCTTTAGCAAATGTCAGGTACAGATGTCTACCTGGAGGGCGTCCCTGCCAACAACCACCTGTACCCAGGTAACTTTATCCAGTCAGAGAAAGACAGGTTGTACGTGAGTAAAATGGTCTTTCAACACCAACCCAAAACACATCCATAACTGTCAGTAGTGCCACACTGAATCCAATCCATCCATGGTTCAGTGGAAGTTATGATGTTTTTAATCTTGTATCAGTTAACTTAATAGAAGTAGTTTTGGGGCCTCTTGATAGTCTATAGGTGAGCATTCTGTGAAGCCATCCCTGCAACCAGCCAACCAGGCACTGCAATGAGTAGTCACATGACAATAGTAAAAGGGGTCCTGATATTCAGTTATATGAATTGGCATTGGGACAATTTTTCCCAAAAGTTCTTAATGCTTTAAATTAATGATGTTGAGAGTAAAACAACAATCGTGTTAGATGGAAATGTCATTCTCCAGTTGTAAAGTCCTGCCTCCTGACATAGATATCACCAGAATTACTATGTGCATTTTAGCACCTCTAAATATATTGTTGTGTTATGAATCGTATTCGGTGTCACTTACTAATCAACATTTAAACAAAATCATCAGAAAATGTATTGAGGCAAACACATGGGTCTTATTATCAGGTTCTTGCAGAAGGGTGGTTTAGAGTTTTGTGGATAAAAAGGCCATGTTTACAACCCAAAGCTTGTAACTATGACTGTGTTTTCTGAGTGAACAAAGCTATCAGCAGCTCGCCGACTGCTAAAATGTCATCAGGTATCAGTCCTGTTGGGATATCAGGCCTGTATTGTGAGAGTAAAAAGGCCATTTGTCAGCCTATTTACATTCGGCACACAACACATGTCTGTTTGCTTTCAATCGGGACTGCCATCTGCTCGCGGGGAAACAAATTAATGTAGATCTGAAGATTAATGGCTTTTTGATTGGGTGCCGGCCCGGTCTGTGCACAAGCCTGGTCAGTTCTTATTAGTGAGTCTCTCAGAGGACAGGCACAGGACAACAATACACCGTCCATTTAGCAACACGTCGCACTAAAGTCCTGATTGTTTTCAGTACTATTGACTCTGGAGACGGAGCAACTTCTCATTGAATTAATGCTAATCCACTTGTGGGGCAAACTCAGACCTTTAAAATCCAACACTCACTTGTAGGTAAATGTTAATGGAAGTGGTTTTCAGTGGGATTAGATTAACATTAGAAATGCCATGTAGTTCATTTGAAGGTTAGAACGACGGCTTGTTGTTGTTGGGTAAGTTGTAATGTGATATCCACACGTAATTGCAAGTCACAGGGTATTACAGATACCTGATATCTATGGACTATACTCCAATTTTACAGCCAGGCTGATTTTTAAACGTATCAGTGGCTTGTTTTGAATGGGACAATTTTTTGCCTCAAGACTAAACAGAGCTTTATTTACACTTCACCGAGAAAAAAAAAAGGAATTGCAAACTCAAACTGCAGTGAGCAAAGAACTCATATGACTGAGTTTACGCAATACAGGAGGCTCTAAAATCAACAAGTACCAAGAACTATGACAAGCACATAGTTATTTCACTTAGTGGCACTTTATTTCAATCTCATGTTTTATTCACACAGGTTATAGGTCTGCTTTATGGGCAACATTAAATTCAATACTATGCCATACAGTACTACATAATATTAGTCTAGCTCACTTTAAAATGTTCTGTCTGTGAATTTAATCACTTTTATAACTCAGGAGAAATGTCTCTGAACACATTGTGTCTGTTTATCGAAAGTCAGGTGAGCTTTATGCAATGCATTATTTTGCTTGATTGATTGCATTGTTTATCTAATTGTGTCAAGATGTAGTTTATTCTGTGTAAAAATATGACATAACTCATCCAGTAACATCATTCAACATTCAAGCGTCGTCTGCACTGTGAACTGGCTTACACTTAGTGGCTTATTCAGTGAGAATGTATTTAGACTTTACGATTCAGTTTAATTTGGACAAAGGGATTAATGCCATGATACTTTTGTTCTGAGAATAGGATTTAGTGATTTAGCAATGAATGATAGGATATTATTGTCCCACATGCTGCCAGCAGAGGGCTCCACCACACTGACCTCAGACTGGGCTGTTTGACAGGAGTCTGTAGAGCTGCTTACTGCTGACATACTGGACCAAAAACTTAATGAGTCACTAAAAGATCATCTGTGAATCTGCGTTAGAACGTAAAAGCCAGAAAGCTTCAAAAGTACAGTGGCTTTGGCTTTTTGTTTAGTAATGAGCCATATTTCCTGCCGTTTTATTCAGCCATAAACTATATGGACTCATGGTCAGGAATTTACAAGACTAGAATTACTACTTCATACAGCCTGCTCAAGAATTTATAAATATATTGAGCTGAAAAAACAATAAAAGGACTGGAAATAAAAACTGTATTTGCAAGGTAAGCATGATTATTTCAACATTTGAGGTGGAAAAAATATTGATTTGCAGTACTAATTAAATGCCATTCAAACATAATTATATATTAAAACAATAAAAATATTTTTTAACACGCATAGTATGTGTTTACAGAGAAAAATAATATATACTGTTAAAAGGAAAGATGTAATCAACCTGTGGTGAGACACATTTCACAGAACAGAGAGCAATGAGCTCACGTCATCCATAATATTCTGTATACTATGACTGATACGGTCATACTGAACAGTAAAATGCACCACGAGCAGCGTGTGCTGATGAGTCAGTTCAGGGCTGGCTCCAGTAGAGGGACCTGCTGCTCAGAAGGACGTGCTGTAGTGAAAGTGCCAGAAATCTCCTGTGGTGTTTACTATGAGCACAGCTGCTCTGTTAGAGGTACCAACCCCACACAGGCACAAATACACACTAGTACAGCATATAGCAGCAGCATATTTAAAACACTTCCTAGCCATGTATTTAGTCATAGTACACATCCTAGCCACATATTCAGCCATAGTGCACATCTTGTTTCCATCAGACCTCCAGTAAAAAAAGACATTGTGCAACCAGTAGCAGCCCATAACCAGATAAAACCCAGGTTTAACTAATGGCATTGTTAGCAGACAGCTTGTAACTGTCACCTCTGACATTTACAGAAACTCGTCTGGTCTAGGGGTCTGTGAGTGGGCCCTGAGTCACTGTGCGTAGGCTACTGATGTGCAGTAAACGTTCACTGAAAAACTACTACTTCTTCTTTTAACCATTGGGCTTTTTTATACTGATATTTTTGGAGTTGAAATGACAAATAGATTTTAGATTCAAGCCCTTGGTCATAACTGTTCTAATGTATTGGGCTGTACTGGCTTTGATGCTATGCTTCATCTCATGCTGTGCTTCTGATTTAATTCAGCAGAAAAATCACACTGTATTCTTTATTGTAAATCATGTGGCATGACTCTCAAATGCTGGCGTCAGGGAGTGGAAGGTCTGAACTGTTGTATTTATCGAATTTTGTGTTTTTATTGATTTATTCACCTGTTTTATTGATCTGTGTTATCCTATTTAATCCTAACATACAGTGTACTGCAGTTTTTGGTCAGTTGGTCAATTTGATAAATTTTTATGTGTTCTGCAATTATAAACTTTGACTAGATGGGATTCTCTGCTTAAACTCGTGAGAATGTGCTATATTTGCATTTTAATGTTTTTTTTTCTTTCTAGAGCTTTTTAAAAACAGGCTTGCATGAAACAAATGTTCATTGATTGAACTCTGTTCACCCGGAGCTAATGCAACAATCTTTCTGTTTTCTTAAATGCATTTTGTTTTCACTCCCTTTTTTTCGCTGAACGGGCCTCAACATGCAGCTGTTACAACAAAGGTCAGAGTTCACCCAATCTGCACATTGTCAGGATTTCCTTTCCTTTGCCTTTTAAACAGAAATGTCCCGAGAAATGGCTTTGTCCGAGAGTCGTACAAAGACTGGACAAAGACAGAAGCATGAGCACACACTTCCAGCGGCAGTGTAAGGATATCCTCAGTGATCCCCTGTCAGTCCTGAGCCTCTGACGGTCAGCGACACGAGGCAGCTGGGAGGTCCCAATTCTGTCTTCACCCCACACAGCTATGAAAACAAGGCCTGATGAGGAAGAGGCACTGAGGGGAGAGTTATCCAAGACAATGGGTAAAAGTGCATGTACTTAAAAGTAAAATCACTTTGAATTGTACGTGATCTTTTCTGTTCAACTCATTGTATCAATCAACTCAATGATAATGGGACTTTCGTAGGCTGAAATATGGATAATAAGTGTTCTTTTATGTTTAATAGCTGTATAAATGTCTTTTTATCTAACAAAACTCCAGGCGTTTAGTATTTGGCAAAACATGACAGGACTCAGGACAAACACCTGCTACAGACAAACGGCAGAGCAAAGGACAAAGTGAAAGAAAACAAAATGAAACAGAGGGAAACATGTTTTTTTCTAAATGAACCTGCAGCTATTTCGGACCCACGTCAAGTTGACAAATGACCTAGACTTTCCGATTTAGGCCTATTGTTCCAAGCAGAAAAGTCCCGCACGGCCTTTGCTTCAGGAGTCACAGTCAAGCGCAAGGTCGAGGTGAGTCCTGCCAATTTGCTTGCATGCAACTTTGAGTGTATTCAAAGGAGAGCAGTGCGGGACGAGTGCCTTTGTAGCCTCAAGAAAAAAGAGCGTCTAAAGAGAGCTGTTGAGATCAGTGAAAGGACGACGCCTTTATACCTCTCTCCCCTGCAGCATTGTTTTGTGAAGACAGGAATTTGAGACGGTTTGTCAAAGGAGGAAGGCTGGAGGAATGTCTTAGGGTCTTGTGAAGGTCATTTTCTAGGAATTCTCCAGGATCTAAACCAGCAATTAGTTATTTATTCTTATGACAAAGGCACACAAGTGAGCACCAGAACTAGTCAACAAAGCAATAAAGTAACTATGTCAATATTGACCTGAGAAAACTAAGCAGCACACACCCAACAATGTTCATGGTCTGATTGTAGCCCCTAGTCTCTTCCAACAATCCTTGCAAAGTCCCAATCTTTTTCAGACTACAGTTGATTGTATGATTCTGGTCTGGTATGGGACAACTAACAAAATCCACTTGGAAAAATCCACGTAGTCAAACCAGTCGATCAGACACAGGGAATGGTCATAAGAAATAAGGCTATTAGCGCAAAGAAAGAATGTTATTGAGGCAGAATGAAACAACAAGGAAACAATATACCACATTGGGTTTGATACAGCAGAGAGTTTGTTACCACTCTGGTCTCTCAGATTTCAACACCATCCCTCACTGACAGAAGTCACTATGTCAATGTCATCCAACCAATATTTTTTCTGGTTTGTGACTGGCTGTAGCTTCAGTCATGTCACTCAACATTTGCATTGAGTTAAAGTGTAAAGTGACTGTAGTAAAATCCAGTCTGTGGTAGAATACTGTCTGAAATATAGCCACGGCCAGGTAAGTAGTGTACTACTGTATTATAAACATTTCTGTGGACAAGGATCTGTGGCTTTGGGTGTGCTGGTGTTACAAAAAATCTAATAAAAAAATGCCCAATTTAATGCGCAATAATGCATCTGTCTTTGAGATAGCTCTATGTTGTGTTCTTCTAAATGGTAAGACTTGCTTGGTTCACTCCAGTTCCAGTTCTGGATGGGAATCAGTGAATGACTCGTGTGGCTTATTCGTCTGAATCGAGTTAACAGTGTCAGAGTGAACAGCAATTTAGAAAGTCATGGACAAAGACATCAACCAGAGACTTCACAGTCTGCCATGAGTGTGCAGAATAAAAAAGGGTTGCTCTTTAGTGATTATCCATGTTCATAGACAGGTCTGAAACAGAATTAGAAAGTGGTTAATAACTCTATGTTTGTCCCAAGATGTAGCCAGTTCAACTATTCTCCAGGTTTTTCCAGGACACACGGGAAGGCATGTGTTTGTTTTAAATCTTGTTCCAAACTCTCTGCGGCCCTCATCAGAGCAGTTTTAAAGCTGGGTTCAAAGCCAGCGTTAACTGCAGCCCTCCCCTTTGCTGATGCTCTGTTTAAACTGAGCGTCTGCCTACTTGTTCCCCCTAATTACCAGACGTCTTCTTGAGGGAGAGATGGGGAGCCCCAGCACATGGGCCCCCAAGGGTCAGGGATGGTTTGATCAGGTTACAAGAGCCCAGCGGCTGACAGCTTTATTTATGAGCTGTTGCTAATGGATTGAGAATGACAGCGAAGTGAGCTCAGTGCAGGGTCAAACGCAGAGACAAGTCAACTCTGCTCCAATGGGTCAAAGTGCTAATTTTGAGTTTCCAACATGAGCCAAAGTACGGTTCAGTGGGCATTTATTGTCTGTCCAAAGTCAAATAGTTGTGAAGGGTATTAATATAACTAATCCTTCTATGTAGTGAGTGCTGAGGTGTTTGTGGACAGGGCAGTCTTTAATAGTTATCACTGGAGTCCACTGTCCTCTGCTCCTCAACACTGCAGTCTTTCATCTGTATTTTTGGAGTCTGTCTAAACCACTGGAGGTACTGCAGTATGTGGACTTTTTATTGGGGCTGTCCCGTTGACTTTGGGTCTAGACGCATGGCAAACTGAGTGGAAAAAACGCTCACTGTCTCATCCTGGACACGTCTCCACCATCACTCTCACTGCTCAGAGTGGCTTCTTCTTTCATTTCTTGCCCCTTCTTGCTGCCTGAACAC
Source organism: Neodontobutis hainanensis (assembly GCA_024349245.1). Lineage (NCBI taxonomy): Eukaryota > Metazoa > Chordata > Actinopteri > Gobiiformes > Odontobutidae > Neodontobutis > Neodontobutis hainanensis. The sequence goes on along the minus strand of JALDNG010000100.1, from coordinate 455,721 downwards.
GAGAACGGTTAGGCAAGCCTCTTTTGCACCAAGCACATGGTTCAGCTCACCGTAACGTGGCATCAGATTTTGCAGTGTTTAACTTTATAATGTGAAAATAAACTCTCCTGTAAAAAGACTTCAAGGAATGATGTACTTTATGCTCTATGTTCTGCAATAAACCCTTAAAGAAGAACAGATGGGAATCTAGTTGTTTCTCAGGTTAACAAACTCCAAACAAAAAATTCAAGAGAGATGCACCTGTTTTCTCCATTTTTGGCTAACTCACTCTCTCAAGACACTAGTGTTAGCCATGTTTAAATCCAACAAAGAAGATAAATACAGGAAACTATGAGTTTCTATGAGGGTTATTCTAGTAAATACTGGAAAAGATTGTCGCAGAGACCAATACTTTTATTTTTGCATTAGATTAGAACTAGCACTTGATTTATTTATCTTGTAAGAGCAGGCCTTTTATATCAGAAAATATGGCTTGGGCTCTAAAATAACATTTATTAGGCAGAAGGCAGATATATACAGTATATTTATTTTAGTGTAACAAATTGTGATGGGACAATTTTAGCAAAACACAACTCTACAAGCAACTCTATTTAGGCTGTACTATCCAAGGTTCTCATGCTACCACCACAGACCTGCCTCCACCCCAGCTCCTCTTTGATGTCAGCACTGGTACTGTTTGTCAATAAAGACCTTGTAGGCTTGACTTAGCTTTTGTCCCCACATCCCAATAAAATATATCTCAATAGATTAAATAGTTTGTCTTCCTTGCACTTTTCCAGTAGCGTCCACTCTCTCCTTTTTGAATGAAATGCACAGATTACATGTTGTGGTGATGAGGATCAAAGTGTGGACTTGGAGCGTTTGATGTCGGCAGAGAGTTAAAAAGGAAAGTGCACTTTGTTTATTCTGACAGTGATTTACATAGATCCAGTTTGGTCCATGTCTCAGTCTAATCAGAGTGATCAAAGACAGGCTCGGACTGCAGCGTTCAGCAGAGCACGACCACAGGCCTCGTAGCTCTAACCAAAGCCCTCTTGAATAGCTTTGCAACATTTTCAGAGATAGACCTTTGTCAGAAAGTAAGAGCTATGACAAACCAAGACGAACACAGACAGAGGCTGGTCCGAGCTAATCACTCCTGCTGACGTCTAGGTTTTAACAAGTGCTACTGGAGATCTTTTACCTACTGGAGTTCAAAATATATAAACTCAAAATTTATTAAAAAAATTCAATAACATCATCATCTTTTTTTTTCCAAGATATGTAATGTTAAACCTTTTCTTATTAAAATATTTTTTTTAACAATAGTTGTTAGTTGTTTAAACACTGAATCCAGAGCAAGCATAATATAAAATAATAACTTACTTTTTTATTAACTTTAAATAATGTCTATAGCCTATCTGTAGCTTTTGAACTCCTTTTAAATTTTTCTTTCACAAGCCAACAACCAGACAAAAATAATAACTTGCTTCAATGAAAATCCTATCTTTCAACTATGAACAGTCAAAAGTCATAAAGAAAACACTCATCCAAGCTCAGTTTGCTAGACTGTGATTTACTCAGATGCACATGGGTCCAAAGCAGATACTTGGCATCTCTTCTTAGATGCAAGTTTATCAAAGTCTGGGGTCCGGCTCTGAGCTGAGGAAATACTCAGGATGGAATAAAGGTGTTCGTCTGTGATATGACTCCTGTGTGGTGTTTTGTTCCTCTTCATCAAAGTGAAGAGTTGTTCATATAGATATATACTGCCGAACAGCAGTGTGTCATGAAGGAACTGTGCAGCACCGACAGAGTCATTCTTTGACTTGAGCGTGTCAGTACACTGTAGCTCAGTCAGCTCCATTTGGAGGTTGGTCGGTGCGCTTGTCATGTCAACCACAAAGGGATTGCTGAATAGTTCAAATCTGAATTTCTGGGCTTCAAAGTCGGCAAATCGTCGGGAAAACTCTGCACCAAGTAGGCTACGCTTAGTTTTTCAGAAAACTCTGCAATGGACAATGGATCTGCTCTTTCATGATCTGGCAGCAGAGAAAATGAGCCAAATTTACTTGCAGCATCTGATTCTCCCACAAGCACGGGCCGGCACCAACACATTTGCAAAGCATTCTGGGATTCGTATTATTAGCAGCTTGTGCAATACTGGCGCAGCAGCCGGTGGGCCAACTCTAATACATATTTGATATCATCTCGTGGGCCAAATTTGTCCCCTGAGTTTGACATGTTTGTGGTAGAGGGACCCTGGCAAAAATACCCAATAAAAGAGAATAAGTTGCGCTAGGAACAAAGTAGAAGATCTACGTATGACATGCCCAACGTTGGGAGTAACCATAGACAGTATATTTTTGATACTAAGTCAAGTTTGTAAGATTAGATATAAAAAGGTAGCAGAGCTCAACTTTATGGAAATTAGAAGCAACAACCAATTAGAGAACAAGATTTGAAAGGCACCCAATTGTAAAAACACTTTAGATGGTGTTGTTAACTTGTTGTTTTTGGTGTGAATATACCTTTACAGCTCATCTGATTTTCTAGGATTTCAAATTTCTTCCCAAGCAGGCTTGTGCTCTAGGGAGCAAGCGGTCGTTCCCATGTACAAACAATGCTTAAAACATGCTAATGTAATTCTGAGGGCGTCACTAACACAGATAAAATTACAGATTCCAACAGCTCTAAAATTATCAGCAAAGAGAAGCATAAATCATACTGGACAAGTTAGATTGTATTAAAATATTAATTTCTTAACCAGTTTCATTGATTGAACTTAAATTTCAGTTACATTTCCTTTCAATTGCAGTTTAATTGAATTTTTAATTAAAATCAAAACTTCTCAAATTTTAAACTATAATTGTTTTTATTTATTTTTTGGGGGTTTAACTTTTGCACGGCTGCCATTTTGCAATAAACATATTTTTGCACTTTGATTCAAAGACGGTATCATGTGCCAGACAGGAGACAGGAAGTGTAGCTGTCAAAAGATTTGCTAAACGATGTAAGGTTCATTCAAACTTTTGTTGGTCCAACTGTCTGAACAATGAAGGACAATGAAGAACCCCTGTCTCAGCTCCTGGGCCACAGCTCTGACTCTGCACCAAGCTTTGCATAATTAGTTTTCCTTTATTTAGCCCCAAGAGGTAAAAACATAGACCAGACACTGACTAAGCAATCTAGTTTCACACTCCCAAAATAAACTGCAGCGCACGTCCGAAGAGCCTGGAGTTTGGTTGTAGATCGATTGTTTGCAGAGAAAGCAAATGATAAAGAATGACTGTGTCAGTGGGAAATGACTGCGAGCTCCTAAAACTGTGTGCACTGCATTTCCACAGCTTTTGAGACAGTTTGTCAAATCACTGCAGAGTCTTTGACTTTTTAAAACTATTCACAACTTTAAAGCAATCTCTTTAAAGCAGACACTGCTTTAAGGTGTTTAAACATCATCAATATTCAGCAACAAGACTTAACAAGCCCAATATTGGTACTGGATATTGGCCTTGTTCAGACCCTGGAATAAAAAAAGCTTTCTGAGTGATGGATTTTTAAAGTCTGAGCTCGCTCATTCCTGTGGGGATTAGATGGAGGCCTGGGACACCTGCAGTCAGAGCAACTTTTACTGGAGATAAATAAAGACTCATTAATAGGATTTGTCAATGAATAATATCTGATCATCATCGTAACATCTACTATTTCATATAATCTCACTTTGTGCAATGAGTTAAATCGACATGTTGCATTTATGTTGGTGCCCAGATCATAGGCAAAAATAATAACACAGAAAATATGTAGGGGAGCACTTTGTGGCTACATGGGTGGGTAATTATTTCTGGAAACAAGTGACAACATTACTGCCTTTGGATTCCTGTTTTTGAAGCTCCCTTGAGCAGACTGCTATCCATCAGAGCTATGGAATTAGGTCAGGATTAATGTAAACAAGGAGGTAACATATTTGGTTGAGCTCATTAAAAATAAACAAATTGACACAACACATTTTCAGTGCCCTACAAATCCAGCAGATGGAGGAAACGAGGAGAGGGCAAAAGGAAGTAATGAATCCCTTATCACCACTCAGATCCAGCTCTGAGGGGGGATGAGATCGCAGCTATTAAGTATCCAGTCAAGTGGTGGTACCTGCCGTGAATAACAAGCCCAGCACTAACGCCAGCCGCTGCACGAACAGTCGCTGCAATAAGAGGCTGGTCTGGGCAAAGAAAATGACAAATACAAGTGCTACTGAAGTGAAAATCATTATCTCAGGATCCTTATCCACTGGAGTAATAGATATACATGGAAGCAAGGGCTCAATAAAATGCAGAGTAAGTTTTGGATGAGACTTTTTTAAGATGAAGAAAAGCAATACATCTCATAAAACAGAAAAAGTTTGCTCCAAGATCAATGAGACCTTAAGGAGCACAGTTTTCTGTGGGTTTCAGAGTCCATAAAAATCAGAACATGTTCAGTTAATGGTCATCAAGATATTTCAATAAAAGGTCATTTTATTCATGTCATAATGTAGTAGAAGTTGGTATTTTTTGGGTTTTAAATATGAGTAGTAAAAGTGTGTCATCAGTTGCTACAATAATTACATATTATCTACTTCATTAAATGTGTGACATAAGGGTTTCCCATTGAAAGAAATAAACCAGCATCCATAGTCAGTGCTTGAAGACAAGAAGAAGGCATTATGACGTGTTTGTATTATATGAGGATCTGTATGAGTGAGAATCTCCATGGATACTACACTATACCTCATTCGCTGATCTAGCTCATCTGAGGTGATCCTCATTAAGTCAGGGCAATCACCAAAGCAGATCAAAACCTTTAAAGATCTCTGGTATTTAACCATACAATATTTTCATGTCGGCTTTATATTACAGTTTTATTTATTTTTTTTTTTGTTTTATGAATGTAAAGTGTTTATTACATGTATTGGCCTATTGGTTCAATGCCCAGGGTGTACCCACAAGAAGAATATGTAATGGAATAGAAAAATGTCCTTTTCTGAATGTCATAATTATCTTAATGCCTTGACTGTAAATGGACCACATGCTCCATGATTACAAACAAGAACAGTGGCAGCTGCTTTCATCAGAATATAAATAGGTCTATAACGCAAAACAAACTTGTGTAGATCAAGGATGGATGTTGATAGAACAAATATATGACCTAATACATGCTTTGGGGTAAAAAAGCACAATATATTTCAAAATAAAGTATTATGGATTCTTTAATTCAGATGCAAAATGCTACAAAAACACCTCTCGTGCTCCCCCTTTGCTTCCAGCAGCAATTACCTGCTCATAATACTCTGTAGATCTGTCCTCTTATCTCTGTCTCATTCATCCACTTCTAGTTTTCTCCTATTTTTTACTGAATATTGGTTGGTCTTGCTGGTCTGGTGGACTCCAGACGGAAAGGGGGAGTATACTTATCGTCTGGAGTGGAGCTGATGAGAGAATCAGGTGCTTAGTCTGGATGACATAATGAGTCTGAATAAGCACAGGGTCATCACCAGTTCACTCTCAATACGCAGTCGCTTTCCTTTCCCATCCGTCTCTTTAATGACCGCTTTTCTCCACGTAATAACTTCCTGCGCCGGTTTGTGCTTTTCCTATTCCTCTGTGTCTTCTAGCTAGGAAATCTAGGATGTGACAGGCCTAGGAGATCCCAGGAGCATTTCTGATTTACTTCTTCAATATAATGTGGCACCTCAGAGGCAGCCGGGAAAATACAATACTTGCACTTGTAGATTTAAGATATAAATATGGAGGAGAGGTTATAGCATGGATAGGAAGTTAAAATCCACAATGGTGTCCAATGAGAATCAATCCACCATAAACTCCTGGCCAGGCTTGGTTCAAACAGCATATAGTGAAAGTGCTACATTTAATTCACAAAAAACCTTTTAACAGGTAGCTACACATACACTATGGAGGGAGAGAAATGTGAAATAGGACTAAACAATGAGCTAACCAATGCTGGTGAGCCAAACCAAATACCACAAGACTTGTTTTCTGTGTTTCTGACTATTTTTTATGTATTTTGAGCAGTTCAGTAAACAAAGCCAAACTGCTAGATGTCTGGATCAACATTCATAGGCCATAAGGATGTTGATCCAGACATCTAGCAGTTTTTTATAGAAGACTTACAAAGCTATTAAAGGATTATTGGAATATTGTTCTTCATTATACTTACTGTATTCTATAAACTATACAAGGTTTATCCATGTTTTTTGGACTAAACTAACATGGCAATATTAAGTTTAAAGCCAGTGCTGCAACAGGACAGAAACCAAAGAAGTTGCTGAGTCAATCAGAGCTTAATCATGTCTGACTAAACCAGGACTAACCTAGAACTAGCACATTTGTGATTAAACCATGAGTAAAGTAAAGTTAGACCAGGACAAAACCAGCACCTTAACTTAGACTGACCTTAGCAGACCTCTTGTGGTTTAAGGTGAAAAACCCAGCTTTAACAAATAATATCTGATATGTGCCATCAATAAAAAGCTATTTGTGGAGTCTAATGCATAACAGACTGAACTGTGTGTCTGCAATACAGCTGTCTGTCTGTGGTTCAGCTGAAGATATCACTTTGTCAAGGATGCACCAAATGGACCTGTTGTTACCTGCAGTACTGAAGAAGAGAGAGTCTGTAGAACTACTGTTGTAGACCAGACTAACAAAGACCGGGCCATAACAAAGAAGGGAGCTTATTAAAATAAAGGAGAGTACAGAATAAATGGGAAACCATCTCAGGGAGCACTTGTGAAAATGTAAAAGCTGTTCAGACAGGCTGTTACAAAAAACAAGTCTCAATCAAGTGTCCAGTCACAAGAAATGGATAAATAAACCAGTCAATTTCTTGGTCGGTCTTGATTTAAATTTCAAGTCCTCTATGTCTGACACTCTGAAAAGTGTTCTTAAGATAATTTTTAAGATCAAGAGTAAGACCAAGCCCTGTACAACAACATTAATTAAATGAAATTTGAATTTGATGACAGACTTTCTGTTAGTCATAGATGAGATACCCGTTTATTCATTCTCCCCTCATTGCATTCACATTAACCTTATCTCATCCTTTCCTTTTCCATTCTCTCGGATTCATCGTCATGTGATCAAAGAAAAACACTGTTCTTTGTTTGAGCTAATTTATTTTTGAACAAGGGCCTGATGCAAAGTATGTATCAAAGCCGAAGTAAGGGAACATCTGCTTTCTTTGTACCTCCATCTTTAAAATCGTCATTGTCAATAGCTCTGCTTCTTCTATTGGGCGCTTTCTGTCCTTGTCCATCTGTTTCTCTGTAAGCCACTCATCATTCGCCAAGGTCACCACAACCTTTCCACTTCTGGCATTGCAAAAAATCAAAATCATTCAACAGAACTAAAATTAAACTGATGGGGATTTGAATAGGGGGAAAATATCTGCAAAAGCAAAAGAAAATACTTTAAACTTTAGGGCAACCCCCTAATTATTGCTAAACCCTACAATATTCCACCAGGCTTTGAGTCCACGTGAGATCAAACTGGGACTCTTCAAAATGAGCCTAAATCATGAAAAAACAGTGAGTCATATTCACCAATAAAACTGCTATCCTGGAGAAGACTTTGTAAATGATATGTGCCGCTTCGATGGAGGGGTTTTGAATCTCTGGGCCCCTGAAACCCTAGACCCCGGGCCACTTGGTTTTTGTGGTGCGTGTCAGTAATTCCTCCCCCCAACAGCGAGAAAGTAATATTTGGCAGCCATAAGGGAATTGCCCCTCATTACCGCAAACCTCATTTTACTATCCTAATACCGAGAGGATTTTATCCACTGACAGTGAAAAGAGTGGACTAATAAAGAGTACATTTTATACAAAAAAATTAATAATAAATAAAAAATGTGTGTATTGCATACTTTTATATTGAAAGTACTGCTATATGAACAAAAGTGCAATAACATTTGGTTTGCAAACACTTTAAACAAATAAGATGCTTTTTACAGCAGTTAAAGGTTAGTAGCAGTTAAAATATTTCTTGTAAATCTCATCTTAAGCATTAATGTAATCAAATTAAATATTGAACCAAAAATACACACCACTCATTCTTCTGTCATGGGAGTCAATAAAAACCAGACCTCTTAGAACCTACCATGTTTATGACATCGTTAGACTGACATCAAAGGTCAATCAAATATACAAAGAGCTTTCTGGCCACTCATTTATTGGACTGATACACTTAATTCTTGTTGCAGTGAGGTGTTTGACTCTGAGTAAGGGGGACTTGGGCCCAATTCTTGGGGGTAGAACTGAAGAGTGTGTTTTCAAAGGGAATTGGTAAGATAAGATAAGGCTTCAGCCCAGTGTTCACAGTCAGCAGACATTATTGACAGAGGGTCAGTGAGTGTTTACCGGACCAACCAGAGGTCACTGCGTCTATGGGAACACATCCTGCCCTGGTTAGTGATTATAGCACCTGGAGGTGGCTTTCCTGGCAGCATCAGTCTTTCTGTGGCATACTGGGAAATGCAGAGGAGAGTAGAACAGGTTCTGTACTCTGCTTTAACACAGCAGGACAAAGGGAGCTAATACATGGTTCAGCTTTCACCTGTTACCTGACCCTTAGTGGAAAAAAGTTTGGATAAAAAAGTTACTAAATGAAATTTCTACTTTTATTTAGTGGAGGTGTAACTGTTAGTCTTGTATTTATACGTTTGACCAACACTTGAGTGACACATACTGCTGTCAGTCTGTGCTTGTCCAAAACCAGGGCAGCTTCACTCAGCCTTCAGCCTGTGGTCCTCGGGGTCAAACCTTTGCCCTGGATTATTTGTTAAACACAGCAGCGGTGAAGCATTTGTGGGCAGAGCGTTTTCTCGTCTTACCTCGTAGGAATGTGGTGCTAACATGTTGGGGGGTTGTGCAACAGCGAGCCACATGAAAAGCTGATAAGGTCAATTAGCCGCATAAAGCTCTGGGGCTGATGGAGGACGCTGAAGCTGGTTGTTGCAACAGTGCCATGATGGAGATGTTTTCAATGTAATTAATGACACTGTTTGTTCCAAAGCTGAAGTGTAGCCTTTTTTTCTGACTTTAGGTGAAGTAGTAAATCTTATGTTAACCAGGGGATAGCAGACTCTGGAGCACACCTCAGTTGCCCTTTATACACAGAGCAGTTAAATAATCATTGCAATATTTAGGGCCTAGGGCCTAAAACCAGGTTTAAATGACAAAAAATAAGTAAACCTTATCCAAACCATATACTTTTAAAACCAGATCTCTAATAATGACTAAATCAGGACTAACTTTAAAACCAAGCCTTGTTAAAAACAGATCAAAACTAGGGACAAACCCACACTAAGAAGGTGTGTGGGTTTGTCCACACCCACACAGGACAAACGTCAGGACTAGAACTAGAACTAGTCTAGGTCTAAAACAAAGACTAAAGTGGGAATATATTTTAAGATTTTATCAGGATTTACCTAGAGATAATGTAGGTTTAAACCTGGACTAAACCAATGTAAGAAGTCAGCCACATCATATCAGAGTCAGTCAATAAACGGATTTGCTCAAGGCTTTTGGACACTGAGATTTTAAAGTCCATGTAAATCACAGTGAGACTATGGAAGCACATGTTCCTCAGAGTTTTCTGTCAGTATACGGGAAAAAATTAAGCTGTTTATGAATGACAAGAGTTGCCAAGGCATTTGTTTTGTCGAGAGTAAACACAATTAGGATGCCACACAAGATGAATGCAGTGTCTGTATCTGCCACAAAGAATTATCCACAGAGATCAAACTAGAAAATCTCATCTTTGCGGAGGCTATGCTTTCGAGTTAAATTATGTTTAACACTCTTCTCTGTATTGTATTCGGTTCTGTTTGCATTTTGAACTATAAATATGCAGGGTAAGCACATTTGGTATGCATCATTAGTTGCTGTATTGTGTCCCATCACCACTAATGCTCTGAGACTATAATCTGCTTCCCTCCAGTGTCACTGATAAACACTCACTATCTGCTGTTATCTCTTATCTAGACGCTAAGTAAGCCTGCCGCCGGCTCATTAGGAAATCCACGTCCTAATAAAGACTGGTTATCGCCTCCCAACCAGAGCCAGATAATCGAATCCAGAGCGGGATAGAGATCTAAGAAGTGTGTCAGTAGATTAGTAGAGCCATTCGCTCTGAAAACCAGGAAGAAGAGCATTCTGTCCTTTTTTGTTTTAGAAGTAGGAATATAGACTTAGATATTTGATGCAGATAAAAAAAAAGCAATACCCCAACCCAACACAAATCCACCCACCAATACACATAGCCCTTTTGTACTTTTATGCTGAATTTATTAGTATATTTAGTGAAAAGTTAATAAAGTGTTTTCAATATGTGTACACTGATATTTACACAGTGAGATTTTTTTTGCAATCTTTGGTCAACTGTGAGATGAGTGGGTTTTGATCCTGTCGCATGGTGTGGCATACCACCCGGGGCTGCTGACACACCTGATGGGGCCCTGGACAAACCCTAGTCAGAAGCCCACAATATAATTTTGTTTCAATTACTAAAGCTTAGGAAGACATGGTTTTAGGCCCCCCAGACCCTGAGACCCGGAACTACTGTAGTCTAAAGTCTTGATAAAGACTGGTTATCTTCGCTGCTGTTTAAAACCAGAGGTGAATAGTGACTGGGGAAGTGTATTATTTGATTAGTGAGGAAATAACCAGTAGATCCTGTCACCATGGTAACCAAAAAAAAAGAGCTGTGTACAAAACTACTCCCTATTGACAACATAGAGCTCCAGTAGTGGACTCAGTTAGTGGTTTTAGACAATGGGATTAGACTCAGCTAAGAGTGGATTTCTGTAATACAAAATATTCTGATCTATTTGCCCCATTTATAGTACCAAATACCACAGACCGCTACAACATGGCTTACTTAATTAATTGTATAGTGCAGTACATGGTGACTTGGCACATGGAAAAAGATTACACAAGATTGTACAAGCTTTGCTCCTATAATTTTCAATGAATGCTGGAACATGCGGATTTCCCTGCTGTGACATTAATAAACTTTATCTAATACTATCATTTGAATTACTCTCCATAACATCCTGGCTCTATTTCCACTGATAACACTTCCTTCCAGTGTCGAGCGCTCATTTCGATTCAAAGATCCCTCATCTTTCTCAATCTGCACGGAGCAGGAAATGAGAACAGATGCAAACACAACAGACTCAGGACCTCCTCGTCTTCAGACTATTGTGAGCGGCACATCGGAAGTAAACAAGGCAAAGTTTTAATTGGGAACGGGAAGATTTGGTATTGAATGTTTCCTCTCATGACATTCCTCCTTCTGTTTTCATTTGTCTGTCTTGTTTTCAGAGTAATTTCTTCTCTTTTCTGCGGTGAGTGTATGTGAAAGCTGAGCGTCCCGGCCTCTGCAGCAGTTACTGGAAAACGTTGCCAAAGACCTTGAAATGTGGCTGAGACAAAGTCATGCGGCTCGTTGGGAGCAGGACCTTGAGAGATCAGGCTGTTGTGGTGAGACGCAACATGACCGCTCTGAAAGTGCTGCGATACCGAGGCGGGATGGCGGCCGTGTCCTGGGTGTAGCCTTTGGATGACCACAGCGCCACTGGAACGGTCTCAGTTCTGATATGGTCTGTCCCGTGTAACAGAGACTTGAGGGACACTCACTCTACAGGCTTTGGTCTGTAGGATACTCATTACATGCTAATAGTAGCGGACAACAAGCTTGTTTGCAGTTAAGATGCAATAAGTTATTTTAACTATAAGTTATTATGTATTACAAAGCAGACAACTAAAGTAATCCGTAATCTCTTTTGTAATCAGCTCTTTCAGGGTCTAGTCTACCTGTATCCAGTGAGAAATTAATGGGAAATTACAAATTTTAGGGATAAAAATGTCAAATCTTCATCTTTTACTAACTGATGAACAATTTTGATAAGCCGGACCAAAGCAACATTCTTTAAAAATACCCTGATGATCCCTGTCTTTGCCAGCTCTTTCCGTTCTCATGAACTCTCTCTTCCTACTTTCTCTTGTGAGAAATTGCCATTGTTATGATCAGGGACTACTGCACCACAGGAACAAGGCAATCCCCGCTGAGTTTAGGCTTAGCTCCGGTCAGAGGTCAAGGGTAGAAATGTTTTTTGGGAGAGCACAAGGATTGAAAGTATAAGATAAACCCTAGATCATTATTAGAATCACTTTACTGTTGTCAACAATTTAGGGTCTGGGGTAGAATCTCAAAATCTAGAGCCAAATATTAAAGCCCATAATGCATCATGAGAAGAGCTGATGGCCAGCTCCAGCTGCAACAGCTAACTCACTGTTTTTGGACAAAACTGTACATTTGAGTGTTAACTGGGAACATAACTGGCTGGTGTCAGAGCTTATAGTGTCAAAAACATGAAAAGGCTCAGTAGGAGGTTATCTGAAGTCGGCCGAGTGGATATGCACAGTAGCTCTTCCAAAACAGGTGCTCCTTTTCCAGCAGAAGAGAAACCTGAGCGCACTGTGAGAGTGTGGTATGGAGGAATGGTTTCATCCTTTATTCTTTGGAAATACTTCTGATCTTCTGCATCTTTCTTAAGTGAAACGATCCAACAGCGAGACAAATAGTCAAAATAGGTTTGGATTTGTGTTTAGTGTGAACGTCAAAGACAAAGACAGAGAATTGCTTTGGAAAGAAAGTGTTTGAACATGTTGCCAAATATGTAACCTGCATCATTTGTCTCTATATATATAAAATTGTAAAGTACAAACATAAATCCAAACATGTGTGGCCTCTGGGCAGCTTCAGGCAAAATGTCCAGATGTAGTCAGATCTGCTATAACTATATTTTCTGATCACATTTTGTTGATTTCTTGAGTTTGTTTTGTACTTTGACTTGATCATTCAAAGATAATATTTTAACTTTTTGTGCTACTGACCAAAATAAGCATTTTGTAATAAGTTAGCGAAGACCATTACAAAATATGTATGTGTACATATCTTAATATTCTGTAATTACGTTTCTGCTGCACTAACAGAACTGGGTGTGTTGCCAGATGAGTCCAAATACACGTTTTCTGCAGTGGCTCAAAGCTGCAGGTGGTGCAGTGAGTTGGCAGATGGACAGCTGTAGATGGGGCAGGTTTTATCACTCGGCCAGTGTTAAAGGACGCAGGTGTGATTTTGGGGAAAAACCTACTGCACACAAAAACTCCAAACAGTAACAACCACAACTGCTATACTCTCTCTGAGCCTGGGCAGTTTTTTTTAGCTGCCTGCACATCCTACTGTGGCCTTAAGTCTAGGCATGGATGTCCTTTGAGGTTTTGTTTTGTCTGCCAGCACATGCACATCAGCACACGCACATGTACGATAAATCCAAGTGACACGGTTTGTCTTCGGTGAGGGTCTGATTACACCTCTTAGCGCACACACTGCCTCCGTTGCTCTGTTTGCCTCTTGTGGTGTATCTTGTTACACCACCAGTGCTCAGAGGTGTGCGGTTTGTATTTCAAATATATATATACATCCCTGGCTTTGAGATACACCTCCAGACTTCACTCAAAAACAGACAAAAAGTCAGTTTGTGCAGAGAAAGACTGTGTAAACTCAGGCAGCAGCACAATGTCACTTCAAACAGCAGCTGTAGACAGCTCTGGGATACACTCTCACAATCAGGGCTTTACATACAATGGTTTTCTTTCATTCAGTGGGTTCACTTTTTATCTGACTTACACTTCCTACACTTGTCCTCCCACTATCCAAGACCTTTTTGCAACGCTTTTTCTGTTGCAGGATTTTGTTTGCCAATTTTAAGCTTCACAAAAAGTCAGATTTTATTATTATTATTATACAATTATTATTGTTATTGCATTTTACATTGTTTGATGAGAGAGGCTACAAACTATGGTCCAAAAACTGGCAGTGTTTGCAATGGTTGACTTAAGTGTCATTCAAAAGAGCTATAGACTTATTAAAATAAAAGCCAAGGGTAAGTTCAGTTGTACAAATCTAGCTTGAGGTAAATCATTGGTTAGTTAATACCGGTCTTGGTACATACAGATATTTGTCAAAGGTAATCTGGTTGACTGTGTTATTACTCATCTGTGATCAGGTCACTCTTACCAATGACAAGTCATATTGACATTTTGATTAATTGATTGCTCATTGGCAAAGTCCCAAAACATCAAGAGGAAGAGGGTTAGAGTCTATATAGCTCATGCCGTCATTCATTCATTCATTCATTCATTCATTTTCTACCGCTTCGTCCCGTTAGGGGTCGTGGGTGACTGGAGCCTATCCCAGCAGCTTTGGGCCTAAGGCGGGGTACACCCTGGACAGTGGCCAGTTAGTCGCAGGGCTGACATTTAGAGACAGACAGAGACATACAACCATTCACTCTCACATTCATTCACTAGGGACACTTTAGAGTTGCCACTTAACCTACACATGCATGTCTTTGGACGGTGGGAGGAAGCCGGAGTACCCGGAGAGAACCCACAGTAACACGTGGAGGACATGCAGACTCCTCACAGAAAGACCGGAGTCGGCCGAGAATGTTTGAGTCGGCCGGGTTTTGAACTCACGACCTTCTTGCTGTGAGGCAGGAGTGCTAACCACTCTGCCACGTGCACCCCTCATGCCGTCAGCAAAATTGTAATAATTTCTGGCCACTTCACGGTCCTTTTTTTGTGTTGATATCTGCATAGAACTCATTTTTATTGCTAATTAAAGATTTACTCAACCAGACCTATAAAGAAATGAATAATGGATATATAATAAATGCACCTAAATCATTTGGCAGTATACAGTAGGCTATAGGATACAGTTTACAGGTGTATTGCTTAAAATGAAACCAAAAAAGGAACACATCTGTCAAAACTGCTTATTAATTCAAGTTGAATAACATCAAAATACAACTCTTTGCATTTGTCATGTTGCTTTTTTGAAAGCTACACAGAACAAAGTTTCAATTTTATGCACTGAAATCACCTTGGTTGGTTTATGTCCCTGCAGGACTTCCATAGCTTTTCACATAAATAAATCTTCACTTTTGCCACCAGATGTCACCAAAACAGCAAAAAGAATAAAAATAATTAATAGTTTATCCAATGACATTTACTTGTCTGATGAAAATGTTTTAAGTTTCTTGATGTAAGAACCTTCCATTCAAACACATTAGCCTCTGATCTCCTTCCTGGACCAAACAGCTGCCTGACCTGCCTGCATGGCTCACATAATAGTTTACAGTAACAATTTTGGTCTGCTGCTCCTCCATCGTCCGGTGTAAAGTAGCGTGACTGCAGCTGCTTTCATCAGCTCCCAGTGAACAATAAAGATACGCCGCTGTATGCCTCTCTAATCTCGCCTGTGACTTGTGAGAGTGTGTGGGAGCCTAAGGCTGGAGGCTGGACGGGCCTCAGTGCTTTTGCTCTGGTTCCAAACAGAAGCCCTGCTTTGCTTTGATGTAGTAAAAAAGTGGCTTGTCCCAACAGGAAGTGACAGGAATAACTGTTTTCAGTATAGCTCTGTATGGACTGCACACAACTTACTGTGTCAGAGAAAACACAGCGTGGAGCTTCTTCATTATCTAACTCTCTTTGGGCTCAGAGATAACCTTTTAATGTTTGACATGTGTTATCAGAGAAACAAAGGAACAGATGGGAAATGTCCATTGCAGACATTCCTTTTTTTTTTTTTTTTACATTTTCCAGAACATACTGTCTATTGTTGTGGTTGATGAACCAAGACTTAGAATACGTGTTTTTAATTGGCGTTGTTCTCTGAAATAATAGGCACTCCACTACACTACTGTGGGTAAAATACATTTTGATGTTGTCCAGGTCATCATTAGCTTTGGGTATTGTTTTAATTTTAGCAATTCCAATTCTAATTTAACTTCTCAAATCCAATGATTTTTTGGGGGGAGAGAAAAAAGTAGCAAATTCTTCAAGAATAAGTTTTGATCTTATATTCTTGCGAAATTTAAGTTATTATCAGTCGGCATTAACTGTTTTAATAAAATTGTAAGTTTAATTGATTTTTAAATCGATAATTTTTTATTAAATGTTTTTTTTACTTCCAGTAATGCCTTGTTGAAGGAAGTGTTTCATCATATTAAAGGTACTTCCTCCCTTGTATGGAATATCTTTACCACATATATAGCATGTGACAACGCTATCATCTTTTTTTTCAAAGTTTAACGAAACTTTTGAACATTTGATGCGGTCAGTGACAGAGATGACTTTAATGAACTGTGTATGTCCGTAATGAGATCAGGTTCTTTTCGCAGGTCCTGCTGCTGTTTGCTGTGTGAGAGTGACTGAAGAAGTCAGGAATTGACACAGAACCGAAATGCACACATCCAATTGATTCCCCGGTTCTTTGACGTTTGTAATCGGTTCTATAATGGAACCGGTTCTCAATACCCAACCCAAGTCATTATATAATAAAAGGTTAAAGACAGCCATAGTTTTGAAGGCTGTGTCCCTTATCCGAGTCACTTTGTCAGTCTGGTTTGACACACACTATCCTTCTATGCTCAAAAAGTTGTCTTTTTTTCTCTGTACAGATGACTCAAGTCACTAAAAGATTAAAAAGATTAGCTAGATAGATACTTTATTTATTCTAAGAAAATTTTACCTCCAGACTTCAGCCAACAAAACTACACTGTTAATAAAAAGTGTTTATAGGGCAAAGGACAAAAAAAGCAAAAATAGTGAAGGCAAAACTGAAGCACAGGTCACGTGACTTATTTAAAATGGTTGTCAGTAGAGCCAACTTTTTATCTTGGAGGGCCAAAATGGAAATTAAAGGGCCACGGGTCAAACACAAAATACGCTTGCATGCTTTTGAAATAAATACTCTGCTCCATTTTGTTCTGACGAGGTAGTGACTAATTGGAGCCCTGCTAACTTAATCTGTTTGTCCTGATTTTACGCTGTTTGATCCAGACCTTTTAAAAACCAGACTAGTTGTTTTTGGGATATATAAACCCAATGGATCCTCTTTAATGCAATTGGTCTTATGCTCAGCCATCATTGCAGATTAAATAAGTAGTCAATTTGCAATTTCAGTTGCAAAACATGACAACCACTGGCAGGCTACATCAAACCCCTTGGTGGGCCAATTTTGACCCCTGGGCCCCACTTTGAGCACCCCTGCACAAATGTGATGTTAAGATGTTAAAGATGTTAAATGTATTGTAGGTCTAACAAACAGGGTTTCTGCGCGACAGTAGTTATAATGACTGTAACAAAATTCAAGGTAGTAGACTTGTGTCAATTCAAAGTAAAGGTGAAAACAATATGTAGGACAATCAGGAGTA
The DNA here is from genome assembly GCA_024349245.1 of Neodontobutis hainanensis. Taxonomy (NCBI): domain Eukaryota; kingdom Metazoa; phylum Chordata; class Actinopteri; order Gobiiformes; family Odontobutidae; genus Neodontobutis; species Neodontobutis hainanensis. The sequence continues at coordinate 438,405 of JALDNG010000100.1, read as the reverse complement.
TGACACCTGTTTGGATCTGTACATCAGGGACTGACAATGACAAATGACTCAGAGATTCACAAAGGAGTAGTAATGACAGCACAGACAAAAGATGAATTGTTTTTTTCTTAATGACTGCAGTCTACACAGGTTTTTGAGGCAGGAGTGCATTACAAGTTTCTCCAGACAAAATGGAGCTCAGAACAAAATAATGAGAAGTCCAGGGACAGCTCAAGGACAACATGACTAAGACAGATTAGTCATCATATGAAATAACAGATTTTTTGAAAGTGTATGCCCTACTGTGGAAACATATAGGGTTTATTGGAAATCTAGTCAAGTTGTATCTGTAGTTTTGTTTTGACATTACGCCTGCTTCATGTTTATTGACTTTCATAATGTTACAAAATTTAACAATTCACAAATCGCTGGATCAGAAAAGGGTTTAATATCACTTAAACAGCTTAATTTTTAAAAGTAGAGATTCCTGTGTCCACTCAATTGAGTGCAAAAAAATGAACGCTTTTGTTTCCCCATAGATCCAGTCCTGGAGCAGCCTCTGTCTTGGATAAGATAGAAACAGGATAGATTTTTAGTGTTCTATGTAGCATTTAGTAGACACTGTGATTTTTGCATTTGAAGACTTTAAGACCTTCAATAATCCTTGCGGTCAAGGATCAATAAATAGGAATGTACTGGTAAGCTTTGGCCCATCACAGTTTACCTCTATTCACGTCTGCTCATCTGTTCCCATTGGCTGTTGGTCTATGTGGCTTGTCAACACTGTATCAATGGTAGCAAAAAATGTACTACTGAAAAAGTGGTTATTTCAGCACCGGCTAGAGGCAGCTTTTCCTGTACTGGGGTCAGTTGGAGCAATTGTGGAAAACAGAGCAGTTGACCTTCCAAATATGCCTCTGCTTTTAGTGCTCATTGCTGAGGCACTCTATATAGCACCAATAAAATTATTTTCCACATGGAATTCTGATTGCTCAATTTGCACATACACTCCTGCCTCCTCTTATTCATGGATGACTTGTGTTTTATTGCACAATTACTAATTTTTAACTCTGCATCTGGTCCCCTCATTTCATGTTCTCATGCTATTTTGGGGATTATGTTCTATGTTTTTTTTTTTTACTGTGAACTTTTATTAATTCATGATTCGATTGTCATGATTCATGTCTGTTTTATATTGTTTCCGGTTTGTGTTGTATTCAATGGACTTTATTTTGAAATGTCGTGCCCTTGTCTGTGTCCATGCTTGACTTCCTGCCTTGTGTTTTTCCCTCCTGTGTGATTACCTGCTCCGCCCTAATATGTTTCACCTTTCCCTTGTTGTCTGTGTCTATTTATACCTGTTTGTCCTTCCCCTCAGTACCAGGTCATTGTCATTGTCTCTGTCTTCGTCTCTGTCACCGTCACCGTCACCCGTAAGTTTGGTCTGTGTTCCTTTTGTCGCCACTTGTGAATTTTCTAGTCCGTGGTTTTGGTATTTTCATTTTCTCTGGATTTTTGCCTGTGTTTTCGTTTCTGGGAGAATTTTGGTTTTTGGATTTTTGTATGCGTCTGTTTCTCTTAAAAAATAAATTTAGTTTAACGTTTTCTTGGAGTTTGGGTTTGCTTGCATTGGAGTCTTCCTGTTCCTGAGCCCGCGGCCATGACAGAATGACCTGGTCCTAACTGAGACTCCGCAGCCCCAGAACTGTCTTCCAGAGTCTTCGTGTCAGCCCCAGAACTGTTTTCCAGAGTCTTCGTGTCAGCCCCAGAACCGTTTTCCAGAGTCTTCGTGTCAGCCCCAGAACTGTTTTCCAGAGTCTTCGTGTCAGCCCCAGAACTGTTTTCCAGAGTCTTCGTGTCAGCCCCAGAACTGTTTTCCAGAGTCTTCGTGTCAGCCCCAGAACTGTTTTCCAGAGTCTTCGTGTCAGTCCCAGAACTGTTTTCCAGAGTCTTCGTGTCAGCCCCAGAACTGTTTTCCAGAGTCTTCGTGTCAGCCCCAGAACTGTTTTTCCAGAGTCTTCGTGTCAGCCCCAGAACCGTTTTCCAGAGTCTTCGTGTCAGCCCCAGAACTGTTTCCAGAGTCTTCGCTTCAGCCCCAGAACTGTTTCCAGAGTCTTCGCTTCAGCGCCAGAACTGTTTCCAGAGTCTTCGCTTTAGCGCCAAAACTGTTTCCAGAGTCTTCGCTTCAGCCCACAGAACTGTTTCCAGAGTCTCCGCTTCAGCCCCCAGAACTGTTTCCAGAGTCTTCGCTTTAGCCTCCAGAACTGTTTCCAGAGTCTTCGCTTCAGCCTCCAGAACTGTTTCCAGAGTCTTCGCTTCAGCCTCCAGAACTGTTTCCAGAGTCTTCGCTTCAGCCCCCAGAACTGTTTTCAGAGTCTTTGCCTCAGCCCCCAGAGAGTTTTTTCCCTGAGAGTACGTCTCAGCCCCCCAGAGAGTTTTCCCTGAGAGTACGTCTCAGCCCCCAGAGAGGCTCACCCCTCGAGTGGCTCACCCCTCGAGTGGCTCTCCCCTCGAGTGGCTCACCCCTCGAGTGGCTCATCCCCTCGAGTGGCTCATCCCCTCGTCTGGCTCATCCCCTCGTCTGGCTCATCCCCTCGTCTGGCTCATCCCCTCGTCTGGCTCATCCCCTCGTCTGGCTCTCCCCTCGAGTGGCTCTCCCCTCGTCTGGCTCCTTCCCTCGTCTGGCTCCTTCCCTCGTCTGGCTCCTTCCCTCGTCTGGCTCCTTCCCTCGTCTGGCTCCTTCCCTCGTCTGGCTCCTTCCCTCGTCTGGCTCCTTCCCTCGTCTGGCTCCTTCCCTCGTCTGGCCCCTTCCCTCGTCTGGCCCCTTTCCTCGTCTGGCCCCTTTCCTCGTCTGGCCCCTTTCCTCGTCTGGCCCCTTTCCTCGTCTGGCCCCTTTCCTCGTCTGGCCCCTTTCCTCGTCTGGCCCCTTTCCTCGTCTGGCCCCTTTCCTCGTCTGGCCCCTTTCCTCGTCTGGCTCCTTCCTTCGTCTGGTTCATCCTCCGTCTGGTTCATCCTCCGTCTGGTCTGGTTCATCCTTCGTCTGGTTCACCCTTCGTCTGGTTCACCCTTCGTCTGGTTCGTCCTTCGTCTGGTTCGCCCTTCGCCTGGTTCGCCCTTCGTCCTGGTTCGTCCCTTCGCCTGGTTCATCCTTCGTCCTGGTTCATCCTTCGCCTGGTTCACCCTCCGTCTGGTCTGGTTCATCCTTCGCCTGGTTCACCCTTCGCCTGGTTCACCCTTCGCCTGGTCGCCCATACGGTCCTTCCCAGCCTGACCTCTCCTCGTCTGGTTCATCCTCGTCTGGTTCATCCTCGTCTGGTCCTTCCTCGTCTGGTTCATCCTCGTCTGGTTCATCCTCGTCTGGTTCTTCCTCGTCTGGTTCATCCCTCGCCTGGTTCATCCTCGTCTGGTCCTTCCTCGTCTGGTTCATCCCTCGTTTGGTCCTTCCTTGTCTGGTTCATCCTCGTCTGGTTCATCCCTCGTTTGGTCCTTCCTCGCCTGGTTCATCCTCGCCTGGTCGTCCTTACGGTCCTTCCTCGCCTGGCCTCTCCTCGCCTGGTCGTCTCTGTTGTCCTCCCAGCCTGGCCCTTTGTTTTTGGTCTTTGTTCTCCCAGCCTGTTCATGAGTTTTTGTTCTTTGTCCTCCCAGCCTGTTCATGAGTTTTTGTTCCCTGTTCTCCCAGCCTGTTCATGAGTTTTGTTCCTTGTTCTCCCAGCCTGTCCATGAGTTTTGTTCCTTGTTCTCCCAGCCTGTTCATGAGTTTTTGTTCCTTGTTCTCCCAGCCTGTTCATGAGTTTGTTCCTTGTTCTCCCAGCCTGTTCACGAGTTTTTGTTCCTTGTGCTCCCAGCCTGTTCATGAGTTTTTGTTCCTTGTTCTTCCAGCCTGTCCATGAGTTTTTGTTCCTTGTTCTCCCAGCCTGTCCATGAGTTTTGTTCCTTGTTCTCCCAGCATGTCCGGAGTTTTCTGTCGTTGCCCTGTCCGGAGTTTTCTGTCGTTGCCCTGTCCGGAGTTTCCTGTCGTTGCCCTGTCTGGAGTTCCCTGTCGTTGCCATGTCTGGAGTTTCCTGTCGTTGCCATGTCTGGAGTTTTCTGTCGTCGCCCTGTCCGGAGTTTTCTGTCGTTGCCCTGTCTGGAGTTTCCTGTCGTTGCCCTGTCTGGAGTTTCCTGTCGTTGCCCTGTCTGGAGTTTCCTGTCGTTGCCATGTCCGGAGTTTTCTGTCATTGCCCTGTCCGGAGTTTTCTGTCGTTGCCCTGTCTGGAGTTTCCTGTCGTTGCCATGTCTGGAGTTTCCTGTCGTTGCCATGTCTGGAGTTTCCTGTCGTTGCCATGTCTGGAGTTTCCTGTCGTTGCCATGTCTGGAGTTTCCTGTCGTTGCCATGTCCGGAGTTTCCTGTCGTTGCCATGTCCGGAGTTTCCTGTCGTTGCCATGTCCGGAGTTTCCTGTCCCTGCCATGTCCGGAGTTTCCTGTCCCTGTCTCTGTCCGGAGTTTCGTGTCCCTACCATGTCCGGAGTTTCGTGTCCCTGCCATGTCCGGAGTTTCCTGTCCCTACCTGGTCCTGAGTCCGTCCTTCTGCAAGTCCCGTCCGTGTGTTCCCATCCCGGCACAAAATTTTTTCCCCCCTTGTGCCTGTTCCCGGCATATTCCCCTTCCACTAGCGCCACGTCCGGCCGACCAGTTCCGAGGGCCGGACGTGCCGCATCTGTAACCCGAGCGCCCCGTCCGGCCGACCAGTTCAGAGGGCGGACCCGACTCACCAGTGTACCCGAGTGCCGTCCGGCCGATCAGTATTAGAGGGCGGACCCGACTCATCAGACTTCCCGAGTGTCCCGTCCAGCCAGTAGTTAGAGGGCTGGATCCAACACCACGCTTTCTCCCCTAGCGCCCGTCCGCCAACCAGTGTCCAAGGGCCGGACCCGCCGCATCGGTTCCCCCCAAGCCTTTCCTGAGTGTGCCCCCGTGCCAGTTGTCTAGTGGACTTGTTCCCCTCCGACTGACCCCCCCCCTCCACCCACCCAGGAAATATCGAAAGAAAGGATTTTGGGTTATAGGAGTGTTAGGCCGCCCAGTGGTCGGCCTTTAAGGGGGGGGTACTGTCATGATTCATGTCTGTTTTATATTGTTTCCGGTTTGTGTTGTATTCAATGGACTTTATTTTGAAATGTCGTGCCCTTGTCTGTGTCCATGCTTGACTTCCTGCCTTGTGTTTTTCCCTCCTGTGTGATTACCTGCTCCGCCCTAATATGTTTCACCTGTCCCTTGTTGTCTGTGTCTATTTATACCTGTTTGTCCTTCCCCTCAGTACCAGGTCATTGTCATTGTCTCTGTCTTCGTCTCTGTCACCGTCACCGTCACCCGTAAGTTTGGTCTGTGTTCCTTTTGTCGCCACTTGTGAATTTTCTAGTCCGTGGTTTTGGTATTTTCATTTTCTCTGGATTTTTGCCTGTGTTTTCGTTTCTGGGAGAATTTTGGTTTTTGGATTTTTGTATGCGTCTGTTTCTCTTAAAAAATTTAGTTTAACGTTTTCTTGGAGTTTGGGTTTGCTTGCATTGGAGTCTTCCTGTTCCTGAGCCCGCGGCCATGACATCGATCAATGTTTCTGGTTTAAAGTGAAGTGGACCAGGTCTGTGCACAAAGCCAACTTCTCTCCATGTAATCAAAGACCTGACATTCCCAGGATTAAAAGTTACCCCGAAATAATTACGAGTAAAAACATAACTCTGCAACTTAAAAAAGGGCTGCAATCTGGATTTCTTCACGCTTAATGAAACCGCTCCAGAGTCTATGTCAAACACTGAAAGGCTATCAAACAGAGGTCAGTTTGTGTTGCACAATCAAACCACATCAGTGAGACACGCCAAGTCATCTTCCCTGCAAAATATTCCAATTAAACTGACACAAATCAACTCATTATACGACTGCTTCTTTGTGAAAGCCTCCTTCCACATTCTTCTCCCGCAGTGACAAGGCGCTTGAAAATGTGCCATGTGCTTTATTACACGGCTCAAAAGTTCATCTTCACCGCTGCTATGAAAGTGTTTTTGAAATGTTTATGCGCCTCTGGCTGTGAACGAGTTCTTTGAGGTGCCACTTCTGCCCCAATAATAAAAGTCAATCTCTTTCATATTTAAGTTTGGATCAATTAAAGTTTATTGCCATAACCAAGGGCCAATTGAAGCCAATTGAAAAACCTCTTCACTCAACCTTGCTTCACCTTTGGCTCTGAAAACACAGGCTAAGATTGCAAAAGTCAATCATTTTTAATTGGAGATAATCTGTTCTGCTCAATATGTACTGTTGGTAGTGCTTAGTGTTCCATTATATTTCTCTATATCTGTTATTTCCACACAGTCTTTTTTGCATTGCACTCTTCTGTTCATTATCAAATATATCAGAAGCTCATTTGGGATTCTTTTATTGTGCAATATTTCAACAATGATTGACTTGAAGCTCAAGTCAAAGTCAGAATACATCTAGTACTATATACTGTATAGTATTTGGTCTTGCTAACATTATTATTCTACATCCTGAGAATTACTGGAAAGCTTTTCCAGACTTCTTTGGTACGACTACGTCACGACTAAGTTGGCAACTTCTGTCTGTGCCCATGTGCATTGAATAAATTGGAATGTTGGCCTTTTTTATATGAATAATACACGAAGTAAACCATGTTAAGAAAAACAAAAAGTGTGTCTTTAAAGAAAAAAGACTTTTCAACACCTTCAAACTGAAGTTCAATTTATTACACGTCTATGTTTCTGAAGGGAAAAGTGGAAAAGTGTTGCCTGCTATTGTATATATAACATTTACATTTGCTTCATGGAAATACTTGACCCGGAGTCATTTTTTCCTCAGTTTTGGATTTGTAGAATAAAAAAAAAGTGTGCAGAAGCTAAAAGCCTGGTAGAATAAGACACTTCAAGTCCAGGGTCAAATTCAAGCTCAAATTCTAGGTCTAATTTAGACCTAGAATTAAGTCATAATTTTACAGCTCTGGTAACTTATGTATATAGCATTTCTTATTCAAAGTTCATTTAAATTTTAATGTTTTTCATAGGCAAAGCAAAATAGTTCTATAACTTTTTTTGCTTTGCTGTTTGACCTGGATGGACATAACTTACTAATGTCAGTCCACATTTTCAAGCCTTTTTCAAGCAATTTTCCTAAAATTTAAACCACTGCCAAGCCTTGAAATTGCACTAAATCTCATGTATTTTCAATAAATCCAAGCAATACACCCTTTAGGCTGACTTCCACATGTTGTCCCAGTGTTTACGAAGCCACACAGGGGTCTCCCAGCAGCTGACCCATCTAGACAGTCCCCAGAGGGCAGACCCCACAGAGAGACCATGACCACCCAGTTTTTACAACCCTCCAAACACTCATTTTGAAAAAAATACCAACATTTCATCCTTGGATGTCTCTAAAACAAGAACTTGAATTCTGTGTGATTTATTGCAGACTCATGTTGCATCATAAAGTAAAAATTGGAACAGAATCTGGACTGGTTTTATTAATCGAGAAAAGGCTGAGTGGGCCTGCTTTTATTTACTGCTTTGTGTAACTTCATACATAGGTCATTCTTCAACGTCTGGGAGTCTTCGTTTGTTGAAAGGTCGCAGAGTGTGTGGTTTGGTACCACGCTATAAGGTTTTCAATTTTTGCCATAGCAGAGTAACAACTGTATAGACTTTTTATTGGTAAAAACTTTTATGCATGGTCATAGACTATGGATGGCACATGTCAGTACAGATATGGTAATGTTTTCTCTAGCAATAAATTATCCACAATAGATATGGATTTTATGTATATTTTTACTAAAATATTCAGTCTTGAATGGATTCCCACATTTTAACTCGCCATATATATTTTTTTATGAATCCAGGTCAGCCATACCCTTTTACTCCACAAAGTAAAATTAGTCTGGAATTCTTTTCTTTCACAACAATTTCCACTTGGTAGAACTCTTGTTGAACCAATTTCAATTATTTCTCTTAAAGAGGGCGGGCTTCATTGTTGGATCAATGATATGGCCAAGCAACAAGTCTTTAAAGAAGTTTCTGAACTGATTTAAAAACTGAAAAGGGATGTTTTATTTATTTATTTAATAATAAATGTGTATAGCAGCCCTGCGACTAACTGGCCACTGTCCAGGGTGTACCCCGCCTCAGGCCCAAAGCTGCTGGGATAGGCTCCAGTCATCCGCGACCCCTAACGGGACAAAGTGGTAGAAAATGAATGAATGAATGAATGTGTATAGCACTTTTCAAGATACCCAAAGACTGCAGAGAAGTTTACATATCCATTATTCATTCACTCCACATTCTCACATCAGTGCCACAGACACTGGAGGCAAGGAGGGTCAAGTGTCTTGCCCAACGACAGTGTGAACTGTGGGGAGCGGGAATTGAACCGTCACACTAAAGGTAAAAGTATTTCAGCTTTTACTGTTTCAGGGCTTCACGAGAGTGACTTATCAAATCAATAAAATATTGATAAAGAAGGGTTTGGCTTCTAGAGACTTTTCCAGTGCGGACAGATGATGCCCACAGCTAAAAACAAAGAACCGTGAAGACTGTGCAGTGCAAGTCCACATCTCCCAGAACATCAATAAATATGCTCAAATATTTAAACAAATAAACCCTAATTACATCCCTTCTGACCTCTGGATGTGATCCTGCCTCTGGGCCAACCACTTTAGACCCATGTTAAACAGCCCCACATGTAATTCTTCCACCAGGGATGATATTATATGCTGTACCACTCGAAATGGATGGCAGTGCTCACTGGTTTGGCTGGCCTTCCAAGGTAAACACACGTCTGCCCAGTGCGGCTAATGCAGCGGCCCAGAGCTTTAGCTGAAGTGGCTAATGCTAAAGACAGAGTGTAGCCGCTAAGTAGGCTGGCTGCCGTTTGGCTTTGGCAGATTTGTGGACGGAGGTGGAAAAAAAGTTGCCATTATTCCTTCTGAAATTCACACAGTGTTTCCTGTAGTGACTCATTCATTCTGAGGTGTCCCTGTTTCATTTGGTCACATGAATAACAACTTGTATCAAAGGGACACTATGCCCTTATTCTTTTTTAACCGTAACCTGATTTTGATGATCCCTACATAAAACAGGAAAAATTACTTCTTGTTCAGAGACAGAGAACTTGGCAGAGGCACCACTTTAGAATTACCTGCCTGGCACCTTTTTTCCACTGATCTTGTAGGAACCATTTTACACTTAGTTGCTACACTGGTATCTGTAGATTACAAATACATCACTCTACAGTTGTTCCACTTCTACCCAGAAAATCATTTCCAAATCTGTCTTTAGGAGAATGAGGACACAAGAATGTACTTCTTTCCAAGGATAGTGGTGCTTAAAGTGATCAAAAATAAAGTTGTCTGTGTCTAACGCTTGCAAACTGATAAATTAAGTCTTTACAAAGTAAAGTTACACAGATAAAATACAATGACATAAAACACAAGTAAAAACAATAAAGAGTAAAACCTTAAAAGCTATGAACTAAAGGCATGTGTACAGAAAAGCATAAGGCATACAGATGTGCTTCTTCTCCAGCAGTGCTCAGTTTGTTCTCTCTGGGCACCTGTAAGAAACAGATCTTCTACAGGAATTTATGTAGATTTTTCTTTTATTTATTTTTTTATTTTTTTATTTTTTTATAAAGGCAAATGTAAAATTTCCTCAAAAAGTAAAGTGCAAATCCTGAAACTCTTCATTTGTTTGCTTTAAATGACATTATTTGAATCCTCAAGGATAATAAACATAGCCAGAAGAGCTCAACAGATGAACTGTGGCAAACCCTCATGTAAAGTAGCAAACATATTACCACTAAAACAATCACTTTTTCCTCCCATAATGACTCATGTTCCTATTTCTTTCATTTGGAAAAGCTGCCCTTCTCAGAAGATGAAAAGACTAAATGTGCGTGCAACACAAGGTCTGCTGCTTTGGCCAAAAACTGGAAATGTCAACTTCCTGGCAAGCTTTATTCACCTTTAATCATCATTTTGTAAGAGCCCTTTCCCCACAGAGCCAAGTGGAATAATTGCACTGGTGCTGAAGCCTGGTGGTTTACAGCTGCCATATTAACACAAAGCAGAAAATAAAAAACAATTCAACAAACCTTTTTTTAAGAGGAAGCTGGCAGACAGTGTTTGCCAGTGGTTGAGGTGCCAGTGTAGTGGGACCACCCAATGTTAACACAACAGGTTATAGCACAGTGCTGCAAGGTGCTGCTTTGTGATTTTAAATACAACATATGTACTAAGGCCATATGCTAAGTGCTCATTTCTTACATCTTTGGAGTAAATGCTCCTCATATGTTACAGGGCAGTAGTAGATGTTAAAGTTGGGTTAATATGCAAAGAATTTTGAAAACTAACAATTACTTAACATCTGGTTTAAAATCTGGGAGGGTTTCTTTACATTATACCATTTATAGGCTATGCTATTGAGAAATATTATATGATAATATGTAAGAAAAATAGTGTTGTCCATTCTGAATTAATAACCCACAAAATAAGCACAGTCTGTTTACCTTTTAAATTGTTTAGGTAACAGGATACAAAATTAACTCTATTTGAAGGCATTGTGTGTATGTTTTTTGACTGAATTATATTAAAGCCATGTCAAAACGTATTTCTTTATCAGTTTGACAGTGAAAGTTTAGCTGGTTACACTCATGCATTAGTTCATGCACAGAGTTAAGGTTGTTGAGTTGAATGCAGGTTCTAATGCATATTTAATTAAAATGTGCCCCCTAATCTAAAGAGTTACAGTTTAGCTTGGACTGTAAGCTTTTGACTGTTGCTAAAAGAAATATGTGAGAGTAAAGACAATCGTGGCCAGTACTGTGAATATTGTTCAGTTAGCTAGATAGCTATGTAAAGAAATGTTTCTTGACTACTTAACCCAAGATTATTTTGCAACACTGATCTCTTTTTACAAAATGCCTGTAGTTCTTCTGAATGCCACTTAAGTTGACACAGATAATGCCTGAGTAATCGCACACTGGGGCTAAAGGTTAAATTTCCTGTTGTATTAATTAGAAATCATCAAAAAAAAAAAAAAAAAAAAAAGGAAGGAGGGCATGCAGAACCAAGAAATGATGATCCATCCCCACTACAATACAGTGTTATAGTAATATTCAGAGTTTATTTAAGTCTGCAGTAAAACTTTTGATTTAGAATAAATGCATTAAGCTGGAGACCGACAGATACTGTTTTTTTCCCAACATCAAGATAAAAGTCAATTTCTTGCCAAGAAGATTAAAACACATTTTGAGCTGATACATTTTAAGACTTACTATAACCATAGACCAACATGCATGTAAAGAACACTCACATATTTAGCAACATGTTGGTCTCCTGAGCAAACCAAACAAGTATATGGGTGTAATCGACAGTTAATATAACACGAGATGGATGTTATGGGCCATAAAACCTGTTCGCGCGATGGTGTTGGACAGAGTTAGCTGTAAAAAGTCAACCTGCTGCTGAGCCAAAGGCAGAGGAACCCTCCCAAAACAGGGTGAAGTAGGTTGGTATAAAAAAGAAAACAACAATGCTATTAAAGTGTTACAGCCTTGGCTTTCACCAAGAGCCAAGAACTGCTCTGGAGAGAGACCTGGGAAAATCAGAATACACACCCACGCCTCACAGCTCATCGCAGTTCACACACTGTTATAACACTTATATACTTCTATAACTACACTACACTTGTATAGAGACACTTTAAATAAAACTCAAAAAACAGATTAAATGCATTTTTTTAGTAAATGTTCAGAAAAAATATATATTTTTGAGCACTAAACATTTATCTCATGCACAATTTGTATATTGATTGTCTTTAGTCTTGTGTAATTGTTGGTGTCTTTTAAGCCTGAGTAGGCAGGGCATGTTCTTGGCATGACACAGTGAATCAAAAAACTAGTGTGTAAGTAAAGTGTAAGTAAAAGCTTGTTCTCAGTCAGTGTTTTACAACAGAGAGAAAAAGGTTTAGTCTCTTTAGCTGATTGGAAAAAGCTATGTTGTATTATGTTTTTTTCTAGGTTAAAGCAAAAGCATCTGAACTTAGTTTTGAAGTTTAAAAAGTTTCATCTCTTATTTCAAGAGACTTTCAAGGAGTTTGATCTGAAACAAAGCCTGATAGTCGTTACCTATGAAAGAAAAGTGTGACTCCTGATGGGAGAGTCGTTAAAGTCGTTTTTTTTTATTCAGGTGGGGTTGTTGTTCTAGAGTGAAGAGGTTTTGATTTAGGTTTCAGAACAGGCAGAAGAGAGCTTCTTTACTCCCCTCTCAAACATCTGGCCTCTCTTGCCAAGATTTAGCCGTTGCTGTCCTCAAAGGAATGCCCTTTCTGTTTGAGGTGGACCGCAGACTCAGGTCAGTCATCTTGTTAATTAGATTATGAATGTTTTAAAAATATACAAGTTCACCAGCCACATGATCTTGCTCTACCCTGCTCTTATTGTCTGACAAAAAATGGATGTTGGAAAAAAGTGTCATAATTGCACCTAAGCCAATTTCTCTAATTTGCAAACAAAAAAAGTAGCAACTGTGTCAATCGTAGTCGGACTGGAGCTGGATAATGTGCCTTCTCCAAGGTTTCCGGCGGAGAATAACAGAAAAAAATTAATAAAATAATGGGACAAAAATGAGGGCTGTGGAACAAGACCAATGTTAACATAAACTAAAAGAAATTGCTTTTTTTTTTTTTGTCTTGGTCTGGTCCATTTTTAATAAAGGCCATATAACGATTCACATTCTTTGTTCCTTTATTCGGTTAAACTGTATTGAGGTCAAGCGAACATTGTGATAAATGTATAGTCTTTAAATCCACATACTCCTGCTGTGCACAGTGGTTTCTGCAGAGGAAGTGGCTGCTGGGAAGGAGTTTAACACCACTCTCCCGATCCAGATGTCAATCGTCAAGTGCAGCTTTGTTAGATTTGTGAGAGGACATTACCTTTCAACCCACTGGCTTTCCCTTCGTTCTCTGAGTCTTTCTTGGTGTATTAGGAAAAAACGCTGTGCGGCACTGACCATGGTCATACAGAGGGGCCCCCGAGACGAGTCCAGTGCTCACTCAACACGTGAAGATCAGCGAAGCAAAAAGGAGATGGCCTCTAGCAGCCCTGCTACAGCACAGTCAGCAGAAACAGTACAGTGCAGTTTTACATTGCTTTTCTCTTGGTAAGGATTTTGTTTCCTAATTTTAACATATATTTCCTGTTAATTTTTCCCAGAAATGTGCATAAAAGTAAAATATGAAGTCTTAAAATGTTGTTGTTAGCTTGTGCAAAATCAGGAGTACAGTATGTATTTAGTAAAGAATAATTCAGCTCAGTTTAAGAAGGTTTGAAAACATTTCGCTACAAACTTTGGACTGACACATTCATGTCCTACCTTGTCAAACTTGTCTCTATCCAGAAGACGCTCATATGTGACCAAGTCTGAATGAAAAATTGAAATGCTAGAGTAGATTATTTTTAGTTCTAGGAATACCCTCAATGTAACAGAAAACCCCTCAGTTGTGTTTTTCTCTGCTGGACCATCTGCCGTTATGAGACTTCCCTTTTTCAACATTTAATCTTTCCCACACTTCCAATCCTGCCTGTCCCGCAGCCTCTCCTCCTCCTCCTCCTCCTCCTCCTCCTCCTCCTCCTCCTCCTCCTCCCTTTTCCCTCTGTGTGATATTGTATAACACATAACAGTGAATATACTGCAGCCTGCACCAGAGGATCCTCACTTCTAAACGCTGTAACTCAAGCCTATACTCCCTCAAGACTAATGGCTGCCATCAGGTTCCAAAAATGAATATCAGCCAGCACTTATCTGACCACGACACAGTGTTTACTAGTGCTACTCCCACACTTCCACAAACATTTAGATCACCTTTTAGTCATACAATCTGGGGATATAGATTAATTTAGGTATCATTTTATGTGAAGATGTGATGAATTCATTTGTTTAGGGCAAGTGCATCTTGCAACTCATAAAGAGGTTGTGTAAAAGTTTGGCCTCCAAAGTGACAATGAAAAAAAACCTGGGATTACTATTAATGAACAATACTGATTTCCCTATTCATTTCAGTTAGCAGGAGCTGAATGGTATTATGTCTGTATGTCGAACTATCACCTTTTTAACAAGTATTAGTTATTACAATTGAGTACAATAAACCAATAAATATGTGAGCAGATTTCACAGCCAAATACTTTTTTCATAAAGTTGCACTGTCAGCATTATAAAAGCAGTCTCTATGGTAGGATACTTGCAGCTAGCAACTTAACTTTGTTAAGAAAAAGTTTGAACAAAGGACGTCTGGACCGCAACTGCAATATATCTGCTGTTTGTAATAGTATATATTATATTAAACTTTTCTAAGGGAGACAGTTTTTTGCTTTGTTTGCAGTTTGGCACTTTTATTATCTTCAATTGTTGTGGATTTTTTTCCAAACAGTGCTGTATTGAAAAAAAAAATAAGAAAACCAACCTGTAGTGCATAAAGTACTTTTAAGACAGTATTGGAAGAGGGGAAAGAAGCAAGAGTATGAGTACAAGAGGGCACAGTGGATCAGTGGTAGAATGGTCGTCGTACAACCAGAAGGTTGACTGTCGTTGTGTCCTTTGAGCGAGACACTTGACCCTCTTTGCTTCCAGCGTCTGTGGCACTGCTGTATGAATGTGTTAGAATGTGAATGTATGTGGTGATGGTCGGAGAGGCCGTAGGCGCAGAATGGCTGCCACGTCTCTGTCAGTCTGCCCCAGTCTGCCTCCAAACAACTCATGAGTATTCTAGTTCTAGTTTTATCAGAGAGTAACATATATTCTTTTAGGAGCAGTAACAATATAACCTAAAGAGTTACTTTAAAAAGTAATAAAGGCGATAGTATTGGAGGTTAATATGCTCCACATTCCAGTACACAATTATCTTCTTTTTGGTATATTGTTTAAATCACCACTAATCTCCTTCCTTTGATTGATCTGAACAGCAGTGGAGTCCAGCTGCACCCACATACCAATGTTTATTTCTTCAGATTGTGGCATGAACCAGCGTCCCGGCCTAAACTGACCCAGCACTGCTCCGTCCTCTGGGAGCACAGGTTTCCTTCCCCTGACTCTCACTTCCTCCACCCAGGCCTCTAGGTATTGTACCTTCAGCTGTTCCCTCACAAGGCCAAACACTGGCCCAGATGCAAGGAGCGATTAAGCCTTTAAATCCAAATGAGGTGCCTGCATCTGCTTCCAATCCAGCCGCAACTTAACTCCTACCGTCCACACCTTTAGACAGAAAAATACTAGAAATAGAGCTGGGGCTGTAGACTGATCCACTCTCACTGTAGACAGGAGGAAAAAATGATCAATCACAGTCTCCTATTTAGATCACTCTGATGTCAAATTGGAAAAGCCAGGTGAGTTTACGTAGCACTAATGCTCATGTGCTGTTTGAGTTGTTAGTAAAGGAGTAAAGTTCATAAAGTATTAGAGGAGCACATTATAGATGGTCTTTCTTGGAAATAAAAACTTAAGTTAAATAGTAAAGGGGTCTTTAATGGACTTCCAAAAGAATTAATGAGTGTTCAAAGCGGTTGACCACATTCATCACAACTAGAATCAAAAGTCATCTTTATTATTATATCAGTTTTATTTTACTTAAACACTACTGACAAAAAGCAGACTTTATCAATTTTGGTACAGCTGGAATCAAAGGATTTTTTTTTAGATAATGCAGGGTCTTAGTTAAGGTACTGCTGCATACTGTGTGTATATAGAGCTTAGTAAGACTAGGGATGGACTACGGTTTATTTGCTTATTTATTTGGATCACCCTTAGCTGTGCCCTAGAGCCAAATATAACGAATCTTCTTAAATTAGCAAATGATCCAACGCCATTCAATCCAAAAACCTAAATCAGTAATATGTAGGACTTCCCAGAAGACCAAACATTATAAAAAAATTATGTATTCACTTGTACTGGTCATGGGCCTTGTGGATTGTGGACGGCCAAGAAGTAGAGCTCTAAACGCAACATTGACACAGCAAGTAAGCGTACTGACTGAACTGAAATAACAATAATTGCCGGTCAAACATGTAGATAGTAGGCCAATCAGCATTAAGTGTAACAGCTTGTAATTCTAACATATCTCTTGGCATTAAAAAAGTGCATTTAGTGACTAATTGTATCTAATCCATCAGTGATTGAACATAAACAATGCAAGAAAGAGTATTTATCTGCCTTTGAGACATTTCACAAAAAGTCCTGAGGTTATACTTTTTAAAGTTTTATGTCCAACACAAAGAGCTATGTTATCTCCAAAAGCAGCAGCTGACTTCATTATTGGCCAAAGCCTACACCATGTGAACCTCTGGTGGCTGCTACAAGGAGCTCCTTGTGCGATCATTACGACTACACTAATGAGTCTCTTCAGTCCAAGATGGCTGACAGCCCTGCCTCATCATTAAAGGATTAGGGGCGAAAATGTTTGCTCATTTGCTGAAGCTTTCTGGGCCACCACACGTTTGATATAGAGGCCGACGTAACAGTGACCTCTGTACTTGAGTCAATGACCTTCGTTGATGGGAGACATAAAGAGAGACTGTGTGTTTTCCCGTCGTACAACATGAGCTGGGTTATTATCCCATTAGCAAGATTGTGCAGAATGTTTAGTGTGAGGCCTATTCATCAACAGGAATAAAGAAGAAGTTGTTGAGCTTTGAGTCTTTGGGGTTTGACTGTGCTTTGTCAGCCAGTGCCTCTGTGGTAAATGTGCAGTGTGGGTATATTTTCAGGTATTCTGACATAAAGATAAGCCAATAATGTGCAATATTTTTAATAGGACATCCAGAGACCCACCCAGACACTGGTGAAGATGCAAACTCAAAACAGAAAGTAGTACTAGCCTCCTTAGGTCTGTGCCACAATACAACTGTCATGTGTCATTTCTTACATGAAACTCAAAAGTATCACCTCAGTCCGACTAAGACCTTACTTTTAAAGTAAATGTCTGAGCTGAAATTGAAGTCATTCCAATTTCTTAATTAAACTAATGCTGCATGTCTGGGACTTAAAGGAACTAGCTTTACATTCAATCTGGTAAGATGTGATTACTTTCTTTTCTAAAAATTACATCTGTAAAATGTTTTTCGAAGCATTTGAAGTCACATGACCACACTTTGGGGATGGTCTGACTTAAGATCTTGAAGACAAACTGGACTGTGGCTATAATTAGAGTTTGTTGTTAACTGATATTTTTAACAGATTTCAGAGCAATGTGGATTTTCCAGATGTTTTATCAGTAACTTTTTTTTGAGCCTCTTAACTTTAACAGGGCATTATAAAAGAAAAAAACATTTCCAAACAGTGCTGTATATTAAAAAGTTAAGTGCTAAAACTGAAAAAAGTACAAGAGCCACCAATACCAATCCAATTACTGTAGCAATCACTAACTAATATACTTTGTGCTTCCATAACTTAGCTTTTTTTCAAAGTCTGGCTACATTCAGTGAGCACAGCAGAAAACTTCTCAGATAGAGTGACATTCAAAAGGTCAACACAAGTGACATCAGTTTTTATTTTATTTATTTTTTACTCCCACTGGATGTAAACTTTGCCAGTGCCACTCTCCTTTTTCCACAGGCTGTAAAACAAAGCCACAGCTTGTTTAAGTGACAACAATCAAGGTCTTGGGGCTGGAGGAGGAAATGAGTAGAGCTCCAAAATACCCTCTAAGGATACATCAGTAAAAAAATCTGGGTTGTTAAATGTAGCCTGAGCCTTCACGTGGGAGCAACTACAACAACCGCCAGTAAATAAAAGCGAGCCCAATGTGCATCAGGAGACCAGTGCTGTGAGAAAATACTCGCAGGTCCAAACAGCAGACTTTTGTTGGACATGTGGCAGTGCCCTCTGAGAGAGCAGTAGTGTAGAAGTAAGTGGAATTTCCCTGGAGACTTTCTCTGGGGTCGCAGGCTCATGTTTAACACGTATTAATGGCAGGGTTAACACACCTTATGACCCAGGTTTATACAGTCCAATGGCACTGGCAATAGGTCTGTGAGGTTGATGTGGAAATTACCTTTTTAAATAAAGAGGGTCTTTGCACTTTGTTAAAAATAAGTTAATGTTAGGCTCAGAGGAAGGAGTGTAGCTGGGTAACAAAGGGTGTGAGTCACTCCTGATGACTGAACATTGAGCTCTTTTTTAATATTGTTGCCTCTTGCTGCTGATTACTTCTATGACCACTATTATGGCTGCTAATATTACATATATCGTATATTATCACATAATATTATTATCTACTTGCACAATTATTACAGGGGTGGCAGTGGCTCAGTGGGTAGAGCAGTCGTCTTTGAACCGGAAGGTAGGCGGTTCGATTCTCACTCTCCCCACAGTTCATACTGTCGTTGTGTCTTTGGGCAAGACACTTAACCCACCTTGCCTCCAGTGACTGTAACACTGGTAATTACTGTAGAACAATGTAAGTCTCTTTGGATAAAAGTGTCAGCTAAATGAATAATTGTAAATGTACAGTAATAGTTCTTCTACTACTGCCATTATAACTAGGTCAGCAATAGTGCTATAAATTAAAACTATCCAGACTGGACTTTCAGCGTCTACTAATTTGTCATAGATATTTAAAATGTAATGTTAAATCACCAGTTGCTTACTAACTACTACAGCTACTACTGCAATACCTAACTGCAATAAAAACGCAATGACAGCATCACAATATCACAGTCTCAACTCTAGCTGTTTTTCATTGTTGGGCAAGACCTTGAACTAGTTACTGTTCTAGATTTGAAGGTAGAAGATGGCAGAAATGACTGTTTAGTAAATCATTTTCATCAAATTCACACTGGCTCTGAGAAAGTCAAATAGGTTTTTTGTTTTTCTTTGCCAAGACTGTTTTCATGCCGATATCCAGCAACAGATGACACCAAAAACCTGTCTTGAAGTTTAATCTTTTGGGGAATAACTTCAAATGTAAAAAAAAGACAACTTCACCTTGTGGGGATTTTGCACTAACCATCGCATATATTATATACTTTTTATATTCCCATAAAAAGACCTAATCTCAGTTTCTTTTTAAAAAGACAAAAAAGCACCCACAAGGTTCCAGTTATAGCTCTACTTTCACACTCCATTCCCTGTTGTCATTGAACACATCAAAAGCTGAGTGCAGGTTGAATGGTTATATGCACCACAGAAGGAGCTTTGACCTTGCACTTTGCTGTAATCACTGAGCTCAACGTTCATTCACAGCTGTTAAATGTACACTGTTCAGACCCACGAGGCATGAAGATGTTAACACTTGGACATGACAACACATCTGCTAACGTTAAGGAAGATACGTCTGATGGTCTATTTATGGATGTTTAAGGTGTCTCCTAAACTTGACAGAATTTATTGCCTCATGACCTTATAAAGCCACTGAAGTACAAGGGGATTGAGCTTTAATCTCTTTGAGGCCATCCAAGTTAAATGTGTTTGAAGAAGTGGTTCCCATTTCAAGTTTTGCAGAATTGATAAATATTGTTGTCATTCCATACTTGTTTGTTGATGGAAGCATGTAAATGGGATGACTTCCCATCCAACTGTGTGGCCAACTCTGTTTTGCTACCAAAGTTCTCTGTTGGCTCTGCTCCTCAAGAAACCGTATCATTGAGTCAAGGCAGACAAATAAAAAGAATTATCTAGTTAGTATGAGTGAAGATTCTTGGGAGGTTCCTCAGAGAATTGACAAAGTCCCTTGGATCTTATGCCACAAGATCTTGCGAGATCAAAACATGAAAAAGTAAAATACTATCTGCACCCTTTCTTGTGTCTACTTGTGGGATTTGTGTCGGGTCACTAGTTAGTTTTTCAAATTAATTTTGAAAAGCAAAATGACAAATGCACGCATATGAAAGCAAAACTATACATGTATAACTGGAGAGAATACAGACAAAAACATGATTTAACCCCTGAGAGCTATAGGTCCAAGTATGGCTGGGGTGATTAATTGCATTAATGGGCTGAGTTTGAGGTTGTAAAATAGTAATGTTGATTCTCAGGGCGGGCTGTCAAACGGGAATACCGGGGAATTTCCCGGTGGCCGGTGGGTTGTTGGGCCGGAGGTCGGTGGGTCGGCCATGGCGGGGCTGCAGCATGCTCCTAATCTATTTCGAGGTGGCACTGCGCTGCTCCTTAAAGCGCCCTCTCTGGTTCTCCTCTGCTCCAGTCAGGCAGCCCTGCTCAGAGGTGAACTGAAACGCTATAGGGCACCCGGCCCGGCCTGCTACAAAAGGGCCTGGGTGCTTATCATGATTTTCTGTGAGTCTGTTAGTTCTGTTCAATAAATAAGTTCAGTTCAATAAATCATCCTCAAATGGGAAAGACCTTGTCCTTACTAGTGCCATTACAGATGCGTACAGCATCATAGTGGCTTGCATACAAGTTTCTAACTGCAGACGTCAACTGATTATAAAACACAGTGACTCCTCCCCTCGGGGAGCTCATCTTCACAGGTTACATGACTGTCTGTATTGTGTGCACTCTTTTTGCAGAATAAACTTCACAGAGACAACTTGATGGATTCAAGACCTTTCATTCGTTTCTGACACAAGTTATTCAAAATAATTTCCACAACACTACAATTGACACTTCAATGCCATTTTCCAAACTTTACCAGCACTTTATAGGTTTATTAATACAAGACATGCATTTTCAATATTCTCAATACATAAAGGTCCAGACCAGCTCTGATGCTCATTTTTACTAAAGACCACAGACCTTCATGTTTCAACTTTGTAGTATGTTAGTTTGAAGGAATGAGTGTCTGGAAATATTTTCAAAGCTTGAATAAGTTTTATTTTTATTTTATTTCCAACATTTGTACTTTTTGAGTCTTCTTAACACAAAATTAAAGTCATTGCAAGTCCTTTCAAGCTCTTTGGTAACTTGAAAAAGTCTACCACATAGATGTGAGGAATTCCTCCATAGAGCGCTGCTACTCACATTAAAGCTACATAAATATATATAAGTAGGAATAATGATTTCCATTGGGTGTTTTATTGGCTCTTACATAAGCCTCGCAGACACAACTGTAGAAAAGAAGAAAAAACAACATGTCTGGAGTGAAAAATGTGGAAAAATAATGAGAGCATGTATGTTGATGAAGGGTAATGATGAGTCGAAATGTGTGGGTTAACCACTGCAGAAAACATGTGTGTTCACTGAAGAGCGTCCTGTAAAACACTGTGCCAAAGGGAGGCAACGACACGCCACCCAGCATCCACCAGAGCAGGCCTTTCTGCAGCCATTTTATTTTTGTTGTTTATCCCAAACATTTAATATGGTCCCTGCTCTTCAATTTACTGTAGTTCCACAGCGGAGAGACCAACCGAACAACCCAGCGAACTGTCTCTAGTCAGAGGTAACAGTTGCCTAAAATCTCATCGGTTGAATAGTCGCGCACAGAATGCACCATCGCTCCAGCGTTGAACAGACCTTGCTGTTGTGGCCTTAAGATTTTGTGGAGAGTTATTATTTTTATGTTTTTTAACGCTACACACAGGGGTATATTAGTAAACCGAGAGAGACTAAAGTCCTGAGTTTAGTCAAAATAAAGACAGTTTTGGGTGGCAGGTTGTAGGTTACATAAAATTATGTGATGTCAGCAACCTTCAATCAGTTGATTTGTGAAAGATTGGATTAGAGATTGTACTCGACTCGTTTTTCTGTAGGTGACTACAGCCCTAGTGTGGACAGAAAAAACAGAGACTTAATAGTGAATGCATTGGTGTGGACACAGCCATAAAGACCATTTTGTAGGTTTTTATTGAAAACTTACTGAAAGTTCCATACAAAAAAAACCTTAGCACCTTCATAGATTGGTAGAAGCAGACAGAAATATGTTTTACTACAACTGTATTATAGTGCCTTAAACACAGCCAGTGGGTTAAAAAGGATGATTAATGAATCT
The DNA here is from genome assembly GCA_024349245.1 of Neodontobutis hainanensis. Classification (NCBI taxonomy): domain Eukaryota; kingdom Metazoa; phylum Chordata; class Actinopteri; order Gobiiformes; family Odontobutidae; genus Neodontobutis; species Neodontobutis hainanensis. The sequence continues at coordinate 416,454 of JALDNG010000100.1, read as the reverse complement.
ACATACAGTCGATATCCGTTCAGTGGTTCTATATGTATACAATATGACTGCTGGGGAATAAGTAATAAAAGATAAATCATTACCCTTTCAGCAGAAAATGTAAAATATGTAAACATAGCATATACCACTTTTTGTTTGCAATTAAGATTATACATTGGTAATCTTGAAATAAAATAGGAGGTTAAAATGAATGTATTTATTTTCAAGAAACATGGAGGCTTGTGTCAACAGAAAACTTTGAAAGGAATGGGTAACAATATAAAATAGTTTGGCAACATTCAGGCAAATAGTGACACTATTGAAATAGTGTCACTTATTCTCAGAAATGGTTAACAAAAATAAGTCAGTGAACCTTAAAAAGAAGCCTACGTTGATTCCGACCAACATCCAGGTGCCTGTGAAGTGTCAACAAACCTATAATCATGTTGAAAGGCAGTAAAGTGCAGCGCGGCTGCTTTCAAAGCCATGACTCAGGACCACAGAGACCGTAAGATTTACTCACAACATCAGTCCACATTCTCCAGGCATGATTCAAAACACCACACACACATTTACAGCACACTGGCCAAGTTAGCATGTGTCATGGCTGTTAGGAGATGTTTTCAGAGGCTTGTGTGCTCTGACACAACATTTTGTGACTTTCCCCAATGTTCCCCAAACACCAGCAGCAGCACAGTAAACACATAGTAAAAGAAAAAAAGAGATATTTACATTTATATTTACTCTGTTACACAAAGTCAGGTACAGGTAAAGAGCCTGATGATCAGAAAACAATTCCTGATGTCAGATGTCCATATTCCAATATCAAAACCTCAAAATTTTAGTTTTCATTATCTTGTTTTTCTACATAATTCAGGTTTGTATAATACTAGTGTTAATAGATGATAAAAGTTCAAAACAATCCAATGACAAAATATTAACAAAATGAACATGGAACTAAATATGGTAAAATATAACTGTTAATTACCCATATATGTACTCAAGTACTCATTTAAGTACTACCTGTCCAGTGTTGCTCTGTTTTACTAGATTCAGTTGATGTCAATGAATCTTTGTTTAAATAAATGACTGCTGCTCTTTTTGTGGTTACTGTCATTTCTTGTCTGTATCTGACAGTTACAGTTGACAGAGTTATTGAAGCAGTATGGTATTTGTCGAATCAGTTTTCATTGTTAAAAGAAAAACTAAGCGTTATAAAAACTTTGGTATCTCCTTGGCTGTGGTTCCAATAGTTTGATACAAACACTGAAAGCCAGAGCTGGAGTCTGTTCATTGGATGATTGAAAATCCTTTCTTGAGGATGAGGATAAAATGAGACAAATGTGAGGGTCCAGTAGTTGGCTTTGTCACATGACTCTAAGAGGGGCATTGTCTATGTGCTATTGATGACAAGGATGTTAGTGTACTGGTACTGGCTAATGTAGTTGGTTAGATGGACAGTTTGGCAATGCACCAAGGCATCAGTGAGATCTGATCTAGTTATTGAGGCATAGCTGAAGACTGTCACACGATGCAGTGGATGGGGAACATTTATGTCAATGTTTAATTGCACCTTGGAGATTACTCAAGATATTTGCTCTGTAACCCCATGACAGATATTAGCGTTTACACCCAAGAGAATCTTTACAGCAGGGGTCTCAAACTCGCGGCTTGGGGGCCAACTGCGGCTCGCAAGACAATATTTTGTGGCCCGTAGGACGATATGAAAGTTTAATGTTGGTGCGCCCTGCGGGTTTTATATGAATGGCATGTTACCACGTTGTGTGGGGAAGGTTTCTTTTTGTGCTGAAACTGAACCAACCTACCATCACAGTGGAGTATATGGCTCCTGGGGGCGGGCCATCGGATAAGATGTCTGCTTCTTACTGTAGTTGAAATGAGCATGTTTGACCTTGAGCTGGACATTGGACACTGGCATTGGATTTGGCATCATGCGGATCGTATTTTGTTTTCCCATCATTTGAAATTGGCTGATTTGTTTGAAAGTTGATGGCAATTTTACTGCCACTATCCATGCGAATTTGTTATCATTACAAATCTGCAAATTAATAGGGGAGTGGACATCCAATGGGGCCACTCAGCCAGTTCATTCAAGTTCTTCAATATTCCATTTAATTTAAGGATAGCTCAGGTTCAGAAGAACCCATTGAAGTTAAAGAACTGCTAGTAATGACGTTTGAGAGGATTTAACAAAGCTTTTTTTGTGGAAAACCTGATCCGGCCCAGCCTCACCCAGACTCTGCCTCCTGCGGCCCCCGAGTAATTTGACTTTGAGACCCCTGGTCTACAGGGAGCTTGTCATCCTATGTCTGACATGGGTGAGAGTAAACAAATGGTTTGGGTAGTCGAACTCACAGTCCAGATACCATTTAAGGCTACAACCTGAAACACAAATGCATAAAGACAAAGTCAAGAGGAATTGTTGAGGTTCAAACCAAGCAAAAGAAGTATGGCTGTAATGGGAAAGAAGGGTTGTTATTTAAAGCTGTAAAATATGTAATTTGTAAAGAGGTCATAATATTGGCACTAAATAAATGCATGTTACACTAGAAGTATGTGGGTATTGAAACTGAACATTTACTTAGTACAGCTGCTCTTACTTCAGCAATAATAACTAGTTTGACTTTGAGCTGAGGTAACAGTGCTTCGACTTGAGGAGACATTTTGACTCCTCTAACCAACTCCTGAAGGTTATCTGTGACAGAACTGGGCCAGGTGTGTGTCGTCTCCCGCTGTTTTTCTCATTTGAAACATCCCCGAGACACAGAAAGACGCAGAGGTGGGGACGGATGGAAAAAGAAAAGGATGCTGAAGAAAAAAAGGGGGTAAAGGTCGAAGGAAAAATGGCTGTACGTAAGTGGAATCAGAGACAGTCGAAAGGAGGCCAGGAGTGAGTCAGGAATGCTGGGAATGGGAACAAGACGGTGACAGGAGCAAAAGAAAAAAACAAGTGGAAACAGAGAGAGAATAAAACAGCAGACGGACAGAAAGCTGACAGACGAGTGAAGAGAGACAAATGGAGGTGAGGATAGTGTACTGTGTGAACTTTTTAGGAATGACCTTTCTGTAACCTACAACATAACACACACAGATAGAAAAAATAGTAAAACTTTATTTTGACTGACTAAAGATATTCTAAGTGATTTGGGGCGATGGTGAACTAAAACTGAAGGGGCAAAAAACATGGACTATAAATGGATATACTGCAGATGGATAATGGAATAGATTGAAAATGAGTTGAATGGAGGGGAGGGTCTAAACCCAACAACTCCTTCTATAATTGATTATAGAAACAATATTTATTATGTTTCTCTTAAATATTTTTCAATATACTTTATTTTAAAAATAATAAACCAGTTTTTCCCTTTTGCTTCTCGTTTTTGTTCAAGTGAGGATTATTTATTGTCCAATCATTCATTTCAGAGCCGCTGCATCAGCTCAGAAGAACATGGCGGGAAGTACGAGATGGTGTGATAAAGGCCAGTGATAAAGACATATGCAGGGCCAAAACAAGTGTTCATTCAGAAGAGAAGGAGCAGAAAAGAGGTTTAGTTTTAGATAATTTTTTTGTTCAAGTAAAAATCACTTTACAGGTTTTTCCTTGGGCACAAAATATGCCATGTTTTTGCATTTAATGTTTAATTGACAAATAAAGAAAATGTGTCCGTATATTTTCTATAACAAAATCTGGATGTTGTGCTTGTTTTCGGCTCTAGTGCATTGGGATCAGATTGACGCAAACTGGCTCTGTCATTGCAGAGAAATAGAAGTGATGTGTATCTCTGACAAAGCTTTGTGTGCAGTGTAAATTGGGGGTAAAGGGTCCTGAGATGTGTTTGTGTGTTTTTTAAGGGTGTTTCAGACGCCTCTTGATAATAGAAATATACCTGCACTAACCTGGCATGTGCTGCTCCAGGGGATATCATGAAGTGAATGAACTTCACCTCTGACAGGGAAACACACTTTTATACACGCACTGGTAAGAAACAAACAGATCACAGGTGAGGAGGGTTACCTTTTGTAGCCATTCAAACCTGTTTGTGTCAACTTGTTATAAAGGCCAAAATCACCAGGGAATGTAAAGTTTTGATCAGGGTCATTGTTAGACAATAAATGGCTTCACCCAACCACTAACTATGAGTGAAAAAAAATATTTTTGTGTTATCATTCATATTCTCGGAAAAATGGCCAAAAGAAATCACAAATTCTTTCAGGGTATGTAATCTTGTGACCACCACTGTAAGTCAACTTTAACAAAGGGGGTTATTTTAGTTTATGAATATAGCTGTCATGCAAATTTGTGTTAAAAGACACAAATTTCAACAGTTGCAAAGTTTGCAAATGTGCAATTCATAGAAGGAATGCAGTACTAACTTTTGACTATGGCTGACACGGGAAAGTAACAAACCTTCACCATACCTTGTTATATACTATAAACACTGGGCAATAAAACATGTGCAAAATATATGAAACTAGTGCTGCTATAGTGGGATATATCAGTTAAAACATGCATATATAAACAAATGAGCACACGCTACTCTTTAAATAGGATTGTTTCCTCCATAAATCCCATCTCCTTCAACTTTGACAAGGTTTCTACAGCTTTCTGACTATGTGACGCTATGTTTTTCATCCTAATCTTCGGAGTTGTATATTTAAAGCTCATTAGACATGTGTAGGGTGTAACAAGTTGTAAACTATTCCTCTAATGCTCTTGCTTTGATCTCCTATAAAGCGTAAAAGTGTCTCGATCAATTAGCAGCTAACCTCTGACCCCGTCCTGGAGGCTGTGCGTGAACACTCTTCATAGTTTCTTCTCCTACTCACTCCACTATGTTTTTTTCTTCTGCCATCAATCAGGGCCAAACATCAGAGAGAAAGCCCCGAATGTGATGAGACACACGAGCAGTGGGCGGCCATGTTCACTTTAATCTCTGTGCTTCGACTCTGTAATCTGCAGGCAGTGTATGTAATGTAAGAAAACAGGTGACACACGCTTGTTATTGGATGTAGATGTCATAAACAAGAACAGATCCCTCACTCAGTGACCTTTTCATTCGATGCAGCTGTCTTCAGAGAGAGCTTTAACTAAATATTTATCACCACTGGCAGTAATTTAAACTGTGATGGTAAAAACTGAAGACCTATTACAATTACATATTGCACTAAGTTTGGCCCACTGTAATTTTTAACTGTAAAAACCTTCACAGAAGACAACAGAAGAGATCTAATGCAAACAATTTGGGTCAAATTTAGTGTAAGGATTCACAAATGGCAGACCCACAGGCCGTTCAATCCAGACTCAAAACAAATTAATTCTTGGCCAAATCATCACCTATGAAGCACTTGGCTTTTCTAATTTCACAGTGTGACAGGATGATAGTCGTAGCATTTTCAAGCCACACGGTTATTCTGAATACTTGGATTCCTGATTCCTGAGTCCTTCCCTCACCACTGTTCCTTGACCATTCAGTGCATCATCTTGAGTTCAACAAAAAGAAGTTTGGAAAGGAGTCCAAGTCCAGACTCATGGAGGTCAGTGTCTGGTGAAGGAGACAATTAGTTTGAGACCTTGACAAGACCATGTCTTTAACTAAATAGTCTTAAGACCAGCCTCTACGATATCATCTGACAATCTGAATACTCCTAAAATGGACCATACCCTTCACTAAATCTAAAGTTTAATGAAGAAGTTTGTTCATTCAGTGATAGAATGTTTACTTTTTGGCAAACATAAAAAAAATCCGCAAAACAATTTTTAATTGTTAGGGATAAGACGCTGTGGCTCTAGAGCTGTGCCTTTTATAAAGAGGGGCTTTTGTGTTATTTATGTAATAATAGTGGATGCAGAGTAACTTCTCAAAATGATCACAAACTCATCACATGGAGATCAGCCTTTATCTGAAGTATTTGGTAAAGCTTGGGGCAAGGGTTACATCTCAGTGAGGAACTTTTCAGTATTGGGTCCTTTGTGAAGGAAGAAAATAAAGGATGCACTCAAGCTCCATTGCTATTTAATGTGAGAATTTGGTTGGCTCTTATAATGACGACTTTAAATCAAAGGCAGAGGATTTAGGAGGTTCCTTAAACACTTTGATGTAATCGGAGGGAGCCACAGTGCGAGACTTGACAGCAGGTAGAGCAGGTTTTGGGACAGAGTCATGGACAAACAGGGTTAAGTGCTATGTACACATTTAAAATTATATATATATATATATATTTACACTTAAAACCATTTAAAATCCAAATCAATGTGTAAACATTGGAAAATAAGTTGATTTTGATCAAATTGGTAAGACTATATATTAAAATGTGATGAAAGTCAAATACAAAAGGCTTCTTCTGAGCTTATTCTTCAGTGAGTGTTAGAGTGAACTCTGCCTGTGCGTTTAAAGACAGTATTTCAAAGTGGTGTGGCCCTTCTGTAAACACCAGCCGTGTGTTCTCACTCCAACATTTAAACACCGCAGCAGACTCCCCACTGCACAACGCCAAAGAAAAACTGTCTCTAAAACCTAATGCCCAGACTGAGTTAAAGAAAACCCTGGAAAAACTAATTGTCACAAGTATTGCCCTATTTTAACCCAGAGCTCAAGAGGAATCATTCACCTGAAGTGAAATCATATGTATTGCATTAGTAATCAAATCTGACTTCACTTTTCTTGGTTTAATATAATAATCTTACAAAGTCATGTCTTCAAACTCCAGCCATGTTTGAAACTTGTGTCTGACCGACAACTGTTGAGCTTTAAAACCGGAATTGTGTGTGATACAACATGACAAGAGCTCTAGTAACAAACACTCCTTTTGTTTAGCATCAAACCAATGCAATTTTCGACTTCGGAGTCATCTAATACTAGAGTTAAAGCAATTGTGGCTTCTTTTTTAGGGAACCTTGAGTCTTTTGATAGAACTTCAGAACGTCAGTAACAGCCACCGCAGTCCTGTCATGGATTGTTTTAAAGACCTCTGTGGAAGACGTACAAATATAGTCGCGCTGCTGCTGCTCGTTAGCGTTCACACCTCCCTCTCCACGACAGCTCTTCCAGATATGGAGACCGGCACGCTCCGAGACAGACCACCCATGACTAGGACACAGTATAACGCCACTCCTTTCCCCTTTTCTCTCGCTCTAACTCACCTAGTTTACATGCACAGCTGAGCTGGACTATACTCTGAGCTAAACCGGACTTCTGCCTTTGTCTAAGTTTACAGAACAGCAGAGAATCAAACTGTAGGTCCACAATGGTCAGCTATAGCTGAATTAATGATGTCCTTGTATTTAATAACATTCAGCCTTTTTATATAAGAGAAAAAGAATTACCTTTAAACAAGAGTTTTTGTAGCTCTATTTGGTAACTGCTTACTATGAATAATTGATTGAGAAAAGCAATGTGTAGAGTCTGACTTTCCATAATAAACACAGAGAAATAGAAAAAATACATATAAAGCATTAGACATAGAATGCTATTAAAAACACTTGTTTAGGAGATCAAAATAACAGAAAAGCAAGTTTAGCCAGCATCAGAGTGACCTTAGATTTGCACAGGCATCACACTAAACACTAGTGTTTTATTTCCTTCTTCTTTATTATACGTATATGTGGTGCAGCTGTTATGGAACTTGCTCAGAGGCTTAGTCCTACCCAGGGACGCTGCCAGGAAGTTTGGGCCCCATGAAAATATCTGGCCCCACCAACACAACTTCTACTAATGTATAACTGTAACTAGAAGTGACTCAGGAGGCAAAAGACACACAATCTGACAACTTATAACATAATGGATAACAATCACTGTGACTGGTCTGAGTGTTATTACTATTTTAGTTCTTGCTGAAAAATGTCTCTGAATCCACTTCTGACCTGGTCTTATTCTGACTGTAGTCTGTCTCCAGCCTCATGTCACTAACATCTGTGTCCCACAGCTGCCTTAACTCATTATCTTTTAAATTAGATTAATAAAGGTGAATATATTACAGCTCGTAGTGAATATGGCTCTGCTGCCGGTTTCCCATGTCACAATAAGAACACAGCCAATCACATGCGAGCATTACCAAAGATATCCAATCAGAAAGCGCAAACAGGTGTGAGATCAGTTTGACTGTCACAGAGCACCTCTCAGATCACCGCAGTGAGAGGAGAACGAAGGAGGCACTGTAGAGGATTTGGGGGAAAAAAGGCAATTGGAGGTAAAAATCAAGACCAAATCAAGGCTCAACTCATAAAATCAACTCCTTCAAACAACCCGAAAACCACTCCAAAAAAAAAACTTCCTCCACATAAGCCTATAAGCCCCGCAATGGCAATGGCTTGACTATAAATCACATTATCAAAGTGTGTTAGTGCAACTAAGAAAAGTTGGAATTACTGGCATTTTAGTCAGAGACATTAGCATGGATTTTATCGATGTGATTAAAAAGGGGAATCATCTAAATTCCTCTAGCTGCATGTAAGCACACTGACACTATCTTGTCTGTGCACAAGCGTATTATTTATACATAGTTTAGATTTAGACAAACATAGGCCAACACCTGCTCTCTCTGAAGGGATAGTCTCTCAGCATTTGTTGTTAGCGATGTTAGCCATGACAGAACAGTGGGGCACAAAAAAAGGGTCTTAGGCAGTTCCAAGGCACTTATTCAAACACAGGAGATAGCATCTTTACAGTTCTCAGTTAAATGAAGAGAGTTTACTGCTAAAAGAATGTTTAACTAGGTTTAATTAGGATTGAGAGGGAGTTACTCGATGGTGTTACTGAGATGTTGACCTGGGCACAGGGAAACGAGGCAATCAACATCAGATCTAAGTCGGGAGTGGATCAACAGGATGTTTTGAGTGTCTAAGAGGCTGAGTGTGTCTGCCACTTGTCTGCACTTCCTCCAGTCTCTTGTCTTGTTATTCACAGGGAGTAACAGTCACTGACATAAGAGGAAACAAAAGAGCATGCCGCTTCAGTTTACACTGAAGCCACATTTCTCAGATAGTAGCACATAAACGTTAACATAAACACACTCACTCTCAGGGCACTGTACACTGAGATATTTACCTCTGTCCATGATTGTACAAATCTCTATACGGATTTCAAATAACATAAAGCAAATACAAAGTCAAGTTTAGGTCAAAATTAGGTCTGTCACCATGAACTTTGTTTGACATTAAAGCTTTAAATACAAATTTCTGGTGTTTTTAGAAGGTGTTTTTAAATTGTTACTTGTTTTTTCTAATCAGTTTGTCTCAGTTGTGTGTAGAGTCATTCAAGAATATAAATAACATGTTTTACTGAGTACATGCAATTGATTATCATGATTATATTACTTTTGTTGTTGCGCAAGTAAATCTAGATAACCGTGTATTTCTGTTTAGAGGAACTCGATTATGCGCCTGGAGAAACTGTGGCATGTGTTATCCTGGTTTCTGAATTCAGAAGCAGTGACGATGACTTTCCTACAACGACAATAATAACTTATAACTGTTTTGTTTTTTTTAACAGCTGCTGAAGGATATTGTTTTTCTTGCAAACTTTGCTTTTACTCCACGAATTACTCCTTGCGCTGTTCTGTGACAGTGACAGCTCACTTCAGTGAAAGCTCAGGACATGTTTATTTGGTTCTTTTCCGTCCCTGTGTTGTAAAAATAAGTCATGCCTGTACCCCACCCTGCCATTCAACATTGCTATATATTGTGCTTAGTATAAGAAAGTAAAAATTAATTCAGAATACTATAACTGATCATGTATTAAGCATAGCCAGCACATTTTCAGTGTCAGCAACATAGCCTCAGAGGCATTTAGGAGCAATAACGTGATCAGAAAATAATAGCATTTGAGCATTACTTTCTTATTTGACATGTAGCACTGTTTGAAAATTGCCCACAGCTTGACAAATACACAAAACCTTTACAGAAAATCTAATAAAGTGTTGAGTTTCTTTGACATAAAACATCTAAAGTGATCAAATAACACCAATGACACTGTGTGGTAATGCAAACACTATAATCTGGTTATGTAATGATAACTAATGCAAGATAGAAACATAGGAACATACTCCTGTACTCCTGTACATACTAGCTGTTTAATTAAGATCAAACATATTAACACAACATATTCTTTCATTTTGCACACTTCACCAAACGGCTGTAATCTAATTCTCCTTTAAACTCTGCTAAACAAGTCCCAGTCTTGTTGCCTGGGCATCTGCCAAATCTCTCAATACAGCAAATAATTCCCATCAGTGGAGTAGTGTCGCTAACACTTCATTAAAAGCCCAGTCATCTCAGATAAGCTCTCCATTCCTCCGTGTCACCCTGCGGAGCCAGAGGCAGTGACTGATGGGAACTGTCAGCCCGAATGACAACAGGAAGTGCTCACGCTGTTCAGTGCAGTGAAATGCACCGACCTGACAGGTACAATCAAACACATCAGCGGAAAATGCCTTGGACTAAAACCAACTATTACGCCAATTATGAATAGGTACAATGGTTTCTATGTTCTTTTGAGGTACTGGGTAAATACGTTATGTAATCTAATGCTCGGAGTGTAATAAGATAATGATAGGATTAATGTTTAAGCTGCCAGAAGAGCGTATCACAGATAAAAATCACAAAGTGACACCAAAATAATAAAACAATAGACAATCAATAAAAAAATTTAAAAGCCCAAAATAAAACCCAGTCAAATAAAAGCTTGTTTAAATAACAGTGTCTTGAGCTGCTTTTTAAAAGAATCGACAGAGCTGGGCTCACAGAGGGGCAGGGCGTTCCACAGTCGGGGGGCCGCAGCCTGAAAGGACAGGTCTCCTTGGGTTTTATGCCAAGTCTTTGGGATAATTTAAAGACTCTGGCCTGAGGATCGGAGGGTTTGGCCTGGGGAGTAGGGCCACAACAATTCAGCAATTTATTCAATTTAATCAGCAACCATTAAAAAAATGTTTTTTAGCTCTAAAGATTTAAACTAAAATCAATACAAAATGTAATGTGCAGCCAGTGTAGCAATAATAAAATGGGAAGAGCAGGTTTAATAACAGGACATCCAAAAACCTTGAGAACCCATATCTCTCAGTGAGTTTAAGTTACCCTTTATTATCCCCATGGGGTCATTTATTCTCTGCATTTAACCCATCCAGTGGAGCAGTGGGCAGCTGCTCAAGGGGCACCAGGGGACCCACTCCAGATCTTGCATCAGTAATTGGTTCTATTACTAACGAAAGACTAGTGTATGTGATTTGATAATTTTTTCATGTTGGTGGGGGACAACCAGTGTACCCGGAGAAAACCCATTCAAGCACAGGAACAGTGCTTTGTCTGGTCTGGAGGGCAGATACTTTAGATAAATATCTCAGAGTGATAGAGTCCTGTCAGTACCCACCTATCACAAGAAGATTTTATCTTGTCACAACAACGGCTTATTGTTTTCAAAGTAACAACATACCATTGGCTTTATTGTCAAACCTAAAACACACCCCTAACTACCGATACTGCCACACATTTGGCCCAAAACAACTGTTGCAAGATAACTTTCTCTGACAAGATTCTGCAGAAGTTCAACATTTACAGACAAAATATCCTTTTTAGGGTATATCCTGGGAAAAGACCGTTCCAGGGGACTCCAGTGCTAAAACAAGCACCAAAAAGAGCAGGGACAAGTCATGCCCAAGACTAAGTGTACCAGGATGTTTCTAGAACAGAAATACTGAACTGTATTCCAGTTTTTTGCAGGATGTGTGGGACCTCCTGCTCAGATCTCGAGGACGAGCCACACATCGTTACTTTGAGTGATGCTTGTCTTCAGTCATACTTGAACTTCCTCTTTGGCTTCACATTAAACACAGTTAGAGCCAGAATCTTTTACAAACACTGTGACAACACAACTATTTTCCTCTGCTCTGATCCCACGACTTACTTCTTTTCCAATTGTGTCATAATCTTTCTGCACACATAGTGCACGCACATGCTGAACCCTGCACTTTTTTCTGCTTACTGATGTAGATATGAAAGGAATTACACTTTTATTTCACTGCTGACTGAGGGTAGTTGTGAATGTCATAGCACTGACAACATAACAGTGTGTGTGTTTGTGTGAAGGGGTCATGCATCTGTGCATGCATCAAGCTGTTGACAGGAGAGAGAACAGGTGGAGAAATGTAGAATAGATGAAATACAGCATCCCATTTTAGAAAGAGTCTAAAAACATACAACAAAATGAACTACAGCATATAGTACTCTACTATCTATAACTCTACCAGTATAGTTTTTTATTGGTTGACTTCTTTAGATACTGTCATAGTTAGTGCTGTAGTCTCTCGTTTCTCTTTTCAGCAATGTTTAAACATTTCTGAAAGTTTGGAATTTGACAGTGAATGAAGATAATAAATTAGGGCAAAGTGGAATAACCCTTCTTTAGGAAAAATAAAAAGTTTTTTAAAAGAAGTGACCAGTAAACCTTGGGAAATATCATTGACGCTGGCTTAACTTCATGTGTGGTATTTAAATACTAGGTATCTTGAGTATCATTTTTAACTGCTTTTATGTGTTGAGATGTAGATATTCCTATAGACATCCTCAGTTAACAGTTAACAAAAGTCAGAAAAAGGACAAAAGTGCCTTAGTGGTTAACCTGGTAGAGCACATACCGAACACTTGGGAGACCTGGGTTCAATTCCAGCTGAGGTCAAAAGCCCAATGTCTCTTTACTGTCTCTACTATCAAATAGAAGCAAGAAAAACTTTATATATTTATTAGATAAATAAAATGATCATATTTTATGGAAACAAGATTTGGGTGTTGATCAATTACTGCACATTTTTATTCAATAATACAGAAGCAAAGGACTGCCCAAGTTTCACCAGCTGCATGATAAGCAGTTGTTATGGTTACAAGTAATGTATCATGTAGTGCAGTATACACAGTTTTATTGTCAACCAATCATAAGAGTTTTCATCCCAACCATGATATAACAGAGGGTGAAGTGCAGAGAATACATTCCCCCATAGAGAGAATAACATCTCACTAAACCTGAGGGACTCAAAAAACACTGAGAAGGGAACACATCATCACAATGGAACAAGAGTGACAGAAGAAATCTTCCCAAATTTGAAAAGCTTGTCAGGCAAACAAGCCGACACACGCTAAATCCCCTGAACTCTAAGCTGGGGGTTCATGTGCTAACAAACAAAGCACGCACATATTCACACACAAACCTCGAGCGTCCCATGCATGAATAAGATCTCTCCTGATAATAGCCTCCAAACTAAACAAGGGCCATAGTTTAATGTGCCCCACTAAAGACAGCTTTTAGTCCCCCTCCTTTTCTCTTTTCACGCTAAAGACCATATGAGTGCAGCTCACCACAACACAATTAGACTAATTACCGTCCCAATGCCGCCCATACCTGCCCCATAGCGACAGGCCAGGACACGCAGCGGCTTAGTCCCTGTCTGGAGCCCAGCTAAGGACACACAGAGAGACACGCTGCATTGTACAACAGTGACCTAGAGTGACCTCTGAGTAAGCATGGTGCCACAATAAAACCCTCACACTCCTCATAACTCATACAGTAATTTAAGTAAGCATCCAAAAACAGACCCAAAACAGTCTCTTTGAGCCAAAACAGAAGTCTTTACTAGCTCCACTTTCATTAACAAACCACAAGCTACATAAATGAGCAAGCTCTGACCCTGATGTTATACCTGCTGTTCGACTGCTCACAGCAAACAAAGCTGCTGATTTCCCTCGTGACCTAAAGGAAACATGCACCAGAGACTTCAAAGAAAGGGTCAGCGCTCGTCTGACTCTGAAGTCCTCACAGTTTGTCCAGGTCCCAGTCCAAAAGCCTGCAGAGAGACTAAGAGCATGTGGGTGGTTTTATCATTAACCTGTGGTTGACTTTTGACTAATCTATGAGCCGTAATGCTAATATTTTTTTGTTTTGACTTTAAAGGTATTCATTTTACAGTGTCATCCTGGAGTAGTAGTAGGTAAAACAGATAAGCCACAGAAGCTGTGGGACTTAGTTACATAATTTGTTCTTTAATTGACCCTTTTCTCTAAGTTTCCTATAAACAGACTAATGTTTATGAACCTTAATGTGTTTTGATGCTAACTTCCTGCGGTCTAGTCTTACTTTAACATGTCTTGTCAGCTGATTTATACAGGTTTTGTCATCCCACCTGGAACAGTGCCCCCTGTAGTTTGACTTCTTCAGAACATCAATTATCAACATATGTATTTCCCTCCTCTCAGTTTGCAGTCCTACACTCGTTTCCTAATCTCCATGGCCTCTCTTTATCTAACGATTGTATATTGTCACATGACCCTTCTGAGGAAGACTGCAGGATGTTTAAGTCAAGCAGAGACCCTACCATTTCAGAAGACATGTTTTGTTCTTCAAAACGTGCTGGTTTGGAATAGTTTCCTCTCAAAATAAACAACACACTCAGTCTGTAGTGGCTAGAAGTTACGAAGTTTCGCTATACAATTCACACTTGACATGACAATGCTGGAAATGCGTGAAGCTAATGGCCTGCAGGGGGCAGTAATATAAATATAAGTGTGTCAAGAGCCAACGCCAACATGATAAATGAGAGCATGATGGATTAACAGTATATTCACTGTACACACTGGGAACTCTTCTGCTTTTATTCACAACACAGGAACTCTTGATCTGGGAAACTCTGGGATATTCTGTGAAATTAATGAAAGGGACTTAATAGAAATAAACCCAAATTATATACTGTATATTTTGAGATCTAACTATTTGGATGTGAAACATTAGTAAACACTTACTGCATTTGTATCCTAAAAAATATTTAGAATATGCATGCAGGTGCAAAAAAAATGAAAATTGTGCAGAAACAAGACTAACATTTGCTATTTTGACCCTGTGACCCTTGAACAAGTACCACAAATAAATGCTGACCTGATTTGATTGAAAAAAAAAGATATTAAAAAGTTTTAATCTGAATGATCAAGGCACTACGAATCACTCATTCTAAAACCAATTTATGTGAACCTAATTCGGCAAATTTTGCTGTCAAAATATCAAAGACGGCATGAAAACTGCTGATAAAACAAAGTCTGTTGGCAAACTATCAAAGCTTGAAGAGGTGGGAGGTGGAGGGAAAGAGGAGAGATCGACCGGCCCAACAGGAAAGGTTGTGTTATGCTCTGACAGCTCCAAGTGGGACAGCCCCCGGAGCAGTTCAAACTATTTGGCGGGGACTTTTGAAAATCTCCTCAGAGCAGTCCCGCCCTTCACCGAGAAATGTGTCCATAAATCTGTGTGAAAGGGGAAAAAGGAGTTGGCGCAGGTTGAGTTTAGCATGGTGAAGCACTTAATAAAGACTGTAGGTCTATTGAAACATCTGCAGCACTGTCACAGAGTCAGAGGAAGTGAAGGAGAAAGTGTGGAGCAGAGAAGGCAGTCTGTCTGTAAAGTTACTCTGCACAAGGGGACAGATACTTAATCTTTAGGACTTATCAGGTAGCACCCAGTTAGCTTTTGGCTAACTGGTCTAGAGAAGCACACATACAAAGCACACTTAGGGCTCCTGAACACCTCACCTGACCTCTACCACCAACATATTCAGACTGACAAAGCACAATGAATAGGCAGCAGCATGATATAACACACTGACACTGATATGTTAGTCATCGTAACTGTTGAACGCCAGGAACCAGTGAAATCACCACACTGGAGTAAAGCATGACTCATTGGAAAAAGCTCAAGCACCTGCTCAAAACAACGCAAGTAAAAGCAGAATAGATAAAGACATAAACAATACAACGACATACTCCATGTAAAAATAAGTCTTCATTAACAACACTGCTTTCTCTTTGCTTACATAGCACTTCTTGATAAACTTAAGGCAAAGCTTCAAATACAGCTCATGCTGACCACATGACTTTTCTTTAATGTGAACATGGAAAAACTGAGACAAGAAAAACGCATTTTGTTATTACGCTCCTTTAAAGTTGCTCAAGGCAACTTCTATATGTAGGAGGATGGACATTTGTGTAAGTACAAACAACAACTACCTAACATAACTTTGGTAATGCTTACTTTCTCTGGATACCTGTGTATAGCATAAGTACATTTGTTTCAATGACAGATTTCTGCAAAATGTTATTCATGGTACGTTTCTGCAAGAGGACAAATACAATACAGCAAACCACCAGCAAAGTTGACCTTCTCTTGAAATCTGTAGACCATGAACTGAACACACCAAGCCTGCTGATCTTTTTGACCAAATGGTTAGTTCAAAACAGAATGAAATATTTGATTTCAAAAAGAATTGTTGTAGGTTTCACTATAATAGGCAAAGAAAGCAGCACAATCAGCATAACTGATTCTGTTGAGTCTCTCTTGACACCTGTAGAGCATGAGCACACCTCATGTTCTTTGGCAGTTCTTTCCAAAAGTGTCATTAAATAAGTCTGAGAGGTTTAATCAACTTAAAGCAAGGCAATATAAATATGAGAACAGCACTAAGTTTGGTTCTGTTGACTTTCCCTTGACACCTGTAGAGCATGAACTGAACACACTGACCTTGCAGATCTTGCTCTCCTCCGTGTCAGCTTTAGGCTTCCTTTCAGACATCCTGTCCTGTTTATACTCAGATTTGACTGACAGCTGACAGGACAGTGGGGGTGTGGCGTCCCCAGCCCTGATCTCCTGCTGCCGGGCCATGTAACCCTGCGCTGCTGCCATCCGAACTGCGCTGGGGATGGGGAGCGCTGTGTGAACCGGTCTGGTGCCCACAGTGGACGGCTGCCGGAGCTTGGAGGCAACCCCAACCACCGGCATACTGCTCCACAGGCACAAACGACTCAGCAACGAGGAGCGGTCAGTGAGGCGGCCCAGGCAGCGCAGTCTACTCCACAGACGAACGGAAACTCCAAACAGAAATCAAAGGAGTAACCCAGCGAGTTGCCTCTCAGGCTGAGAGGAAAGCAACTGCGCTCATTCTGCAGTCCTCACAGAAACTGAGCTGGTCCTGCCTCTGTACACTCCTCCCACAACAGCCCTCCTCCCCCAACTTCACTCTGTTCACTCTCACACACTGTCGGACCAGCAGTGAGCCACAGCCAAAGCAGCTGTGTGCAGAGGTGGCTGGAGCAGGAAAAGTCTGCTCAAGCTATGTTAAGATATTATTCAAGTAGAAGTGGAATGCTGTCACCAAATTCATTAGTTGAGCAGAAGTGACAATATGTTCGGGAAAAGGACCAGGGCCCAACCAATATGCATTTTTTGGAGCTGATGTCAGTACTGATACCAATTTTTACCTAAAAGAAATTGCTCTTTTTGAGCCCTTAAACATTGTTCAAACACTTGAACACAAAGATATGAATTAAAGGAAAAACATTTTATTATATTCATTGTCAGAAATTGCTGTATGGAGCAAGCAGCACATGAGCATTTCTAACATAACATCACAAGATGTTATGTTAGAAATTTAATATTTAGTTTTTAAAAAGTAAGTTAAAAATTATCTCATTAAAATCTGGGACATAAAATAATCACGTGAAGTCTGTATGAATTCAGACATTTACTTTCACATGCCTCTCAGTCCCAGAGTCCTTCTTAAATTGAACCATAATGTGCTAAGTCATAAGGTAATTTATATCAACATTTGTTTGTGATGCTACTATTTTCAGAATTCTTTCAATAATCCAGGTATTAGGTATGATATATTATTTAAATTAATATTTTTTATATATATTTTTTATAACAACAGCTTGTTATCAAACCTTCCCCAATCTAAATAGAAGAGTAGATACTATCATTGGAGTAGACACTAGTTTGTCTGAGACTCCATGGTAATGCTTGGAGGGAGGGGATTCTAACACTGCAGACTACGTAGACTTCCTTTAGCTCTCTGCTAACAGCAAGCTACTTTCTACAATAAAGAGGGACAAACAAACAAATGGATCATGCTAACAACTTCCCCACCTCCTCTTCCACTGTCCTGTCCTGTCCTGCCTGGCTCGCAGGTGAGCGCGCAGCTGCCTGTTCTCTCTGTGTGAGCACTCCCTGCTGCCGTCCTCTACAGACCTGTCACAGAGCAGAGACTGTGGTGTGCTGTGGTTTGCACTCAGTAATACCAGAGGTAATTTGAATGTAGTGATTAAACGATATACATATGCTATATCGGCTGGCTGATAGATCAGTCGAGGCCTAGAAAAGACTAAACATGTTTTCTTGTTTTTGATTAATTGCATAAATACGTTGAGCACAACTGCTGCTTCTTCTACTCAAACTCAGGAAATTGTGACACATGGGAAGGGACAGTGCTCCTCACTTTATTTCAAAGTTATGCTTAATGATTTAACAAAAAATTGTTTGTTGCAGATTAATTTAAATCTGTACACTGATCCTTGTGTCAAGCTGAAAACAGTAAGTGGGCTATCCTGGATTCATCGAGTGACCCATTACTAACTGCAACATTTTGAACTTTAACAAACTCGCCAAAATTGTCTAATATCAAAAACAATGTGCCCTAAATTTCAATTGTTTGATCAGTCCTTGCACACATTTATATTTAGAAAAAGAGAATGGGCACAATAGTGGCCCCTGCAGGATATCAATACAAGTAATTTCTGAAACAGTTAGTCGAAGCTTATGTTCATTTTTACAATATTATTAAAAGGACTGTCTAGCTGAACTACCCAATTTTGGTTTTGCCGTCCCTCTTTTTTGAGCTGTTTAGCTGTGTAATAAGACATATTTTGCAACGGAATAACCTATTTCCTGGTTTATTTCTTTGGTTCTTTGTTGTTTACATCAGTAACGACCAATAGGTTATCCCATACTGTTTAGTGTTTGTATTTGTATACACTACCAGTCCAAAGTTAGGACACACCTTCTCATTCAGTGTGTGTTTTTTTTACTTCTACATTGTAGATGTATATTGAGGCTGGTGACTCGGATGAGCTCAGCAGCAGAGGTGACTCTTGGTCTTCTT